>JAZAYU010000067.1:883899-1483899 GCA_038501625.1 Corbicula japonica | reverse complement strand
TCTTTTAAATGTCGTCCACATATAACACATCTGTGTTATACTTTTCTTGTTAATAAAGTCGCTGACTACTTACTGGTATAATATGTAATCAAAGTGTAATCGATTCAAGGAATTTTTCATACATAAAAAATTAATTTATCAAGAAAATCGATTTGATGTAACATTTACACGTGAACAATTTACATGCACATGTAAAGCATGTAAAGTGCATCGTAAAATCTGGAAAAACCAAATGAAAATGTTAATGAACGACGGACAAACTAAGAAAACATGAGAGTCCAGAGAAAGTATATTAGCTTCTGGTCGACATTCCTGTCGCCATTGTCAATACAGTCTTCGGAGCAACAATGCATCAACAAGTGGATCGCAAAATAGGTAAAGGTAACAGAACTAAGGTGGAAAGACATCATTGGGAATCCCGATCACGGCCCAAGATGATAAAACTAAGATTGGAAACCAGACTCAAATCTCAAGCATCTGATTGACTGAAATGGCGACCGGCCCAATTAGATGCTTGAGTTAAGAGACTACTCTACTTTTAGTTTTATGATCTTGCACACTGATGCAGCTTCAGACATACCGTTTGAAAAATTGTTAGCAACATGAAGAAAATCCCGGTTATTGGATATGTGTAACAACTTTTGTACGCTCGTACGTACTTGCAGTTAAATATCTGTTAGGTTTATTACATTTTCCGCGGGGAACACTTTCAGAAATATGTTCTGTATGTTATGTTAAAGATAAACTGACAGATGAACACTAACTTTTGTAAATTTTGTACTAAATTTACTAAGTATGTAATTCTGATTAGAAAGAAAATCTTTCTTTTGATGAAATAATACAATTTACACCAGGCATATTTGAATTAATTCAATAGAATTTGGTTCGAATATTTCACGGTGCGCAAAATATAAGGGGAACGACTCTTGTTTACTAATGACGTCATTGGATAACAGTTCACTATGATGGGTATCTGTCGCTTATAGTATATCATAGTAAATGTGACATTAACGGTTTTTAATATAATCATAAAAGTACCCAATAATAAGTTGATCGGGTTTTAAGACTTGATATAGTGACCTCATTCTGCGACTTGTCATTTATTTGACCTAAAACATTTAAACGATGTTTAGTTTCAGGCTACAATTAGTAGAGAAAGTTTAATCACTAAATTTTATTAAATAATATATATATATATATATATATATATATATATATATATATATATATATATATATATATATATATATATATATATATATATATATATATATCAACATTTATTTTGATTAATAAAATATTTTTAATTCATCAACATGATATTTTGACATGAAATCGTGAGCCGAGCTGTATTAAAATCCAACACGACACAAATTAGAAATGAAACGACTGTTTAGCGACTTCTTTATTCTCAATACAATTTTTTGATGAGATAAATACTATACTCTAAATGAGATAACCTTTAAAAAAGTAAAGTGTAACAACTTTTCAAATTCTGAATTAAACGCTACCAGTGTGGCCATTATAACTCATGGTTTGTGACTTTATTTTTCGGTAATACGACAAGAAAAAAACAACAACATCGATTTGAATTTTCGAAGCCCTGCAAGTATTTTTAGTTCACCATTTTCGACGAAATTTAGCACATTCTAAGGAGAAAGTTGAACACTACCCACGGTTGTCAATACATTTGTCGCCTTATGTTTAATTTTTTCTTTGATTCGGGGCAAATTCTGAAATTGAATGATTAACATTTAGTCAGTTGTTTGATTTAAAGACAGTTGAAATAAAGACGATGAGGCATTTTTGATATTGTTTGGTCATATATTATATTGCCACCACATTTCAAACCCAATTTAATAACATCAGTATAAGTTAGACTGTTAGACTATCATAGATAAAGTATTTAAACTGTAAAGAAGTAAGTTTTTCTGTCTTCCTTAAAATTAATAATAATAATAATAATAATAATAATAATAATAATAATAAAAGTCCTGTAAAATCGATATATAATATCATTTTTAGCGATCCATAGCATGGTATACAATCTTTATACGAGTAAATTGTCGGTCGTTTGAAAGAAATACTCGAATGACGGATATACTTGTATAGTTTAATTGTTTTCATTTCCTGTTGTGTTGATTTTTTTCTTCAAACACTTCACGCAGGGGTAGATGTTTAAGATGATATAACATGCTGACGGTTTCACTCATGATATGATTTATTCCTAGTTAATAAAACAATGACTTGGACTGATGACGTGTATTTTCCTCAAGCATGGCGGCTAGTCCTAGATATGGACAAGCTAAGACTTTTTACATTTAGCTCTGTTAATGGACAAATTAAATTTAATATTTGTTCCCTCTACCAGACTTACTTCCGTACCTTTGTCGTCTTATCTAGAAAGACATACGTGAATCGATGTTAGTGCCGTAGTAGCCTTGTCATGCATGCAAACAGAGTGTGGTGTCGCCTGAAACATACTGTTGAAGTAATAAGCCACGTAGATAATTGAAATACATTTAAAGGACCAGCTAAGCAACAGTAAACTAATTACATGATTCATTTATTTGTAGAAGAAGTTGTAGACGCGACGATCACGTTTACAAGTAATAAGAGACGTACACAGTTTATACCCGGTTGAATTTAAAAAAAATTTGGATGAATCTACCTTGAAGAGATTGGAAATGCACAAATTACATTAGTTGTGCGAAACAATGTTTCGTTAATTTGTTTTTTATAATTCTGTTAAATATTATTGATTAATTTCGAAATATAGTCATACTGTTAATACATATAAGCTGCATCTATATGTGTGTTCAAAGTAAGTCTTTTCCTGAGATATTTGTAAGCGTGTGTTTTCCCTTGAATTTCCTGGTCGCTTCCTGGTCGCGTAAATAGATAACAAACATTGATTCCACTCTTTATTTTATCTTATTTTGAAAGGACACAACACATTGTTGTCAGGATCATTATTCTTATGTGGGTATTTAACATAATGACTTGTATTGTTTAGTTTTTGTGAAATTGTGTAAATAGAATTTTATGGAATGTTTTAGGTCTAGCTTTTGTTCTTGACGTTCTAACATTTCCTAATGTATGTAAAATGAAGATACATTAATAATGATTAAATTAAAAAAAACATTAATACTGATTATTTGTGCCAAGTTTTATTGAGCTGCATTTTGCCGTTACAGAGATTTTGATTTTTTTTTAGTTTTTTTTACGATCACAGTGCAATGAAGGCTGAAGTCAGATTTATGTTGCAAGTCTGTCAAACTGTTCAATAACAAACTGAAGAAAAGAAGAATATCTGCTTATAGCTGAAAATGTAAAATTATATTGGAAGAGGGTAACGAGAAACAGAATCAACATGATCCAATGTCTTACTGCTTTCTTATCGAAAGATGAATATTGTCAAAGCAAGGTATTAAACGAGGGTAACGAGTAAAGAATCAACATGATCCAATGTCTTGCCGCTTTCTTATCGAAAGATGAATATTGTCAGAGCAAGGTATTAAACGAGGGTAACGAGTAAAGAATCAACATGATCCAATGTCTTGCCGCTTTCTTATCGAAAGATGAATATTGTCAAAACAAGGTATTGAACGAGGGTAACGAGTGAACAATCAATATGATCCAATGTCTTGCTGCTTTCATATCGAAAGATGAATATTGTCAAAGCAAGCTATTGAACGAGGGTAACGAGTAAAGAATCAACATGATCCAATGTCTTTCTGCTTTCTTATCGAAAGATGAATATTGTCAAAGCAAGCTATTGAACGAGGATAACGAGTAAAGAATCAAATTGATCCAATGTCTTGCTGCTTTCTTATCGAAAGTTGAGTATTGTTAAAGCAAGGTATTAAACGAGGGTAACGAGTAAATAATCAACATGATCCAATGTCTTGCTGCTTTCTTATCGAAAGATGAATAATGTCAAAACAAGGTATTGAACGAGGGTAACGAGTGAACAATCAATATTATCCAATGTCTTTCTGCTTTCTTATCGGAAGATGAATATTGTCAAAGCAAAGTATTGAACGAGGATAACGAGTAAAGAATCAACACGATCCAATGTCTTGCTGCTTTCTTATCGAAAGATGAATATTGTCAAAGTAAGCTATTGAACGAGGATAACGAGTAAAGAATCAACATGATCCAAGGTCTTGCTGCTTTCTTATCGAAAATTGAGTATTGTTAAAGCAAGGTATTGAACGAGGGTAAAGAGAGAAGAATCAACATGATCCAATGTCTTGCTGCTTTCTTATCGATAGATGAATATTGTCAAAGCAAACTATTGAACGAGGGTAACGAGTAAAGAATCAGAATGATCCAATGTCTTGCTGCTTTCTTATCGAAGATGGATACTGTGAAAGCAAGGTATTAAACGAGGGTAACGAGTAAAGAATCAACATGATCCAATGTCTTGCTCCTTTTTTATCGAAAGATTGATATTGTCAAAGCAAGGTATTAAACGAGGGTAACGAGTAAAGAATCAACATGATCCAATGTCTTGCTGCTTTCTTATCGAAAGATGAATATTGTCAAAGCAAGCTATTGAACGAGGGTAACGAGTAAAGAATCAACATGATCCAATGTCTTGCTGCTTTCTTATCGAAAGATGAATATTGTCAAAGCAAGCGATTGAACGAGGGTAACGAGTAAAGAATCAACATGATCCAATGTCTTGTTGCTTTCTTATCGAAAGATGAATATTGTCAAAGCAAGGTATTTAACGAGGGTAACGAGTAAAGAATCAACACGATTAAATGTCTTGCTGCTTTCTTATAGAAAGATGAATATTGTCAAAGCAATCTATTGGACGAAGGTAACGAGTAAAGAATCAACATGATCCAATGTCTTGCTGCTTTCTTATCGAAAGATGAATATTGTCAAAGCAAGCTATTGAACGAGGGTAACGAGTAAAGAATCAACATGATCCAATGTCTTGCTGCTTTCTAATCGAAAATTGAGTATTGTTAAAGCAAGGTATTAAACGAGGGTAACGAGTAAATAATCAACATGATCCAATGTTTTGCTGCTTTCTTATCGATAGATGAATATTGTCAAAGGAAACTATTGAACGAGGGTAACGAGTAAAGAATCAGAATGATCCAATGTCTTGCTGCTTTCTTATCGAAAGATGGATACTGTTAAAGCAAGATATTAAACGAGGGTAACGAGTAAAGAATCAACATGATCCAATGTCTTGCTCCTTTTTTATCGAAAGATGGATATTGTCAAAGCAAGGTATTAAACGAGGGTAACGAGTAAAGAATCAACATGATCCAATGTCTTGCTGCTTCCTTATCGAAAGATGAATATTGTCAAAGCAAGCTATTGAACGAGGGTAACGAGTAAAGAATCAACATGATCCAATGTATTGCTGCTTTCTTATCGAAAGATGAATATTGTCAAAGCAAGCTATTGAACGAGGGTAACATGTAAAGAATCAACATGATCCAATGTATTGCTGCTTTCTTATCGAAAGATTGATATTGTCAAAGCAAGGTATTAAACGAGGGTAACGAGTAAAGAATCAACATGATCCAATGTCTTGCTTCTTTCTTATCGAAAGATGAATATTGTCAAAGCAAGCTATTGAACGAGGGTAACGAGTAAAGAATCAACATGATCCAATGTCTTGCTGCTTTCTTATCGAAAGATGAATACTGTCAAAGCAAGGTATTAAACGAGGGTAACGAGTAAAGAATCAACATTATCCAATGTCTTGCTGCTTTCTTATCGAAAGATGAATATTGTCAAAGCAAGCTATTGAACGAGGGTAACGAGTAAAGAATCAACATGATCCAATGTCTTGCTGCTTCTTTATCGAAAGATGGATATTGTCAAAGCAAGGTATTGAACGAGGGTAAAGAGAGAAGAATCAACATGATCCAATGTCTTGCTGCTTTCTTATCGAAAGATGGATATTGTCAAAGCAAAGTATTGAACGAGGGTAACGAGTAAAGAATCAATATGATCCAATGTCCAGCTGCCTTGTAATGAAAATATTGATATTGTAAATGCATGGTTTTGAACGAGGGTAACGAGTAACAGTGTTAATATGATCCAATGTTCAGCTGGTTGCTCGAAGAATTACTGATACTGTTTGTAATGAAGTTACACACATATACAGGGTGATTGATAAACTTTTGAAGTTTAATAACGTTTATTTCATCAAACATAGGCTAACAATTTCCTGATTGTAATAATAAAGAGTATTTAAAGTTTTGATTGATATATTACATATCATACTTGCATAAGGAATGTTGTCTGAATTTCTTAAATAATATTTATAACAAATGTTCAATGTGACGTCCATTTTGGGCGAATATGACGTCCTGTCTTTTCTCTAATTATCTATGGCCGATTCAACTTTTTCTGTGGGGACTTTAATAAAGACAAGGTTCATACACCTAAACCAACACTAGTACAAGAGCTAAAAATCATCAAATCCACGAGAAATAAGAAAGATAAATCCACAGAAACGCGCATCGGCCATAGACAATTGGAGAAAAGAATTGACGAAATGAACTAAAATGGACGTCACATTGAACATTTGTTATATATAATAAATATTATTTTGGATATACGGACAAAATTCCTTATTAAAGTATGGTGTGTTATATATCAGACAAAACATTAAAGCCTCTTGATAAATACTATGTGAAAATTGAATGCCTATGTTTAATTGTATTATTGCTATTAAAATTCAAAGGTGTATCAGATATAATGAATCACCCTGTATATACTTACTTTAAAAATATTAATGCAAATGTTTAAAATTTTATTTCAGAAACTTTACACCTAATTTTCATTTTTATGTGTCCCATTTTTAACCCGGGTCAAAAAATAAGGTCTTTTAACTTTTGACCGATAAAAAATAAATATAATCAGCGTGGCTTGGACATAATTGGCGATATTGGTTACACAGTTTGACTCAAGCAACAATAAATTTCTAAAAAGCCTTTTTATTGATAGTCGAGTTCAGGTCATGGTTTATAAACATAAAACGTTAATGGAGAAAAACGAGTTTATAGAGTTGACTGACTCATGATTATAGAGTGAATGGGGAAGTGAAACCGTACACTTACACTCACTGCATTTAAAACGCACATCTCTTGCCTTATGCAGTTTATCTTAATCACTAAAATCTAAATTGCATGGATAATGCATAGATTATTTTACGCCAGTGCCTACAAAAACGTGGCATATAAAAGACACACATTCAAATCGGCGCGCGTCGAAATAAAACTGAAATTGGAGTACAGTCGCATATCGCACGTATCAGGTTGGCCTAAACGAAAGGTTGTCTTGGTTTACACGGGGTCTTTAAAACAGGTTGCACTGCATTTATGTAATATTATCACCGACAAATATTGAATATTGGTGATATATTCTTCTGAGCTAGCTGAAGTTATCACAGACCGAAAACCTGCAAAATAAAGCCTTTATCTGCCGAACGTATGTTCCTTGGTCAAAAATCATTACCCGTGCGGCGAAAGCTCTGAGTTATTCTTAGCACGAGCGTTATTTGATTTATCTACACTTTTACTCTTGTGTGTAAGTATCCTGTATAAAATAGAACTCAGTAAGGTTCCGTCTATGACAAGTCGTTATGCTTTCTTTGTATTGTCAGTTAGAAAATATTATTTTCTGATTTAATATAACCTAATATATCACAAGTGCCTACAATTATTGGCGATGATTTAATTTAATCAGTGTCAGCTAAATGAATATTCCTTAAATGCGCACTTTTATGAAAGCATTGAAATCAAAGATGACATAGGAATGTCTCGGTATCTTTTATCTGTTGGGGCAATTTAAAATGCATATCTATAGCAGCTACCTAAGTATGTGCGTATTTAATTGTACACAGTGTATACCCCTAACCGGGTATCGGTAAGTATATTCGACTTTATCTAAGTCTAAAAAGTCAAAGTTCGCACATTCCAACACCCAACTCGTATGCGGTGTTTCGGGGTTGGGAGATCCACTTTCGGGTTGGAGACATCTTCTCGGCTTGAGTCCCAATTCTTCATAAGTCCAGTTGCATTGGTTCAATTTCAAAAATAATGATTTAGGGCCAAAATAATATTTTAGAGATAGTACAGAACTCGACAAAGTGTTGCAAATAGAAGACTAAATTTGAATGATTTGAATAACGACTGCATACGAGAATTTTTATCGTATCTAATAACTTTTGAAAGGTCCACTTATTGTTCGCTACATCGAATGCTGGGTGCCTCGAATTTTCTAGTTCTTAAATACCCTTTAAGAACATAAACTGTTAAATCAAACCAGTCTGCTCTTATCAGTGACTGGGATTTTCTCATTTCATCCATAAAGGTCGTTACCCTTTAATTGACACACTTAAGGGCTGGGTACTGGCCGGTTTTGTTGATGGAAAATTGATAAAAAATATAATTATTTTGCAGCGAATCTTATATAACTTGTTTTAGTAAGTTAGATGTTTGAATGTTTAAAACTCGACAATTAGAACATCCTGTTCAAAAAATTGTAATGCGACAATAATATGTTTACGATAAACATTTCTTGCAACGTCACATGAATCAAACAATTATTGGACCATATACAATTTCTATCATCTGTGTACCATTTGTACTTAAAGGCCTATCATTTCCGTCGCACTTTTTGTAGTCAGTCAATACCCCATTAACTTACTTATTTGCGTCCTTAAATAAGCACACATATACATAAACAGTTTGGAACCTTAAATTTTGGTAAAAGTTGCTTTTAAGCAGATGAGACTCCAATTACATACGTCAATAAACGATGACTCAAAACGCTGGGACCGCTGGTAACTGGATTTGAGGAGGCCTATAAATGCAGGGGCTTCGAGCAAACGACTGAGATAAAAGAAAGCGGGATTGCGTGAACAAATAAAAGTTGAAAAGTTCGCGTAATAATATTTTTTAAAGAAATTAACATTTACTGCTTCGTCTATAAAAAGTTTGTCACATTTATTAATTCATTACTTATTTTAAGCTATAGCTAGAAAGCTATATTAGAACGGGATGTTGATGAATATAAAATTGAATATGACTTCAAAGTGAAAACTTAACTGTAAAGTAGAAGAAAACGCACTGTGTTATCATCGCATATTTTAAAAAAGTTTCGATAACGTGCAAATAGTCTAAAATGCAAGTGAAACAATTCCTGAGTCACCTTTGGCTTATCAAGCCGATTTGGATGACGTTGTTGGCATTCATTCTTCCAATTAAGCTTCTTTTCGGCCAGTCTGAAGATTTCGCAACGGTAAGTATAATTTAGATATATACTTATATTCGATTTTATAGTAATTGGATAAATACTGGTTTTCGGTCATTCCAGGGATACGAGACTTGGATATCATACTTACAGAATCATTCGGTATATTTGCTTATAAAGATTGAAATTATTTTGAGCCAATGACACTGCGGTATTTTTTAAAAATTCTAACACGAACTCTCATAATGTTGCGCGTCTGAAATGTGTTTATAAATGGTCGATTTTCTCAATATTGTTGTTCGAACATTTAATGATGAACATGTATAGTTCATTAACGATCTTTTAAAGTGTGGAAGTAGGCGTGACTTACAGTCAGAGACAAAAGAGATCGTCTGTTATCACATAGGCAACCAGCGTCTGTTATCACATTGGCAACCAGCGTCTGTTATCACATAGGCAACCAGCGTCTGTTATCACATAGGCAACCAGTGTAGATTCAGGGCCCAAGATCATAAAACTAAGTTTTGAGATCAGTCTCAAATCTCAAGGATCTGATTGGCTGAAATGGCGACTGGTCGCCATTTCAGCCAATCAGATGCTTGAGATTTTAGACTGATCTCCAGATTTAGTTTTATGATATTGGGCACAGGTCTCCAATCAAATCAATGCCGACTGATCTGGATTTACACTGTTCGTTTATGTTAATCAGAAATAACCTAGTGAATCTAAAAGCGAACAATTTAGATCCTTATCAGACTATACGGATGTGCCGGCTGATATGGATATAAACTGTTTAGCCATGCGATAAATGATGAAAAAGTATGTTACGTTCACCGAACGTCTTTAGCACGATGCATTTTAATTTAAATTAACGAAAGAATAATTAAAAAATTAAAATTTAATTTAAGATAGAAGTTTATAATGTTACAAATATAGCTTTTTTAAAGAAAGAGCAGGCAATACAATCATATATTTACCGAGTTATTCTATCCACTATACTACTCTATATATATGCTTTTAAATAGCATGAGGTTAATTTTCTAGTCGTTCGCGCACTTGCAATTGCGCAAATATTAGAAGGGGCGAAAAGAGTGATCAGGGTTTTCCCGTAAATATTGTTCTTTATTTGTTAACCAAGTAGTGGGTTTCATGTTTAATGGAATATCTATACGATATAAATTATTATAAGGAGAAAATAACTAGAATACTGATAGAAAGACTGGGCGATGCTGGAGCTATAAATCTGTCGTTTTTGGTCTGATGCTTGAGATTTGAGACTTGCTTCTACTCTCAGTTTTATAATCTTCAGCCCTGAATTGTTAGTTATAGCTAACTCACTAGGCCTAAGACATACTGCTAATATGTTGTCCGTTGAGAAATCTCTGATAGATTATTTTTCCAATCTTACAAATGTCTTAACAAACAAGCTTCAACGCATTGAAATTCACTATAAAATAATATTTAGGATATAAACAGTTTTTTAAAGCAGTAAAAAGTGTTTTAAAACGGTCAAAATGTCAACAGCCTATTTGGCATGATTGCATAAACAGGAAATAGTCATATACGTGGATGGATTTCTTAGGGGAAATAACTGGAGCAGAAATATAATATCGTTACAAGAGGTGAAAGACAGGAAATACCAAAAACCATGGTCTGTTCACAAAAGGTAGGTTTGATTAAAAATACAGTCGTGATGAATAATTTATGACCAGTGAAACATAATCGTTTCAGAAACAGTTTGTCGAAAAGGCCCATACATCAAAAAGTGACAAGCGGCACTAATTACATCCGTTTTTTTAAACAACAACAACAACAACAACACCAATAACAACAAAGCAACATAAAATGTATATTTGGAACATTAAAAAAACGCCGATAATGCCATATCGATTTTAAACGATACAAGAAGCAAAATGTCATATCGTTTTGCTGATATCCATGTTTGCATGAACGGAAGTTCTTAATTGAATTCATCCGTTATGGAAGATTTTGAGGCAAAGATGTAGTTCAAGATTTTGCAACTCACTTAAGATCGTTTTGGAATGCAAACTGGGAAAAGAAAAGAAAAGAAAAAATCGGCGATAACAATTGATAAAAATTGCTATTTGATAATCTAGAAGACAGACGCATTACAAATTAATAACATGGGGTAGATATAGTATGAAATGGTGTCCGAAAGTATTAGTCTTACTCAGTGATCAACAACAGACTTTTTGGAATCCTGAGTGTAAAATATCAGGCATGGGTTAAAGAAATTGATTTTTTAAACAATTTTTGAAGAAAAAAATATTACGAAACATCCACTCCGCATTTTAAATATTTTTGTAAAAAGCAAGCCACAATGAACAACACTTCTTTCTAAAATAATACCCCATAACCGTAAGTCGTGAAAATGTTGAAATGATAACTTATTGCTCACGCAAAACAACTAACAATTCTAACTTATTATTAGTTGTTACGAACAAACAATTAGACAAAAATGTTTAATAGTAACTTAGATCCGAATCTTCCAGTCCAATTTAATATTTGTGTATTTTTTTTTCTTTTAATCTGCATTAATTCAGGTACGTAGTTAAGTTTTTAACTGATCCTCGTCTGTTAACCTTCACTTAACCTATGCTCTAATAACACTGCTGGTCATAAAATTTTAATTTCACCGCGTGGTATTGGAGTAAACTCAAATTTAAACCATAACAAGATGCATCATTAATACATGTACTTCATTTAATGAAATTACCATTAA
The DNA here is from genome assembly GCA_038501625.1 of Corbicula japonica. Taxonomy (NCBI): domain Eukaryota; kingdom Metazoa; phylum Mollusca; class Bivalvia; order Venerida; family Cyrenidae; genus Corbicula; species Corbicula japonica. Next base: position 1,471,919 of record JAZAYU010000067.1, on the reverse strand, counting down.
AGATCCTCTAGCGTTCATAAACCAATGGACATTTCATGGAGATGAGGGTAAAAACCAAAAGTCACAACATCGACCGTAGCTCTTGTAAAGCGAGTATACAAAAATCGGCTAAAATGTTGAAACATCAAAAAACCTATATAATATATACGTCTTTGAAACGTCTTCTGTTTCACAGCTGCCTAACAACTAAGTAAGCATTGTTGCAGAATTGCATAGAATTGTTGAAAATTACTTTATAATCCTAATATTTAAATAAGGGGACAGGCTTAGTTTTTGTGAATTTATGTAAATAGAATTTTAAGGAATTTTAAGGTCTAGCTTGTTTTCTTTACTATTCTAACGTGTCTTACTGTATGCAAAATCAAGATACATTAGTAACATTCATTTGTGCTAAGTTTCATTGAACGGGATTTTGCCATTATTGAGATTTTGATAATTTTCTTTTTATCGATGAACAGGATTGGGAGGAGTGTGGCAAGGCCTTAAACATACAATTTTAAAAGGAAATCGATACATCTTTACTGAAAATATATTCACCAGTGTCTATACAGCCAAATTGTGTTTCACCAGTTTTTTATATATAGAAATGCTCAGTATTTATTTTTCTGCACAATCCTGTGGTTTACCGCCTAACATAACTGTTTACCTCTGCATATCGCTTAGAAAACCATGGTATAATTAAGTTTTACTGGCACTTATTCCGCCTAATAGGAACAGATGTCTGTTTTGCGAGAGCAAGATATTCATCTGACATATTTATTAATATATAGTGCCCTTCATATTGGCTTTGAATTCGGACTAATCCTAGCATAGAAAAAGTAATCCCATTAAAACATGAATAGACAATAGAATGATTTATTTTCAGCAAGCGAGATGCGCGTACATTATTGTTGTCATGGCAGTCCTATGGTTGACAGAGGCTCTTCCAATTCCAATGACGTCAATGCTCCCGGTATTCATGTGTCCACTACTTGGCGTGGCAACAGCAAAACAAGCCGCCTCCGATTATGTGACAGTGAGTAACCATGTCTTTACAATACGAGGATATCATGGATAACTTCAAGTTTAAGTAGTTGCAAAATTAGCTGTATGTCATTAACAAAAACCTATGATTATGAAAGAAGAAATAACTGGTTCTTTAGTTATAGTAAATGGGGCGGGGAGGGGAAATGGGCGGTGAAGGGCTGTTTTAGTTGGGTGTCGGATACAAACACGCCTAAAAGGTTATTCATATGTTCAAGTTTAAGAAAAACTCATTCGGATGTTATTTCGTTTGTGTGTTAATAGGGGCATTATTTTTTAATTAAAATACAAAACAAAAAGAGATTTGTGCAAAAATACTGATAGCCCTATTTTAACTTCAGGATACGACAATGTTGTTCCTGGGCGGGTTGATTGTAGCTGTTGCTCTGGAAGAGACGGGTTTACACATCCGTATCTCACTGTGTGTCATGATGGTGGTCGGAGCACAACCTATATTGTAAGTGTAACTGTAATTCCTATCTGGTATATGTAATTTGAAAGCAGATCAACACAATTACATCTTTTCAAGTGTATTTATTCTATGCCGATCGTTCCGTATCTTTAGTACTTCGATTTTGAAGATTTATTCAATGACAGATGGTATTATGGGTACATAGCTGCTTTCTTTACCGACTTTATTGCTAATTTTAGCTTAATGGCGGGACTAATGGCTACAGCATTCTTTTTGTCGATGTGGATCAGTAACACTGCTGCCACCTCGATGATGTTGCCTATCATTGCCGCCGTCATCAAAACAGTCAATCGAGTCATGAAGATGAATAAGCACTCCAAAGTCGGTACGTAATTATCTAAATTATCTTATTTATTCTAAATGTCAATGTGGTCAGACCTATTCATAATAAAACATCACACTAAATGTATTATGTGCTTAAAAAGCTTTAGAAATCAACAGAACAGAAAATTTTCGAACATCCTGAGGTCAAGCAATGTAATTCTGGGGAAGTGAAAATTTGTATTCCGGTCCTAAAGTTTTCTTTAATTGAGACAAAATTTATTTTTGTGGGGTGGAATGAACCTCCCTTTTTCGGGCAGCGTTATTTAAATTTAATGGGTATTTGGATTTGAAAGCTGGAAATCATCATGTAACTTCCCTATCAAACCAAGTTCAAAAATCTTTCATCCGACCCTGCGGAACTGTATTTTGAATTGAATATTTTCCAGCGGACTTACGTAAAAAGTCAGTCGTGGTGATTACTGACGAATCCGTCCTGGATAAAGGTAAACCGATTACAGCTGAGTCAATACATATTAACCTGGCATTCACGAATCTCGATGATGAACCAAAGACAAACGGCACAACGATAACAGAAGGCCACTCGGGAATGGAACTACATGTAACAGCTGGTGAAAACGATGCCACTTCATATGAAATACATCCGGATGACACAAATAGTGAACGGTAAGATAGTTTATTTACACAAATAGATCAACAGACAAACTTTTAGTGTATTTTAAAAGATGGTTTCTTTTGCTGTGTTTTTTTTCACTTGTTTCAAGGCTTTTCAACACTCTGTGAAGCAAGACTAAAATTATCAAAATACAATAGCAACCCCCCCCCCCCCAAAAAAAAAACCCAACAAAAACTACTTGGTTTTACAATTGAAAAAAAATACTGGGAAAATAGGAATCACCTTATAATTTTTAATATGACGTCGAGACCATTTAATAAGCTATGTTAAATACAATAGGGAGTGCAATATTACGAAGGGGCAATCATTAGAACCAAAATATCTTAATGATTAAGTGAATTTTTGAATTCAGTGAATATTTAAACTAGTATACTCACAAGCGGACATTTGATAGGCTTGTCACCAAATATGATATATATATATAATATATTAAATTTTATTTTTGATTATCCCCAACTTGATTATATTATCGGTTTCCATACGAGTATTCCAATAGGAATTGTAATGATGGTCCCCTTAACATCATTCTCAAATTCAAACAAAGAAACAAAGCCATTCAAACTATAACGTGAGTTGCACAATAAACATTTTACTTTTCCAGCTCCAAAGAAGAACAAGAAGAAGAAGAAAAACCCGAAGAAGAGGGAGTTAGTTCACTAGTTAATGAATTGGACTCCCCAGAAATTAGACGATTTGCTAAAGCCTTCACGATAAGTGTTGCTTACGGTGCTAATATTGGTGGTATAGCTACGCTGACTGGATCAGCACCGAACCTCGTGCTCAAAGAAAATGTTGATGAGTATGTATCAAGTAAAGTTGCATTACCTTTATTTTTTTCTGTAATATTTCGACCGAGTGCAAATTATGATTGTCTAAATGTCAGCAAATACACAATAACAGACACATCATGTTAAAGGGCCTCCCTATAGATATTTTTGACATTTTAGTTGTTGTTATTTTTAGAACTTAGAAACAACAATTATTATCTCTCTTCTTGTTTGTTTATATAAGACCTACCCTTATACCTGGTTTAAGCCAAATCGACAAATTAGGGTGTCACTGACCATACCAAGGCGGTGAAACCATCAGGTTTTCAGTTTCGTTAATTTTGTGGTTTCTTATTGAATTTGATCATATGTGATCCCATTATCATTTTAATCTAATATTATTGTTTACCAGACATATTTTATTGCAAAACAACAAACAAAAACATCATCATCATCAACAACAAAATTGATTGCATTTGTTTGATTTACTTTTTCAGACTCTACTCATCACATGGTTATAATGGCTCAGTAGCAATCATATCTTACGCCAACTGGCTCGGCTTTGCTCTACCCCTCGCTCTGCTCACAGCAGTCCTCTGCTGGCTCATGCTCTGTGTCCTCTTCATCCGTGGAGAGTAAGTGCGCTATTAATATCTAAAATATCCATTGAAATATTTGTCGCAGCCTGTAGATAAGCTCTCGTTGTCTGAAATACAGGGCCGAAGATCATAAAACTAAATCTGGAGACCATTCTCAAATCTCAAGCATTTGATTAGCTGAAATGGAATACTGTTTTATCACTTAAGACATAAAATATATGTTTGATTGCAGGGATCAATATGAATATATTATACGTACATTCTTTTGATCTCTGCAATAAGTTTATACCTGCAGAGAATGATGTCTTAAAATCATATCCAGGTACTCATGTTATTTATCATTTACAGCTGCTGCAAACGAATGCCAGCACATGAAAAGGAGGCCATCAACCAAACCATTCGTGAACAGTTTAAAAGTTTGGGAATGCTTTCGTAAGTAGGCAGATTATTACTCATAACGTGTCTTCTGTGATATGTTTTAACGTTTGCTGATTTTCTATGGTTGTTATTTTAGAAATTGTGTTGTTGAAAGTTTTTGGAAATAACATCTGGCAAAAAGAAAACAAAATTATTTTGATAATTTTGGTAAACATACACACATGTTGATTATTCAAAGAGTCCTAGGATTTAACCTAATTTCCGTCTGTAAATGTCCAGTGTTTACATAATTAACATTGATGCTTTGCAAAGGAGTCGGTCGATTATGACTACTGAATCTGTTTAGCGCGATCACAACACCAAATACTAAAGTACTTATTTTGTGTAAGGTTAAAAAAGCAAGCAAAACGAACAGGTGTTACGTATGAACATATACTTATTGACAAAAGTCTTGTCCGGTATGGGTTTCCATAATATCTTTTGCAAGCGTGAAATCTAAATTCCACATTGCTCTACCTGCATGAATTTGGTATCAATGGAAAAAGGACATTTTAATGCTTTCAATAAAAAAAGAATTTCAGAATTTGAGCCACTACTGCCGGTAGAATAATGTGTTACACAAATGGCATGCAAAAAGTTCCAATCTTCCTAGCGGACAAGACTTTTGTCCATTAGCATATATAAAGTTGGTATTGTGTTTGGTTTACAGATTAGCAGAGATTCAGGTTGTGATAGTGTTTGTTGCCATAGTGTGTCTCTGGTTGTTCCGATCACCACCAAACATGGTAGGATGGGGTAGTGTGTCATCCTTCAAACCTGGGTAAGCTCTAAATCCCGCGTCACTCTTAAGAAAACTTTATAAAATAGGTGGTTGTAAGTAAATTGTGTATTATGAACAGGGTAAGAATTTGGTCTTGTGTTTGGAATTTATGATTTAGTTTGAATTTAGCAATAGTTCCTATTGAATTATTCAAGAGGCAAAATATTTTGTTACTGCGGGTTTAACGCAGGTTCTAAAAAGAAAACCGAAACAAATATGTGTGAAAGTGTTTCGATAAAGCCGATCTGTTGGGCGTAGTTCAATCATGAGAGATGCTAGGTTTTATATCCTACCGCTGGCCACGTTAAAATGTAAAATGTTGTTCGTGGATGATCACGGTTGTCAAGTTTGATATTTTTAATAACTGTCATTTTTACTTACCAAGTAAGGTAACTTTCTCGTGCATTATGTATCTTAAATAATGAAATGATGTTATGAATGTTTTTGCAGATATTTGTCTGACTCTACACCCTGTCTGCTACTGGGTATTTTGCTATTCTTCCTACCCAAAACAAAGCCAAACATATTCTGCTGGGCAAAAGGCGGTAAGGAAATGAAGTTATAAATTATGTAAAATTTGTATATTATGATATCTGATTTATTATATCTTATTACATGATCAAACTGTAAATCAAATATCGCTAACCATAATAGGAAGTAAAAGACTAAATCGTGAATTAAACATGACCAAATGCAGATTTCTTGTCTTAAGGCGACTTATTTTCAACATGGACCCTTATTAATTTGGGCTGGGTTATAAAAAGTGAAATATGCATATCGGGAATCGCCACACTCGGAAAACACATCCTCCCCACGCAGCCAAAACGTAGAGATTAAAAAAAAGCATTGGACTTATAAGTATATCAGTTTCAAATAAGACACCACAAACAGTTTACGAAAAATAGAACGAATATTCATGTTCAACACCATACAGATCTATAAACATCACTATTGCCTCAGCGCAGATATGATGGGATCAATGTTCATATAAAGTGGTATTTCAAAAAGCAGAATATTCTTCAGAGCTCTCCAATAAAACATCTATTTATCTTAACAGTAATTGAGTATAAAATCTATGTTTTAGTAAATCTTACGATATATGTTTATTACCCATGCTAATTGCGGTGTTTTCCAGAAATTCCCTAACAATATATTTACTGTATACTGTTCTTTACATGAGAAATATATATTTGAAAGTTTGATATTGTATAACACAGGTCCTCCCACATATGATACAATCCTGACCTGGCATATCATAGTCAACAAAATGCCGTGGGGTGTTATTCTGTTGCTGGGTGGTGGCTTTTCCATCGCTAACGCAGCTAAGGTATGTATGAACTATACTTTCTAGGTTCATTTTACCAATAGTTAAAATAGATAAAAAAGTAAATATTATGTTTTTAGATTTACAAAACACTCTTAACTTACATTATAAATTACTCAAAAAATAAATTAATTGATGCCAATAGTGTCCCTTTGAAATCAAAGAATGATTAAATCTATTACATGTACCTGGCTTATATATTTAGAACAAAAATCTTATTAACTCATTGACCGAATTGAAATATATTTTTTCCCTTTAGCCCAAAACAAACAGAAGAAATTAATCATTTTTATTCCCAGTTTATTTATTTCTTAATTATTCCTTTTACAACTTAATCATTTGTGAATATTATTTTCAGGACTCGGGTCTATCCCAACTGGTAGGTGATGCTATGGTCCTTTTAGCAAGTTTAAATGACTGGTTATTGAACTTGGTGTTGAGTGTTCTAGTCGCCTTTGTAACCGAAGTAACCAGCAATACAGCAACAGCCACCTTGTTGATGCCAGTACTCTCTCAGTTGGTATGTACATATTAAACTCGGCTCTTATTTTGAGCATTGCTAAAACTGCTTGCCATTCATGGCCCAATATTATAAAACTAAGATTGGAGACCACTCAAATCCAAGCATCTGATTGGCTGAAATGGCGAACCGTCGCCATTCCAGGCAAATCAGATGCTTTTGATTTGAGACTGGTCTCCAGTTTAAGTTTTATGATCTAAGGCCCAGAACGCACAGAGAACTGTTAATATCATGAACTGTTAACTGTTAATATCATTCTTCAGACATGCTTCGAGATAATTTTTTATTTAAGAAGATAGCTTTTAATTTAAATTGATTGCTTTATTGGTATGTAAACAGTAGTAAAATCTCACCTTTTCAGTTGAAAACCTTTCATGTTTCACATTGAAACGAAACATTTAGACAAAATATCTTGGATTTGCTTGCAGGGTATTGCCACGGGGATCCATCCACTTTACCTGATGATTTCCGCATGTGTAGGATGCTCTTTTGCGTTCATGTTGCCCGTAGCAACACCGCCCAACTCCATTGTCTTCTCCACAGGGTATATTAGTGTTGGGGATCTAGTAAGTACTTCATATCTAATGTCTAATTAATACAAGAGGATAATACTCACTTATTAAGTTTTATATCTGTAAGTTTTTCGTTCTGAAAATACGTTGATGAAGGATATAGGTTGTTCTCTGTCGTATGATTGCCATTCATGACCAAGAGGTTAAAATTAAATACTGACGATCCAAGAATTTTCTTGAAGCTTTGTTTGGTCCGAAAAGTAATTTATGTGCGCGCTACTGATTTCTTTCTGGTCTCCCCCAATTCAACGAGACAGTCGTAGTCCGAACATGGTACCCTTATCAGGAGCTAGTTTTTCAATGTTCCATGTAGAATAGCGTGTTATTTTATAATATATAGTTTACATTACCAATGTGTTGATCTAAATCATTCAAATTCGTGTTTGTTAATGGTCGTATATACATAATTGTCGTTGATTTTATCCCTTCTTTGAATTGTTTGTTTAGTATGGACATTTCCCTATTGTTCTTACATTGTTAAATAATCTGTTTTCTATTGTAGGTTTCAGCCGGATTTCCTATGAATATTATAGCCTTATTCACATTGACTTTGGCAATCAATACATGGGCTATATCCATGTGGGACATGAATACTATTCCGCCATTTTTTCAATTACCCAAACATACAACTGCAACACTTTTGAACAACACCATGTTTAACTCTACCATGTACAACACCACGATGTTTGACATTACAAATACTACTTCAGGAATTACTACTCCAACACTTCTGAACTCGACGATGTTTAACACCACCGTCTGACATTTCAAATAATTAATTGGATTTAACTGAAAAATTAGTTCTTGTGTGTGTTAAGAAAGGTGATAAGCTACATTAGTTTTCACTTAGAATACAATCCAATAATGTTACTGAATACATTTTTTTATTCAATGGAGTGTTTTACAGCTCATGCTGATGGTGTTTATAGAAAATAAGTATAGGGTTCACGCATATATTACAATGTTCAAATGTGTCTGAAAGTGAGCCGTGTTTAACACTTAGGCTGTTGAACAGTTGAATCCCCTTTGGCAAACAGTCCCACCCTATATCTGTCAGCACACCCATATGCGTGCAGTTTGTAATACAGTTAATAAAACGCTGCAATGCCGAAGGGCCCAGGATCGTAAAATTGAGATCGCAGAACTACTATCTCAAAATTCTACCTTTCGATTGGTCAGTTTGGTGATTGAGCTGACTTAAAGCCGATGACCTGCTCGAGATTTAACACTGATCTTCATTTTAATTTTATGATATTGGGCCCATTATATGAAACATAAAATGAATATCCTATATTCTTAGAAAGGCATGTTTGTTCTGCGAATTTGGCGGGTTAATTGGTTCAAAGAATGAGATTATCTAAAGTGACGAATATGCGGGTTAATTGGTTCAAAAAATGAGCTTATATCAATTGATGGGAAGAATGAAGATGATCTCCAAGATGGATTGAACTTCATTTTCCAAACTCTGATATCGCTGCCTTAATGTCATTTAATATGAAAGTTATTCATTTCATATTGATTGATGTATTTATACAGAATCATCGTTTTTACATTTGGATTCATAGTTCATTGCATTTTAAATTATCGTAAATACATTGCTCATTATTTATACATGAATGTGTTATATGTTTAAATTTGTACGAAGTATATTGTTAATTATTGATGAAATACGTGTATTTTTCGAATAAAGATGATTTTTAACGAAACAAATTGTATCAAGTTTATCTTATCACAGTCTTTATATGTGTTATACACTCTTTCCATAAAAAATAGAAAAGTTAGACAAAAGAAAAGAGAAAGCTGAAGTAACAGTTGTGTTTCCGCACCTGACCGATCAGTTGGAAGCTCAAATCATTTCAGATTTCAAAAACCTTCTTTGGGGTGCATCACGGGGACAGTTGACGTCAATTATTGAAATGACGTCATAGAGTTTAGCAGACGACATAACTTAGTTAAAATGCATTAAATGCGGTAAATATAAAATTATGTTGTCAAAATGTGCAACAAAATCTCAAATTATTTATGAGAAAAATAGATAATTGTGAGGTTTTATTTCAAATAGACCTAAAGTAAGAACTGAAATGTCAAAAAATATTACCAAAGCCATATTCCTGTGGTGTGCCCTATTTGGGTAGTATGTCGGCTGTTGAAAGTCTTCCAGTGGAAATATTTCAGTACTATCATCAGTGCAAATCAGTAAAACTTTGCATCTTTACGGTCAGTTCTGCAGTTTGCGCTATAGGTAGGATGCTTGGATTTATGTCGCTAAGCGATATGGCGGTGGATGTTCTGGTTCGATTCCCGGTCTGAGCAACAACCATGCACGACAAAATTAAAACTGATGCACAACTTTCTTATTCTATGAGTGCCTGACTGTCTTCGACCTACCAAGAGTCAGGTAGTCAGAGACGATTGTCTTAATCTCAGTAGCGCTGTAATCCAAGGGAGGCTATCGAAATAAGAAACCATGATTTGCTGCTAGTGTCCCTTGCTACATCTCTTATCATTAAGAATCATATTTGATAATACATGTAGTATGATTTTGATAAAGGCAGCTTTGAATTAATGAACTTTGTCAGTTTGTGCATGTGTAAACATGCCGTTTGGTGGGAATGGCAATAAACGTGTAGTAAATACTTCGTTAGCTTTTCGCAACTGCTTAAATAATAATAATTCTCCATTGATTCATGACATATTGTTTAATGTGTTATATAGCTAACCCACCATGTGTTAGAGTGGTCCCATAATGGTGTTATCATAAACGTCCCATATTCCACAGCGCTGTTGTGATCAGTAACTATCCCAATTAGAGGTTTATGTGACGATAACGGTGGCGGGAATCAATGAGGTTTTAGACAAGGCCGGACTGGACATTTAGGCGGCTGAAGACACAAACACCTGTTTAGAGGTCCTTTTCCAGCCAGTATGGCAGTAGAACTATATAGGCTTTACTGAGCTCTAGTGCCAAGTTTGGACAATTTGGGCAAAGTGTTCTGAGTGATTGTAGTTGCATCTTGTGGTACAGATCGCCCGTTTGTAAGCTGATATTGACCAAACTTTCATGTTCATTAAATGATATTGTCCCTAGTGGGGAGCGAATCCATGCCGCCATGCAGTTCCGGTCACGCTACCGACTGAGCTAGCCGGGACAACTCCAAAACCGTAACGTAATCCTCATAAATGTAATCAACACTGCGTGACAATAGTAACCGATTATTTACTGATAACAGTAGTGATTAAATTCATGTGACATTGCTGTTATTTTAGTTAATTCAAATCTCTTTAATGACACAGAAAAATATAGCCTAAAGTAGATAAAGAGACTTCACATCTGCTTCACAAAGTTTAACCATTATTACATAATTTAATTTTCCGAACGACAACGTTTCCCAAGAAACAGAATTGCCATTCTTTTTGACCAAGTGTGTTTAATTACAGCACGATCCCAAAAGTAATTCAACCTGAAAGCTCGTCTCCTGGTGGAAAGCATATTTTACAAACTCGGAATAGCAATTCGTACAGATATCATTCAGTGATAACCATTGGGCCAATTACAAAGCCAATTTAAATTACTAAACATTAAATTATGATAACAACTAATGATCAGAGTATGACGCAAAAATGCAGCTCCTGACACAGGTGCAGTTCTTTCCGATGTCAAGTTCCTTTGTCTCACTGGTCGTCAATTTGGTAGTCTGCAAGGAAGATGCGGTTCACAAATTCAATCATGGATTGGACGGCCATGACACCACCAATCGGGGTCTGCTATCTGTCGTGTTCCGTGACCTTAGTTCGCCTGTCGTCTAAACGATTGGAAAGTTATGAAAAAGAATGAAAGTTTATTATTTATTCATTGGTTCACGACAAATGGTCACGATTTTATGCAATCTCATATCTCCAAAAGCCTTGACATTTCGCGAGTTTTTGACCTTTTATCAAATATGAATATCATTGAGCATTATTTTAAAATAATTAGATAACGTGCTACGTGTATCTTACTGATTTTTACCACAAATATAGCTATTGATAAAATAAACAGGTATTAATATTCCATAGCACTAGCTTTATGATGAATTCAGATACATGAACGATGGTTGCGTAGGTGCTACCGAAGATAGGATTAAATTAATGACAATTTTAGGTGCAGTTGCAAACTATAGCAGTCGAAGCTTCAATGTTATATTTCAGCATGTATTCAGTACAATTAATCAGTATTGCGGTACCAATGCTTAAATCTAATATATTTCATCGAGAATCTATTGTAGATTTAACTTAAATTGGAAAGGTGACAAAAGCACTAGAAATTTCATTACACATTCGTAGATAACATCAAAGCCTTACAAATATAGCGACAGTGCCAAGCCAACCATGCAAGACACAGACGTGATGTCGATATTATACTCTTAAACTACAAAAATGAGCGTTGAGCCAGCCGAAACAAGATAAAGCCTGTCGGCCATATTGTTACCGAAAAACGTTTTATTTATTAAGGTCAACTTTTTTTTTATTTGAAAATGGGAATTCATGACATTCATTACAAATTGGTATTGCTATTTGAAAAGGATGATTCAAGACTTTTAAAACAAATTGGTATTGGCACCTGTTGATAAAGTTTCTAATAATGAATTATCACGTATAAACTATATTAATATTGAAACTCAAAAGCTTAACAATACTCTTTATCATAGAGTGATGTTGATATTATTATCCGCGTATTACAAAATAATCACTTACTTATAAAACAAGAGTTATCGTCAACTTCAGTTCATGCAAAACTACTTGATTATCCACACTCTTTACACCTTGTAAATGGTCCCGCGAGTGTGGATGTGTGTATTTGGATTTATTTATCATCGCTACCGGAAGCCCATATGAGCGACGCCTCCAGAAGAGTGTTAGTCATAAAGGTTATGGAGGATAGTATAAGATACAGAGGGCTCTCCAATTCCAGAATCGTTCCTGGTTATTTTAAGTATCCGGTAAATAGCCTACTACACTGGACCTCGGTTTAAAATCTCATTCGCAAGTCTTTTACCCAGCGAGTAAAACATCTTGGGGTACTATTTTACAACTTATATGCTTTTAGAAGGCCTGTAACAATGTTGAAGATTTTAATAAACGAAATTTTTTTTTCAAAAAGGGGATATCTGCACCACAAATTCAGAAAAAACTATATCACCGATAACCATATATATAACGGAATGCTGTAGCAGAATAAAAGCACAACTGCAACATAGCATTTCTCGATCATTTTTTAATATTCGTGTAGATTTGATTTATAAATTAAAGAATATAACGTTATTCGTGAAAAAAAATCAACAACACATAAAGCAATTTTAAAATGAACGGCCGGAAATATATATTCCACAGCGCTCTGCAATCTTGGTTTCACTATCGACAGTTTATCGCTTTGCTTACCTCTTTTTTGAACCGTAGTGGCAAGGGTTCAAAGTTTGTGAAGGATCTTACTTCTAGAAAAATCTTATAAAAACTTTGTAGCTCAGTTTATTTTATTCCAGCCATCGTGTTCTTGATGATTTATCTATAGGTGCCCTGGTCTCGGTAAATTCATCGAGTACCTACCTAATCCGCTCAACAATGCCATTAGCTGCATCTGTTTATTTATGATTGTGTGATTGTGCATGCAACAATTCCAAGTGGAAGGGATAGGTTGTCACTCTGTAAGTGCGAAATCGATCTATTTGTTCATCAAAGGATACACACCAATACCAATGTAAAGAGTTCGTGACTTTGATATATGAAAACGGAATACAATTATTAAGACATGACATTGGATGTGCAATAAACATTTTAAAGCATAATAGTCATTACCTCATTATGCTTATTATACCTCTTTACGTTGTTTGTTGCTTGCTCACACCACACTTTAGTCAAAGTCCCAGTTTAATGTTTAAATAAAATGACTTTGAAGTACGCTGAAACACATAATGAATGAACTAGCATGAATACACATACATCTGAAAAAAAACTTGATTTCATTTGTTTTAGGACAAGCTCCATTTTTACACTTAAAATCATGGTAATGAAAAGAGTCAAGCTGTTAAATTTCATTTTTGAACATGTGATGAATTTGTAACGAAAAAGGTGCTTTTTGTTTCATAATAAAATTGCCAGTTTTCTAGTTGCACGGAAAAGATTAAACATAAGTTGTCCTTGCCGCCATGGTTGAAATTTAAGTGTTCCAGAATCAAAGCTCAATCATTTGCTTGCATGACCTATAGTCAGATATTAAACACTCACAATTTTAATTTCAGTCTCTAAGCCATTAACATTAAAGTTAAAATTTTAACATATCGACTTTTTTCAAAGTGCTATCATGTATATAAACTCCGTCACTATATCAAAATATGCCATGATTAGTGTTTTGTATGCATGCTAATGAAGTATGCAGTAAATGCATTCGCTGTCTATACTTTTGTTATCTGGCGTATTTTGTTTATTGTGAAAACATTGTTAAATCTATTCTGTGTATCACCATGATTTTATTTGTTTGTAAATGTTATTGCTAACTTTTTGTTTAAACGTAAGTGCATCATCCATGGATAACAAGTTTCAACTTTCAAGTTTCAGACTATCTACTCCATCTCTAACAAAACATGCTGACCTCAGATTCACAAAGAAATCTACTTATTACTCACATACAAACTAATTTGTGTATAAATTATGTAACCCGGGGCTAGGCGACACGGACAGTATAGTCGCTTTAGCTGATTCCGCGTCTTAGCTTGTACCGGGGTAATCCAAAAATTCCTTAATTTGCATAAGCAGCGCCATCTGCCGACTGTTTACATCGGAAAATCAAATGCGAAAGTGTGACTTTTTGCATCAGGACGAAACTTTTTGAAATATTAGTGAAAATGTATTTGATACTGGTTGGCTACTTCTTTATTTATAGAAATTATATAAAAAATCTCACTGATTCTGGCCCTGTTTCACCCACTTTTAAATTTCCTATCCTAAAATGAAACTTAAAACTGTTTATTTCCATTTTGACATGTCTAGGTCTTCCGCATAAAAGCGCTATGATGTCACAGCCCGCCTAAAAACTACGGAAGCAGATTCATGGCATTTTTTAATTAAAACTTTGATGCTAGTTAGGCCTAGTCTGATTTTTAAACAAAGCATTTATTTATATTTCGATGTAAGAAGACAAAAATGAAATATGACAGGGCAATTCTTGCATACCAGATAAGTATTTTCACTTTATTTACTGGGGAAGGAAAATCTGATCTTTTCCATAAAGAAAAGATACCGTTAGCAAGCTTCATGAATAATATTGATGAGGGACTGTATATTAAGGGTCCTCACTGTTTAAATATTGACTAAAAGCAGCAAGTTATAGGGTCTTTTGAATAAAAATAGTAAAAAAGAACAAAAACAATTATTTTACAAAAATATTTTGTTTCCAATACATCAGATAAATTTTCGTCTTTATTTGTTGAAACTTTTGAGCTATAATGGACGCCATACTTAAAATGTGAGTCACATACAGAGTTACCGCGGCACCAGAGTGGACTCCCTTGCGAGTACCTGCCGCACACGTTGAAAGCTTTTTTTCATATTTTCCAGATTCAGATATATTTTCAAAAAGAAATCAACTTTCATTTTAGATTTACGTAGGTTAAAAACTTGAAATGTGATAGTTCTTTGAGGTATAGAAAGAAGAAACATATAAGACATTTTAATTAGTCTAATTTTGCGGCTAAATTAACGACCGCGGTACCAGCGAAAACCATCCTAATATGCATCTCCATTACTGCCCCTGAACAGACTTAAACAAACCGAGGCTAAAATGTATTGATATTTGTCGTGTTCGGTGGCCTTCAAAATTCTTTACCATCTATTCAATTTGAAATCCAAATGGATTCTTTAAGAAAAAAAAAACTATATTCTGTAACCTTATTGAATCTTACTAATATTGAACAAAATGCATAACGTTTATGGGAATACCATTATACTCGCTTAGTACAAACTCAAATATTTAGTTCGGTTCTGTTATAAATGTCAACGAGTTTGCATTTAATTGTGATTCATAAATGTTTTCATTGAATACCTGCCATTTGACTTTACAATGCTATAAGCTTCTTATGTTTTTATGTGTGTGTGCTTTTGCATGCAACATTGTCGGGTGGATTGGTGGGGTGTAGGTATTTCATTTAGACAACTTGTACTCGTTAGTTCATATGAGAACCTATTGGGGCAAAAGTAAGGTTGGTGCACCCTAGCACCTGAACAGGTTTTAACCCACAGTGGCAAATTGTTTTGCCACTTTCCGTTACAAAAAGGTGAAATATGCATATCAGGAATCGCCACATTCAGAAAAAACAGCCTCCCCACACAGTCAAGAAGAAAAGAGGGGAGAGGCGGAATATCCAATGGTTCTCTTTATCGTTAATTGTTTGTGGTGTCCAATTTGAAATTGATTCTCTTTTAAACTCATGCTCTCTTTGTCTGTCTACTTTTTGTCTGCGTGGGGAGACTTATTCTGATTGTGGCAATTTCTGATATGCATACTGCATTTTTATTATATTGTGTTATTTCTTTTTTCAGAAAAAAAAACAACAACTGTTGGTTCTAGTTTGATTTGCAGTTTTCTTTCAACTAGAACAAACTATACAACCATCCAACTCTATTTTTGAATTTTTTTTATAAATCCTCTTTTTGTGGCAAAATGCAAAGTTGCATACCATAAAAGTAATTTCTGCTCTATGCTTTGAGCGTCTCGGCATATGCGTTGAAAATCATCGCATTAACAAAAAATAAACAACACGTTTATGCGTGAAAGCCGCTCTGCGAAGTTACAATGCCCGAGCTGTCGATGGATGGCTAATGTCGAATCTTTAATACATGTAATTACAATATTTGTCTTTGATCATATTTTATAGTTTGACAACAACAAATGTTAAATTGTTTTGAGTTTGGTCATTTGAACACAAATATAATTTAATAAATTACCGCTATTGCTACAAAGAAAACTGTTGAAGATAGAACATTTAAATAATAATGTATATTTCAGCCTGAAGGTCAACAATTCGGCGTCTCTATTTTTTTTATTACACTGTGGCTAATTTAGAACAGTAACATGTTGTTGATAAATAAAACTTAACAATTATTATTGCGATAACTGAACAGAACATACATACACAGAACTTTTACCTTGACTTCAAGCTCATTGTCACATACGAACATATTACAATTACATGCAGGTAGATAACAAACCGTACATGCTTCAAAAAGTGAAATATGCATATCAGGAATCGCCACACTCACAAAACACAGCCTCCATACGCAGCGAAAACAAAAGAGAGGAAAAGAGAGGATATTGTTATAAGTATGTCAATTCAAATAAAACGCCACAGACAATTAACGAAAAAGAGAATCCTTGAGGTTACCGCATTGGAGCAAAGTACCGAAAAAATGTTTGTCTGTTTTACCAAGTTTTAGATTGTTCGTGTTTGGGAAAAAACATTAAATTATTTAGAACAGCAGACAGAATTACAAATACCCCAACACATTTGTGATTATAATTCAATAATTATTGTGCAGAAGATTTTCAATACATACTGCATTTCATTAGATCTAAATGTTCAAGCTTTACCTAGATATGTTTATTGTATTTGAGATCGGTAGATCTAATCTTGTTGTTGAGTGGTCAAGGCAGCGAGAAATAAATTGTCATATACGTATATTCATTATTAATATCCGATTAACTTTTATGAATGAGAATATTCAGACCAACATCACGTTCACTTTTTCGTTTTCTTATTCATTTTCTTAATAAAGATAAACAAGCAAGTAAAATCTTAATAAACTCGCTCTCTTTCTTCACTGATTTGATGGATACCTGCGTTGAGTCATACGCGTCAAAGTCTATAAATATTAATTCAGTTATGCGTTCTGTGCTCCGGGGTCGAAGTTTATCGCCACACTAAATGAAGAAACATAATTTGTATGCTTATAATAAAGCAGATAGTAATATGGGTTTGGAGAAAGATTACATACCTTTCACAAGTTATAAAAAAACCCAAGATCAACAAAACATAAGAGTCACCCCCTTAAAAAACAACAAATGAACAAACAAACGACAACAAAAACACAACAACAGCTGTCTATAGTACGTTATCAACTTAAGAACGTTTTGCATGTGTTTCAAATAAATCATTGATTTATTAATAACTAGTATGAAACCTTGATGAGATTATATCAACGATGACACTGATGATAATTATAATAACAAGAAATTTCCCGGCACTCTGGGAAAGTTTAGTCCGTCTACTTTCTTTCTTTTAAGACTATTAAAGATTCTCAAATATGCTGACTATCCAACGAATCTGACATATAGTCAGTACTGCCATTAGTAAAATAATACGTCACAGATGTCATGCAGTGATGATTACGTATATCAGGGCTATCCGATCAACCTTATGGGGGTTAGCTTAATGATTGCGTTGTTGGAATTGCAGGGCTAGGCGCTGTCGCCGTGACGTTGCGGGTTCGCTCCCATTTAGAGGCAATATCAATTGAAATAAATTCACAGTATCGCTATTTGTGCTATTTATCGCTATCTGTGTCGGCCGTAAAACGTCTCCCCATACATATAGTCAGTATTGTTATCAGTAATTGATGGAAAGGGAACTTTGAAGACCCTCGACCACGACAAATATGAACATATTGCAGGCTCGGTTTGATTTAGTCTGTTCATGGGTAGTAATGGAAATGATTATTTCTGCCCACGCCGCCTAGCCCCGGGTTGAACGCAACTAAATATTTACACCAATAAATAGTACAATTTTAAACCATCCCAAACGATGGTATGCATATGGCGGTGAACATGGAACCTTCAATGCGGTATTTTCAGATTAATACCATTCCATGTTCAGCGGCTTATGGTCCACAGATAAAAGAATGGATTTGCCCTAAACGAGAAAACAATGGGCGGAACTGAACAGAATAGAATTTTGAGAAGGGATCTTAGAATGTAAATCCTGCATATCACAGACAACGCCAAAGGCAAAATTTACAGAGCAAGAAGAATATCCCTGAGGGTGATTGAACAATATCCAAATTTATATTGGCTGGGATATTGAAACCACCCATCTTTAAACTGGCCGAAATATTAAAAACAAAAAGAGTATTTAGAACTACTTTTAACATAGTAAATATCGTGCTCGACGACCTTCAAAAGACGTAACTGATAACAGCACTGATTGAATGTACGGGGAGACTTTTTACAGCTGCCACATGGCACAAACAACGCTACTGTGATATTGAAATTGACGAAAAGGGAACTTTGAAGACTATCGACCACGACAAATATGAAAATATTGCAGGCTGGGTTTGAAAAAAATAATCAGTCACCGATGTCATGCAGGGATGATAACGTATATCAGGGCTATCCGATCAACCTTTTATGGGGTTTTCCCGGTTAGCTCAATTGGTTGTGTGGTCAGGAATTGCAGGGCTAGGCGCTGTCGTCATGACGGTGTGGGTTCGCTCTCAGCCAGAGGCAATATCATTTGTATTGTCGCGTTAAGTTTATTCTTTAAAATTATCGAACTGATGGGTGAGCTGGAGCTTATTCACCAAAACCACTTGTACTTTCACTTTTTTCCTCATATGAGAATATGTTTAGGGGCAAATATAAGGTTGGTGCACCAAAGAACCCGGTTTAAATCCCATGTGGCAAATTGTTTTGACACCACTGACCGTTTCAAGGCTTCATAGTTTCGTTAATTGTTTGTGGTGTCTATTTTAAAACTGATCATTTTATGAACCATGCTCTCTTTTCCTTTCTACATTTTGGATATGTGTGGAGACTGTGTCTTCTGGAGGTGGCCAATTTTTTTACTTTATAATTTTATTTCATTTATTTTTTTATTTAACAAATTTGCAACACAATGTAGTAGAATGAGTCAAAAATGACATATTTTTCAGCTTTTCGAAAATCCAGAAAAACTGCTCCATACCTCAAAGTCTGTAGTGTTCTGAGCTATACCAATCCTGATAAAATCATATAACTATTTAAAACAGCTGTGTAGACGAGACATTAAAAGAGCCATTAACATTATGCTTGTTATACCAGAAATGAGCCGTGTGACTCACATCAACAGTTAAACCTAAGTGTCCGTTAAATAATACAATGTCATATTTTCACAGCAAAATTTTAAAGCGAGTAATCACTTTGATGTACGTAAAATCATTAAAATAAAATGAACTGACACGCGCCTACAGGGACATATGAAATAATCTTAATTTTATTCGATTTTTTGTTAACAAAAGTGAGGAAATTTAATGACCTTGTTTTTATTCACAAGCACTGTCTGTGTTTATTTGTATAATTTATTGTAATCAACTATTGGATCAAAATTGCTTTATTCTTTTTCACGTATTTTTTTCAGCATTTCGTCTCGCCTGGCTTTGTACACGCTTTTCTGTTTTTCGTTTCTCAATATTAAATCTCTTGCGCTTTTTTGATATATTGTATCAAGAGCGTGTTGTCATAAGCAATAAAGGGGCCGTCACACTATGACGTTCTGGTCAACGTTCTTTGTACGTTTCAATCGTTCATTTTTAGCGTTCTAAAATGAGGATGACACATCTGGCGTGTTATTAACCTTTAGTATAACGGACTAATAGCGTGTGTCTAACGCACTAGAAGCGTGTAACAGCCACCAAGAAAGAAAACCCTAAAACCATTAGCATGTTCTCACGGGCCATTGGCGCGCAAAGAACGATTTGTCAACGTTAGACGAGCGTGCTGAGGCATGGACGTTCGGGTAACACTCGAATGACGCTCAATGGACGCCAAAAGAACGTTCGTTTCACGTTAGTCACACGCTGTGTGCGCTAGGGAACCGTTCAGCGGTCGTTGACAGGTCGCCAGTGAGTCGTTCACAGCACAGCAAACGATTTGTAACAACCAAGTAACGCTTGAGTAACGACTGAATCACGATAGCCGAACGCGTGCAACACTCGGCTGACGTTAGTAAAACGTTCCACGAACGTTCTTAAACGTTCTTCAGCGTTTATAATTAAATGTTGAAGAACGCTGGTCTCATTGAAAATTTTTGTGCATGTTCAATTTTTTTTCCGGACCTGCGTTCTCCGCCGATTCCCGGCGATCACCGACAACGGGGATTACAAGTTTTTTACGAGATTGAACTCAGAATTGCGCGGGAAAAGACCACAGATTTTGCGAAACTACGTATTGGTATTCGATCATTGGTATCTGGTTTCCCTCGGGATTGGTACAAAGTCGTTTACCGGCAAATTTTCAGCCGCCATCAGAAACATCGCGTAGACACTATTTCAGTAAGGAGGTAGAATGTGACGTTCGTTTGACGCACGTGACGTTGTATATATGTTGTATGTAAATACTAAAATAATGTAAATTTTCAGCACAGTTAAATAGTTTTTGTTACTTTGTTTCATACATATGAATGTATTTGCTGACAAAATTTGTTATATGTATATATTGATTATGAGTTAAAAATAAATTATTATATAAACTTTCCGGACAACCCCCGTAGATGGCATGCAAAGCGCTGCAGAATGTCATGTAGGTAACCTTTCTTCTTGAATTATTAGATGGTTGTGTACGAAAAATGTGGAGAAATTAACATTTCCTTTTAAATTTTTAAGTTTATAAATTAAATCTCCATAAAAAACTGGCTGTGAAATACCTTGTTGCTGGCACAACTATTTGTGCGCGATAAGGACTTTTCTATATATGCGATGTTCGTCCTTCGCGCACAACCCAGTTACTATTCAAATCAATGCGGACCATTTTTCTTCTATTTCTCTATGCCAGCGATCGGAAAATGAATCGCAACTTTTGGCGGCTCCATAAAGCATCTTAAACCTTATGTATCTTTAAAAAAATTACATATTGGAAAAGCCACATTCAAGTAGAATCAATATATGTAATCCTTTATAAAAACGGTTTCGTTTTTTATGCTAAACTCTTTTAAATCTCCACCCATGTCTGCAGTTTTTATGTTATTACGCTATATGTTTATCTGACTGTGTAGTGTATCGATTTATAAAAGGGACGTTTTCATTTGTTAGCACATTAAAATCTACATGTAAACGGCATAAACAATAGTAAGTTTAAAAGTGTTATTTGTGGAATATTTTTTTATTTGATTGATACTTTAGAGAATATTTATGTTTAATATAAACAAATGAACTAAGCAGTGCTGAAATTTTCAAGTTGCAGTGAAAAAATGGGAATTTAAAGCAATGCGATTTCCACCACAGTTTTGATCGTAACTGCTTGAGACTTAAAGGACAGACAACGTAAAAAGTCCGTATGATAATGGGTCTGTGCTTGTAGTCGAATTATTGAGACTACCTTGTTGCAAGAGTGATTTCAAACTGCACCTGCATTCTAGAATTGAAATTTGGTTGTGTTCGATGGCTTTCAAGGTTCCCTTTTCATCTTTTGGTATCAGCAATAAAACTTGCACTATGTTTTCCTTTATTTGTGATAGCGATAACGAACTTTAAAGAACGTAACTGATAACATTACTGATTAAAGGTACTGGGAGACATTTTACAGCCGCCACACAACACAAACAATGCTACTGTGATATTAAACATTGCCGATATTGCAACCCTGTCTATGTAGCACTACTCAAGCAACTTATCTGGTTTTGTTTTTCATTCTTATTTTTAAGAGCCATTTATCAATAATGATACATCCGTAATACTGTTATGGTCAAACTTAAAGCATACTTAAAGCATACCCTCGTAGATGTCAGGAATGATTTTAATTTTCTGTTTTATTATATATACATATATAAATATATATATGAAATCATAGATTCATGTAATAATTCTGTCGATTAGATTGAAGTTGTTTTAATCACACAGATTGATGCACTGACAATTTTGCTTGACATAGATAATGTCATTTTGTAAAAGTTACTAACTTTAGTGAATTTTGTGATTTCAAGACGTTTTGGTCTTAGGAAAAATTATGCGAACTTTTATGGTAGCTTGTAACCATGGTATTGTCAAATACAAGGTAAATATAAAGGGGTAGGTTTCAACTTAACAAAAAGAGAAGTTGTTTAAATGCAACGAAGAAGTTGTGTTAATACAACAAAGGCAGGCTTAAGATAGTTAGCGAGGCCAACGAGGCCAATTTTTGTGCTACCGAAAGGTTTCCGCGTTCTCTCCGTGAGCTTGCTCCTCAGACAGGATACTTAGTACGTAGTACAATAATAGTGTTGTAACTCAAAGGCAGAATCTGATCAACAGTGTACGGTTCGTTCGACTGCTGCCATAGTCTCTTATGAAGCTCAGCTTCTCTGAGAAGGCAGCATAGATTGAACAATCTGCTATCAGGATTCATAGAGTCTATAGGAGTTGGAACTCCATACGGTTAGGACTTCATAGTCCCAACATTATAGTAGTGGCTGACGTCCACAGAGTTGTAGCTGCTCGATAGATAGTCCATAGACAGAAAGTCGTGGCTTTGAAAGAAACTTGTTGAGGCCAAAACGTTTTTGTGATCAAACCAAACTAATTAGTTTCCAGTATTAAATCATTGTAAATCACGTAGCTCATTTCATTCAATCATCTAAGCAAAGTAGCTTGAGAAAAAATACTATATAGTTGGTATATCAACCACACTCTTAGGCATCGCCACCTTGTTAACAAACCCTTTTATATTATTCAAGGCTATAAGACTGAACATGCCTAGATAAAGGCATACGTTCTCTCGGTAGCTCTTGACAGTAGAAAGGTATATTGTAACAGAGAACAAATCACCCTTTTCGTCAGCCTCTCTGTCGAAAGGTTGATAATGTCCCACTGAACATATGTATGTCTATTTTTGTAATTTGTTTTTTTTTCTGATATAGGATATGGGGTGACACAAGTGTTCTATTTTTCACCCATCTGTTACTTTCCCTGCAATCAAAACATTTTTTTTATTATTGCTCTTAATTAGATCTGTCGGAAATACAGAACAGTAGATTCTAATTTGTTGTTAAAATGTAGCTAACATTTTTGAAGTTCTATTGCAAAGATTGTATCAGTATTAAACAGTAAAAACTGGTTTATAATAAATATTAACCAGTGCAATAGAATAAGGGCTTGCTTTTTCTGTTTTAAAATGCTGATTAGACAAACATCAACGATACACGACATATTTAAATCAATTTGTATTTACATATTTACAAACAGCATTGTCTACGCATGCGTGGTACAGATAACTCTGATTAATGTTCTGTTAAGAGGTCGCAAACATTGCAAATGGCGAAAACAGGCTAATTTCAAAAAATGAATTCTGGGGGAAATACTTATTGCCACCTAGATTTTAGTAAATAAATGTATTTAGCTATGGATGTAGTAAATGTTTGCAAGCTCAATTTAGTCTAATTCATGTTCTAATTACCAAGCACTTACTAAAACAAAAGAAAAACCATTTGCATGAGAACTCTGAAATTCATGAACAATATACCAAAGCAACTCATACCTGAAATGAGTATATGCTGGTCTACAATGTTTAGTGCCAATCCGTCAAAATAATGTTAGGGTTATCAAGAAATTCAATGAAAACTTACTTCCTACTTTCACTTTCTACTTTCACTTTGAACCAGGAAGTAAGACTTCCTTGAATTTATTGAAAACCCACAAACTTTAAGACAAATTTTCGAGATTTATTTTTAAATAAACGTAGTAAAACTTCTAACAGCAATCTGAGAAAATAAATTATTAGAAGAAATTAAACCGT
Source organism: Corbicula japonica (assembly GCA_038501625.1). Lineage (NCBI taxonomy): Eukaryota > Metazoa > Mollusca > Bivalvia > Venerida > Cyrenidae > Corbicula > Corbicula japonica. The sequence continues at coordinate 1,447,721 of JAZAYU010000067.1, read as the reverse complement.
GATATTATATTTTGTTAGTGTACTTGCCTTAGAGCATGACTAGTAAAGTAGAGCCTTACCTATCCCGGCCCCTATACCGACCACAAGATGATTTATTATATTTTAAAGTTGGTTCCTTATTATTGAATAGCTGAAAACGTGTGAGAAGTCGTTGTATTATCAATAACTTTTGCGGTATACCCTAAATTGTATTAATCTGGATAAAACCCCTATAAAAATAGGAAAAGCAAAAGGCACAGTTAAACACTATTCAGTTTGAACTGGTCAGTTAAAACAGGACATCAAAGAAATAGATCAGCACGAACCATTTCTTTATTGAGACGAAGTTAGAGGTAAACCTGATATAAATGATTAAATGAAATGTAATATTTACATAACAAGACATTGATTATCATAAACAAATATAATTTAAGTGCTCAACATCCTCCGTGAGTAGATCAGTGCTTTGACTGAATTATATATAAAGAGATTTTATTGACTTGTTTTGAAGACACCTGTGGGCCAATTGATATAAAATAGATTGTTTGATTTATGTGGTACTTGTATTTAAGTGCTTTTCAAGTCCTTGTTAAATAAGATGTAATATGTGTAATAAATTAACCACACAGTTTCTCTGTAAAGTAGTGTTGGTGATTATTGATTCACGTTGTCGATATAAGCATATTTTATATAGCTATTTTACAGAATAAATAAAAATAAAAGAACTATAATATAACTGAGCAAAAATCACCTACTTGCTAAACTCTGGGGATTAAAACACTATTAAGTATTAAAATAAGGACAAATACCTATGTCTGCATTCAATTTATGTCTTAGAACATTCATATTGCCATTAATTCAGTCATAAACATTTTTTCTTTCAAGCGAAAACAAAAATGAAATATGCATATAAGAAATTTCCACAACCTGAAAAACGGTCTCCCCACGTAGCCAAAAAGAAGAGGAACATCGCCGTCTCAAAACGGAAATATACTATATGAAAACATACACTTTAGAAGTTGCGTAAACGTTTTTCAATGGAAAGATTTAGTTTGCTTGCTTTTCTGAAGTGTTCGCTTCATTAAGCTGTAGATCATTAAGATAAATTACGATATATTTTATTTATCAGCGATGGAAAATGGTTATTATTTATATTCAATAATCAAGATGCCACGAGATGTTGTTAAAGGCTGTAATGATGTTATCTTGATGTTCGGTAGAAAGATAACATAAAGTCTCTTTCATAACATTATAAAAACAGATTAGCAACAAATGGTGCACAATTAGTTCTCATTGGGATGCCTATTACTTGTTTATAGTTACCGATTCTTACATAAAGTAAAAAAGTTAGCGACACAATTAGGTCTTGGCAAGACAAAAAAGTATAATTATCATAAGAACAATCTGTAAAATGCTCTATGTTTATTACATGTGATTTTTTGGAAACGTTTTTGTTCAGTGAGACTGGTTAGCTTGTCTCTTATTAAATAATGAGAGAGTTATGTGTCATACGTTTACAAACAGAAATTATTTGATTTAAGCTTCTTTAAAACGTTACATGAAATTTAAACAGACAAAAAATGTTTTCGCCAGTGGTTTCAAAACATTTCGCAATGCCTGAAATTAAAGATTGAGTATCTACAAATGTCGGACATGTATGCAGCGTAAAGTAAATACTAGGACCCTGCAGGGTCACCTTGTTTGCACGACTAACGTTCGTAGTTATTACACCGAGGATCTTCTTGATGCATCACTTAAAAATTTTCAATGTAAATGCATATAATGAAGGTTTTACAGTGATGTGTGGTTAACTTAGTGCCAAGCAGACTTTGAGACGCATAGTATGCAGCTCAAATGAAATTTATCGTCATCACCTGCCTTCATAGAATGCTTAATACTCATATGTGACAAGCCATGACACAGTCGGGCTTATTCATTTTGCAATAAGTACAGACATTGAACTGCTGCCATACACGGTTTCCTAGATGCATACGGTATCTTTGTATGATTGAATGATAAACAGTGTAGCGGCTGATGTCTGCGAAGATTCACAGGCTAAACAGTGTCTCCGTCGAGAGTAATGGGCATAGGACATAAGGTATAATGTTATTGTGCGTCACAAATCAGAATACAACCAAACGAATGCGCTTTAATGATTCGACATGACGAGCCTAACGAAGATGCATGAATTAAAGATCCGTATGGGACAATGTTAACTATAAAACTCTAAAAACAGAGAAGCTCCGCTATTAGACCCCCAGCGGGACTGGGAAAAAGTGGTCTTAAAAAAAGTGAAATATGCATATCAGGAATTGCCACATCCAGCAGAGTGGGTGGTCTTTATTTAGGGGTAGAAAATACATAGCACAGAGAAAACTGTACAATGTGACGTCGGTATACAGGTCTTATTATCGAGATGGTCTTTCTTTCAGGTGTGTTTTATTGAGTTTTTTTGCTGTATATGTATTAACAAACGGACAGTGTTTCATATTCATCGTGTTCGGTGGGTTTTAAACTTTCTTTTTCATGTATATTTTTATTTCAACCTGACATACTTCTTTAGACATTCATTTACATTCCCGTCATAAATGCATTTTTAAATTATGTTGTTTCGTAGTGTTAATTGCATTTTCATGTTTTGCTTTCACGTCTTTTTTATTTCCTTTATAACCTGAACGGTTCACAGTGATTATGAAATTATTACTGGTGACCTAATTATCAACTTTAAATCCTAGTAGGTTGTGAAATGTTTTCTTTGTCGTCCTTAAAATCACATTATTTAAAAAACAACAACACTATTTTGACTTTTAACAGCGATTTATATTTTATAAGCCAGTAATACTGAGCAAATAATGGAGTTCAAAAGTAAAATTCTGTAAACAAAGTGAAAATTCACTGTCCCTCTTAATCTTACAATTTAGCGGCTTCAAACTGGATTTGACTTTTTTTCAAGTATAACTCATTTTCACCATTGATTTATTGATGTATGCACATGAGAAAACATAATTAAACCACTATTTAACACGAGCGCCTCACATAACATTATTGTCTTATTATACAAAATCTTTATTGGTCACAACGATTGACACTTATGAAGAGGATTTCCAATCTGAATATCATTTGTTAAATAAATTTGAAATTTTATGCAGGAAAATGTTTTAATCAATGCCGGAAGTCGATTTAAAATTAAAAAAAATAATATTGCAAGACTTTTTATTGATTTCTTAAAGTTAAATTTGACTGTGCGAAATGCGTTATTTGAATCATATCTGGATATTTAAGCCGGTGTGGGTAACGGTCTTGGCCTTTCTGGTTCCGCTTAAACTTCTGACCAACACTTCTCCGGAATTCGAAGCGGTAAGCATCTTTATAAATTTTGAAAAAAATAATTAATGTCTCTAAATTTATTTCGAAGGAGCCTGTGGAAATAAAAGCGCAAATATGCGTCATTGCATGTACCATGGCTTAAGGGATGGGCGTTGGGGATTGGAGGTGGGGGAGGGGTAAACATAGTCAATGGCAAAACTTACTTAAATGCCAAAATGAATTTTTAGAGAAATAATTACTGCTAGCCAGTCTTTAGTGACAGAAAGCTGGGCTATCGAATTAAGGTTACAGCCCTCTAAATTTACAGGCGAGGTGAAGATACCACTATGATAAAATAAAGACCACATATTAAAGTCGGAGAAATGTGAAGGTTAGGTAAAGCAGGCGAAATATTACACCACCAATGTTGAAAATATCAATAAATACCAATATTTATACTTGCCAAACTAATACGTGACTTGCTGAACCTTACATCACGTATTCTTTGTCTGACCTATATTTGAAGCCCAATCGATATCATGCTTTATCCAATATGCCCCCCTCTCCGCACGTTGTGTTCGAACATTAATCTTGCTCTTTCTTCCCCAACACCTGAAAAAGTGTTGATTTGGCTGAAATGTTTTAATTCCAAATAACTCGTTAAGATTATGGGATAGGCGAAACTTATATGCTTCCCCCGCAAGTGGAGACACCAAAGAAAAAATGCTCACAACGTGAGCAAAATAAGTACAGTGGCTGGATGATTTACGCACTTGGCAATCCTTCAAATCGAATACGACCTGCGAGATCACATTCTAAGGGGAATTTAGAGAAAAATAAAATCCCATTTACTACCTAAACACACGTAGAATTTGTTCGACTATATGATAATATTGGGTCTGAGTTATCAAGAACCCGGCAGTTTACTTAATTTCTACGAGTTCTGATCATCATACTTTTTTAAACATCAACACAAAGAAAAACAGAAACAAATGGTTGACATCAGTTTCAATGATTTATTATAATCGTCATTGTTAATAAACGTCGTAATTTTTCCAACATTGCATTGTCAAGCAGTTCATGTAGTTTAATGATAAAAACCTACTTGTTATCTCATTGGAAATATGATGAATTGTTTTTGTAGTGGGAAGGCAGTCAAGTAGGTGTATTTGTGTATATGTGACACCAATTAAACAATGTCTATGCATTACAAAATTTAAGTTCAATTTTAGCAATCAAGATGTGCTTACGTCATCATCGTCATGGCAATCCTCTGGCTCACAGAGGCGATTCCAATCCCGGTGACAGCTCTGATGCCGATATTTTTATTCCCACTTCTTGGTGTTGAAGCAGCAAAAAATGTCAGCGGCAGCTACGTTACAGTATGTCTTCATTTTTCTCTGCTTGATGCCTCTATATTTAGTTCTTTTATCCCAACTACATTGTACTTACCCTGTTTTAGTATAGCTTCTTGTCATATTACACCAATAAAACTTTTTCATTGAAAACCAACTGTTAAATAATGCTATCCAATTCTTAGTGGTTATATCTTCCAGTTATAAAGCGTTCTGTCACAAAACGAAGAAAATATTACAAATGTATATGCATAAATACACTTTCTGTAAACTCTTTTTTTTGAACTTAGTTATCATCTTTAGAAAAACATAAATACAACAGTTACTAAACTATTCAGGATACGACCATGCTGTTCCTGGGAGGTCTGATCATAGCAGTTGCTCTGGAGGAGACCGGACTACACACCCGTATCTCCCTGTGTGTCATGTTGGTAGTGGGGGCTCAACCTATAGCGTAAGTACCTAGAAATAATTACTGTATAATCACCGACTCATTGCTTTTCTCTTCAATGTTATGACAGACCAATGACCACCATTTAGTAGCTATTTCTCTCTGTATTTTAATTTAATTATTTTTACCACATGTCTCTCTGTCATTCTCTCTGGTATAAGGAAAGCATTAAAGGCAAGCACGTAGTTCTGTCTCTTTAAGCCTGGTTATCTAGAGTCAAATGATTTCTCTCTATGTCATCACATTTGCGAGAAAACAAGCAACACATTTTTTTCTTTGTCAGTTTACCTGATGGCTCACGCACCGTTATTTGCTCTTTCGGTATATTGTCTGATTTGTATGGAAACCAAATGGCTCTTTTCCCTTTCTGTGTATTGGCTTTGTTGATTGTTCACAAAATCGTTATCTCTTTCAGAATAATGGCAGGTTTGATGGCCACCACGTGGTTCCTGTCCATGTGGATCAGCAACACTGCAGCAACTTCCATGATGATCCCCATTATATCAGCTGTTATTAAAACGGTTAATAAAACCAGACGACAACCTCGCCGTGAGCGCTTTTATACTCATTCATTATACTCGTTTTTGACCTAACATCATAACTTTGATTTATAAGCCTTCTAAAACATAATATTTCATCGTTGTGAATCCTAATGAGCTTCATGTTTGAAATTCCACGTTTTCCCTCCCCCATAACTTACTGACTAAAATATTAACTTATGCAAATGGTCGGGTTATTTTAATGGTGTTTGCATGTTTGCTGGATAACGCTTATGTTTAATAGATGCTTTATTAATTTGTGCGTCAGATGCCTATAAATTGATCTTAAATCGCTGATTGTCCGCTTCAAAATGTTGTCTAGGACGCGGGTACATAATTATGTAAACCATAAAAACACACATTCGGTAATATAGTGGTTGTTCATTACGTCAAATATACATATCCGAACAATTCACGACTGTGTTTTGGCAACTTTCAGCGCCTATTCATTTTAATAAGGCCTACGACGATACCGAAGACATACCAGCAAACGGCAAAATAGATATAGTAGTGTCACCACAAAGTCAGAGGTTTGTAATGTTTTTATTCACTTGAAAGTTTTACATGATTAAGACACGGTCGGTTACGACAATAGGTTAAAAGTCCATGCTCAATCAACACGAGAATACTATACCCAGGCTGTCAGCAGTCTTTAACCCTCTCGCATATATGCAGCGTAAACGTAATACCACAGAAGATTCGGTGCTCTTATAGGTTACCACAACTGAATCACTTTAGGTGTCTCCAAGAACCAGAAGGTCTTTGAATAACAATAACTGACGTCAGCAAAATAAACTGTATTTTTCAGCACGGAAGTGAGCTTGTCTTGTTCTGTTGTGGCAAATTGTCTCGAATAATGCGCCACAATACTAAACAACCCCTCAATGATTTAATAGGACCTAATATGAGCAAATATACAATCTGAAATATGTGGCCTCTGTTCCTTTAATTTTACATTGACTAATGACTATGGTCTTTTAAAAACACTGATCGTCTAATAAGGCAACCATTTGTCATTTAAAAAATTGGTAAAATGTGGAGTGGACAAAACTTTTCACATTTTCGACACTACTATAAAGACATCGCAACACACGACCGATAGTTCATCGTTATTTCATGCTTTAAAGGGTTGATAATATATGGAAATGATATGAAAACAACCCGTACATTGAACCCACAATTTTGGTGATTGGCTTTTTAATCGTTTCATTTACTAGGAGAACAAATTGATTCATTTTAAATACAAAGATGTGGATTATGTATAAACAAAAATTGAAATAGTTGGCCTTCATCATCCCTGATAATAAATTTTACATGAAACGTTTTAAACATTTGTAGCATGTGATTTCAAAGCATCAGAGATATTGACTAAATAAGAAGAGTAGGGGAGTTTTGAAATATTCAACATTGTTATGTGACAATTACATTGGACTTAAGAGACAGGTGCTGGACTCTGTTTATATTCTCAATAAGTTAAGTGTTAAGGATCAACTTATTTCTGATTTCTTAAAGTGAATAATGAGACCAGATACGCGATTTCAATAAACGTGAAGAGCAATTACATGTATTCCAAAATGAGTCAAATATGCACATTTTCACTAAATATTGATGACTTAAACAAGTTGATTTTAATGTTCTTAATAAAGCGAAGTGCCAACTAGATAAGGATAATATACAAACCAGTTTTGACAATAATTTTGAAAATAAAAAAGAGAAAGGCCGCTCGTTGATGTTGGTTTAACTCCTGACCTGACCCCTTTTCGCGAACAAATTATTTGATTATGTCAACATGCTTATATGGCTACTAAATGCAATAAATATGTTTTAAAATAAAGAGAAGAAGAATGGTGAATAAGTTTGTTATTTGTCAAACTGCCCCATAAACCTGTCAAATATCAAAGAATCGTAATGTAATAACATGTGCAAATATTCACTTACATTACTTCAATACAGCAAAATCTTCAGAATTTATATAAAGCAAACGAGAAAAGAGGATCCTTGTTGTTTAAAAAAATCGATAAGTAGATAATATGGGTTTCTGAACTTCAGTTATGCATTTAATAACTAAAGATAAGAAAACGATTCATAAAAGCGGAGGAAAGACAATAAAAAAGCAATAAACTTGTCAGTGAATCAAGTTCAATCTGGTCAAGTTTGAAGAAAATAAAACTAGTTTTAAAGATTATATTACTAGTAAATTACTATGCGACATGAAGATATATGCCGCTATAAATATTAACTTCAACGTTAAAGAACGGTCTGAGATAGACCACATGGAGTTTAATTAGCATAATCACGGCTACAGATAAGGACATTAAGGTAAAATAACTTTTAAAAAAAGGATGACTTACTTTGTCACGGACAAGATTTAGAAAGTAGATCAAAAACAGACATGAGATTTATTTTAAATCAGTCATGCTTCTAAATTTGAGGTTTAATTATACTTCCATGAATTTGAGGTTCAAAAACATGTTTGTTTAATAATTGTGATAGATTCGGTCTTCATGTTGAATAATAATTAATGTCGAAATCAATTAATCAACATAAAGTTATTCATTAAAAGTTTTGTAATTAAGATAGGTTCATCAATATGTGTGTTGAATAATAATTAATGTCAACATCATTTGCAGCAAAGGTATCGTTTAAAATCAGTATGCACCTATTAACATTCATCATAAGGTATTGCCAAGTGGACTTAACACAATTCTTAAAATCAATCTTCAGTCATCTAATTTTATCGTTTGTCTTATATCATATTTTCCGTATTTGTCAAGGCGTTTCTCTATTTACCTTTTATTAATCGTGCACTTCTCTGTATGAAGGTTTTATTGCTTGTGTGTACCAGAACGAATTTCCCTGTAATGCATCGGTGTTGAAAAAGTCAGTTATTTCATCCAAATACCCCACCCTCTTTCACCACTCTTTTAAGGCGAGTAACGCGCTGTACAACTGTGCATGAAAATACCTCCCAACCCCTGCTAGTGTAACAAATAGTTCGGAAAATTAATAAACTGTTAACAGAGCTCTATAACGTATTCTTGTCTAGGGTAGGTAAACCCTCCTTAAGAAAGAGTTTTTGATCGGTATCTCACCACAAACAAATACATTAATAGGGTCGGGTAGCCTTATTTGCCCAAGTAAAAATATAAAGCTTTATTAATTACCAATGTATGATTTACGCTTAGTACAGAATTATACAAGGAGCCATGTTAAAAAATCTATATATACTTTATTCTGCTAAACTATTCTATTGATATAACAGTGTAGAGTACACAGTAAAAGATGACGTGGGAGCAGAGAGCAGTGATGATGAAGATTATGATGACGAAGGCGAAGAGGAGTCACCTGAGATGAAAAGATACGCCAAAGCGTTTGCACTCAGTGTAGCCTACGGGGCGAACATGGGCGGTATCGCAACACTGACAGGCACACCTCCTAACCTCGTTTTGAAAGAAAACGCTGATGAGTACGTAAGCAATATTTTACAGACCAAGAACTAATCGCATAATCAGTCTAAATTTTCATAACTACCCATGAACAGGTTCATTCACACCGGGCCTGCAATATTTTCATATTGGTCGTGTTCGGTGGCTTTCAAAGTCCCTTTTCATCTTTTTTTATATAGAATCGTTAAATAGTATATAATCGGGTATATATCCTTATGGTAAGACTTGTATATAAAACGTGTCTGACTCTTTTGAAGGCATACCTTAAAAATATTTATGCATTAAGGTTTATTAAACTGTATTAAATCAAATTATGAACAATATTTTTAAGAAATGTGTCATGGTGTCCAAACGGCTTTGTTGACGTCATTAAAAACCTATTTTTCGAAACATGGTTGCTCTTTCATTGAGTATATTGTTACGGAAAAGTACAATTATTGACTTCTTTCGATTTACAGACTGTATGCCTCATACAATTATAATGGAACTGAATCCCTGGTACCTTTTGCCAAATGGATGGGATTCGCGTTCCCACTGGCACTAATTACATCGGTTATTGGCTGGGCTTGGCTCTCACTAATGTTCATCAGAGGCGGGTATGTTTAACTTTGTAAACTGATAGACAGACACTTATTCGTATTTGATCTTTTTTAAAATAGCAAAGTTTATATAATCCATGGCTAACCTTGAAATAATTTTTTCACATATATGACATTAAAATTTTGTGCAGTTTGGTTCTTCCGTAATAATTCGTTGCATATTATGTTTAAAACATGTAAAATATGCATAAAATCGAATTGTTGCAAAGAAATGCAACTGTCTATTTTTAAATGCATACTCACATTATCTGTGATATTGACAATTAAAAAGTACTATGTATGTGACTGTGGCAATAATTAATTGCTGTTCAGTCAAGTTGAATCAACACTTAAATTGGATACAGTATATCTACCGGTTAGTGTTTTGTAAACAGGTGCTTCAAAAGAACGCCAAAGGCTGAAAGGGACGCAATCAATAAAACTATCCGCAAGCAATTTAAGAAACTTGGATTTATTACGTAAGTATTTTAGGCCTTAAGCTGTTACACTTACAACAATCATCTTGATATGACTTTCATTACGGACGTGCTAATACTAAATGTCACCATCACAAAAAGAATTGCATATTTCACTCTCGGTGTCGGCCTTTCGGTCTGTCCTTCCTTTTTGAAAACTTAACATTTGCAATTGTTGTTATTTCTTCATCAAAATAACAGTTATATTTACTATGACAACCGGGGCGAGATGAAGCGAAACTTTGTAGGTCAGTGTCACCTGACAGATTTTTGCTTTTTTTTATGCATAGATTTTTTTAGTGAAATCTATATGTTATCTATAACTTTGCAACAATAATTAATATTTATTCATAAATTTTTCAAATTGTTTTTCTAATTACATTTACACAGTGGCCGTGATGATGCCAAATGCCTAATGTAAAGATCACATCTGACGGAGATATGTTTTTGTATATACATTTTCCACAAACATTTGCTGTAACTGCCATTTCTTACTTTTTTCGAACTTGCTTTCGAAAAATGTTTTATGAATTTTGGAGCGCATGTATATTTATATTTCAACTTATATAATGACATAAACAAAAAGACATTTTTATGTTTATAAAAATAGCTCTGCTGGATGCCAATACTCCCACTCCTTTTCATGAGTATTTAAACAAGATGGATTGTCTAGCGTGTTTCATAGAAATATGGGCAGATATCCCGAGTTACCATTGCTATTTGTTTTTTATATCATAACGAGTTTCACAAGGTCATATGATAACAACTTTCTGTTTTAAGAAAACCAGTTTAATCCCACTGACCCGAAATACAATCTTGCAATGTCACAACACAGGCTACACAAAAAACAAGTTTAGTGATGACAACTCAAACCAGCCTCAAGTTGTTGTCCAACAAGATAATTCATTTTAGCAACAATGACTTGCCTTGACCTCTGTGACCCCAAATAAACTTACAAACGAAGTCTTAACAAAAGATACATACATATCAATTTTGCAGATGATACCTGAAACAAGTCTCAAGTCATTGTCTAGATAATGAGTTTCTTTTTTTTCAGTTACAGTGGCCTTCACTCTAATGACCCCAAATATAATATAAATATAATATAAAATAATGTGCAGGTAACATGTGTTACGACATTGCTTAGGAAAGCAACGTCCTAGCGCAGGTTACTTTCACAGTTTGATATGGTAAGTTCAAATATAAGCAAGGTTTTATTCAAGGCTACCTGCTTACAGACATTGATGATGATAGCTAAAACCATTCTCAAGTTGTTGTCTGGACAAAACTAATCTGTTTTTATTAAAATGATATTGTCATTGACCTTGCGATGCTCGTTTATTCTAGTTTAGCCGAGTTCGAGGTGCTGGTGGTATGACATTGTCATTGACCTTGCGATGCTCGTTAATTCTAGTTTAGCCGAGTTCGAGGTGCTGGTGGTATGACATTGTCATTGACCTTGCGATGCTCGTTAATTCTAGTTTAGCCGAGTTCGAGGTGCTGGTGGTATGACATTGTCATTGACCTTGCGATGCTCGTTAATTCTAGTTTAGCCGAGTTCGAGGTGCTGGTGGTATGACATTGTCATTGGCCTTGCGATGCTCGTTAATTCTAGTTTAGCCGTGTTCGAGGTGCTGGTGGTATGACATTGTCATTGACCTTGCGATGCTCGTTAATTCTAGTTTAGCCGAGTTCGAGGTGCTGTTGGTATGACATTGTCATTGACCTTGCGATGCTCGTTAATTCTAGTTTAGCCGTGTTCGAGGTGCTGGTGGTATGACATTGTCATTGACCTTGCGATGCTCGTTAATTCTAGTTTAGCCGAGTTCGAGGTGCTGGTGGTATGACATTGTCATTGACCTTGCGATGCTCGTTAATTCTAGTTTAGCCGAGTTCGAGGTGCTGGTGGTATTTGTGCTGCTGGTATTCCTGTGGCTGTTTCAGGCGCCTCCGAATGTAAAAGGCTGGGGAGATATGGAAGTGTTTAAACCAGGGTAAGACTTAAATATTGTAAGTCCATTTTTTTTAGCTTTTTGGACGGATATTAGGAGAGCAGAAGCGGTTTAATCAGTCGTAATCAACACTATTCTAATATACGTATGGTAATCGATTTGAACCTACCACACTATTTAGCATAAATCACGAATTGTTATCATTTGATGTAATTTAATTTCTACACGAAAGCGACTCAATGGTTCGGGCTCTTTCATTAGCTTTTTGTATAGAGAAGAAAATTAATACTTAAAAAAGAGAATAAAAATGATAAGGATGCGCTATTTATACCTAAGTGAAGGACTTATGACTTATTTGAAAAAACATCAACACCAACAACAACAGCAACAACAAAGTAACCAAGGTTGATTAAAATAACATTTTAGGGATTGTTTCGAACGATTCTTCACTGAGACACCAGTGTGTTTTATTAACGACAGTTGAGTACCATTTTAACGAATTTCATTAACTAAACATACATTCTTGCAAACCATATTTATTTCTGGTTGTTACTTTGCATACGATGCTGCCCGGTCTTCTTGCGCACCTAAGCATTTTCGGCTATATTTTTACCGATCAATAATGGACAAATGTGTCATTACTGTTTGTCTGTTTTCAAAAACATTTCAAGCATGTAATGACAAAAATATTTTGGTCATGACTCCTTAAATATTGGACATTTATAAATGTTTACCCTTACCACCATGTTTTACTCAAGCATTTAAATGTCCGGTCATCTTGCGCACCTGAGAGAAATGACGTCACAGCAGTGAAATATTTTAAAAGATTAAGTGTATCTGATGAACCATAAAATTTCCTGTTGTTTTATATTAAGTTTTCTATTTATTTGACATGAGAAAAAAGGCACTTAACCCTTCTGCAGGAAAAAAATCATGCGCGGATTATGCCCTTGAACTTTGTTGACAGAATGGCGGGAACTGACGGAAATGTGGTCTGAATTCACTAACGTTTGCAAATAAAATGGAATTGTACGTTTAAAATGGTATAATTTTTTTTTCAAAATGTGTTTTATTGTTTATGTCTATCACGCGACACACATTTCTGGACTAGATGATGGAATAAGAATTATTTGCTTAAAATATCGGAAAATAGGTCAGTGGGCGTGGTCATGAATAATTTATTACGATGCTGTAAATATATTGGACAGGTATTAATTTTCAACACATTTACCTTTTAGATGTTCTAATTTAGGTCGAAAAATAATCCTTTGTTGAGATATTTTCACAACGTGACCGTAAAACACTTCCGGGAATGTCAGTAGACCACTGCGCAAGATGACCGGACGCGCAAGATTACCGGACACGACTGTAAAACCTTATTTATTTCTGGTTGTTACTTTGCATAAAACCTTATTTATTTCTGGTTGTTGCTTTGCATAAAACCTTATTTATTTCTGGTTGTTGCTTTGCATAAAACCTTATTTATTTCTGGTTCTTACTTTGCATAAAACCTTACTTATTTCTGGTTGTTACTTTGCATAAAACCTTATTTATTTATGGTTGTTGCTTTGCATAAAACCTTATTTATTTCTGGTTGTTGCTTTGCATAAAACCTTATTTATTTCTGGTTGTTGCTTTGCATAAAACCTTATTTATTTCTGGTTGTTACTTTGCATAAAACCTTATTTATTTCTGGTTATTACTTTGCATAAAACCTTATTTATTTCTGGTTGTTGCTTTGCATAAAACCTTATTTATTTATGGTTGTTGCTTTGCATAAAACCTTATTATTTCTGGTTGTTACTTTGCATAAAATAACTTTACTACTTTAATGGCGAGTTACTTTATAAAGTTAAATAGTAATCGAATGGACAGTAAATTTCACTACTTTGCCTAGTGAATTGTAATATTTATTTCTCTCAGTTGATTTAGCCTCTTGAATTAAACAAACAGCTTGAATTTGTTTTCTTACCGTAGATACTTCTTTGATGGCATTGAAACACATTTTATAAGTACAAGATATGTGAAAAGTTAAATTTTTACCATGATCGGAGAAAAAAAATATTGACAATGCTCTTGATTTGGAAAAGGTGTATAGATACACTTAACAACTTTTCTACGTATACACCTGCGTACTGGGGCATAACTGGCTTGATAAGTGTACCATTGCTCTAAAACTTTCAATAAAACGTGAAAAAATACTTATCGTCTAACTAATTTATTAGTACATGTTTCTGCTGCCTTACTAGAATATTTATCTTCCGGAAACTGTTTGCTTTTTGGGGTTACCCATACATACAGTTTTATGGTCTTGGTGTTTTCCAGAGTTCAATACCGAGCATAACCAGATAACTGCATTAAGAGATAGGTCTTTTTATTTTATGCTTTTCAGTGAACTATAGAATTTTCCCGGTAAAATAAAAGTGTTATTTCACTGTTTTCAAACAGTGGAAAATCATTTTCATTTTCACTGCTTTTTTCACATTGGTACCCAAACGCACATAACGTACCGAATGAGAACGTTTAGGAAGCGGACTCAATTTTGGATATTTGACGTCATGACGTCACGTCATAAACAAGCGGTTTTGGTGCCATTTCTTGCAATTTTTTTCAGTCAAATTCATACAAAATGTGCACTAAAAGCATAAAATAAAAAGAAAATTTATTTTACCAGTGAAAGATAGTGGCGAATTCCAGAGCTGACTCGGTGAAATATGTTTCTATCTTACACTGGTTAAAACAAATATCCTCTATTTTCTCTGTAAATTTTTTTAACATTTAAAATGAGGTTGTCCACACATCTGAATCAGTTTTTCAATCGTTTCAGACTTTTTTCAGAGTCTTTTTTTCCAGCTCATGCAATGTCGCTATCACATCAATAGAATATATGTTTTTTTTTTATAAAAATGTCATGTTGGGATAAATTAAGAGAAAATTTTGAACGCATGTATATTAAGGAAACAACGCAGTACTCTTTAATCACATTTACTTGGTAAAAACTATTGGGACATAAAAGCGGTTTGAGTTAGTCAAATTAAGTCCAAGACAGTGCTGTTGAAATAAAAAAGAGTTACTTCAAAAACAAAACGCACTGTTTTAAAGAGGTTTTGAGATACAACTGACATATTGTCCCTTATGCCAATTTTTAATATGAAGTCATATATTTAATGCTTAAACAGTTCGAGAAAAAGAATGCGCTTCCATCACTTTCAGCCTTTACATAGTTCAACAGGCACTACAAAGATTTCTCGAGTTGGACTGTTGGATTTATTGTCCGTCGGTATATTTCATCAGTGCAATCACTTCGCAGTATGTTTTAATTTCAAAATTTCAGGTACCTCTCAGACTCCACGCCATGTATATTGCTCAGTGTATTGTTATTTCTGCTGCCGAAGGGAGTCCCACAAATTTTCTGCTTTCTCAAAGAAGGTAAAATACAAATATCATTAGCGATTCCATAATTAAGTGGGTACAATAAGGCGAAAGTTTATACCGAGGCGTAGCCTTGGATGGACACAAACCATTGAAGAACCAATCTATTAAGAGACGACACATTTGGGCAATGGTGCCTCCTAGCTCAACGAAGAAAACAAATAAGAAAAAAGTGAAATATGTGTCAGGAAAGGTCACGCTGCCACCTAGCAGAGACAACTAAATCATATGTTTACAACAGAACCTTATATATGAACAAAATATGAGTGCCTCAAATAGAATACGTTGATGAACAAAACCCAACGCTCTCAAATCCAACGTTTTAAATCAAGCCGCGGAAGTCGCGGTTTTAGTATTTGTCTAAGTTTTCTAAAACAAGCAATATTTTTGAGGATACATGTAAAAGTAATATTGTTCTACATTCCTTTGTTAGTGTAAGTACAGGGGTGGTTGTCTCGAAAAATTCTCGTATCGTAAAGTTGCGACAAAGATTACGAGATTGCAACGATGAAACTAAGTTGTCATTGTTTCATTGTCTGGAAGAACATCGTAACGTTCTCGTTTCTCAGGCCCAACATACGACGTCGTATATGCTAAGATGGCTCTGTGTAGTTTATAAAAAGCTTGGTTTTCAAGCCTACTTTTTTATGCAGCACTTAATACAAATTGAAAATCTGAAGGGAAAATGGCAGATTCAATAAAATGGCGGCTAAATTTTACCAGATAATCCTGTAAACAGTTCGACACTAAAGCCATCCACTGTAAAAGAACATACTTTCACTTCATCCTCTGCCAGCGATAGTAAGACTCTGACAGAGGCTGATCATTGCGGCATTACAGCTTTAGAGCCAGAGAAACTGGAAATTAAAAGGGAACGTGTTAAGATGGAAAAGAATATACTCGACATTAAACATGAGCGCTTAGATGTTGAAAAGAATATCTTGCTATCCTTGCTATCGTTGAATGGCCTTCTATGCGACCTATTTTATAACCAGCTAGCACAGAATGAAGAAAATTGATCCCTTTTTTTTACATGAAAATGTAAAGTATGATTATTATTTTTTAATTTGAAGTAAATTGTGTTGGGTAGTTTTGAAGGCATGCTTCGTACCAACTATCACCAGCTATTACATCTATCTCAACTATACTTTTGACAGCCGGATAAAGCAGCGGCTACATTAACGAAAATAACTGCTTTAAAACAGGGTACTATAATTATGGCATTTTAACACCATGCTAAAATGTTTTGCATCTACATTTCCATTGCAGTATTACTGAATAAATGCGGTCAATTTGATTAAATAATCATATGCTCGTGATGTCATTTTTTACGTTTCGGTTTCTTTCATTATTAACTTATTGTAAAGAAGATGTTAAGACGTTCTTCATTCAGCACAACAACTTGCATGATCATTTGTTTTTGCGTAAACAAAGACTTAAAGTTGTACATCTGTATGCATGTTTGTTCAAAACATTCAATATTCTTTTTTAACAATATTTTTAAACGTTTAATATAATGTGCGTGCTGTGTGTTATTTCTTTTATAAAGAAGGTCACAAGATGATATAAATAAAAAGGTCAACTGAAGTGATAAAGTGCTATATCAACAGTTGCATTAATGATTAGTTGTTTTTGTGTCGCCTGCAGGTGGACACATAGGGATTCTTTTGTCCGGTGGAGTCGTCGGCGGCGCCGGCGTCCTGTAGAACCAAAACTTTAATAAGAAAACTAATGGTGCCTATAACTTTTTAACTTAATACTTGAAATGTATCACATGCATAAACAAAGTCATCTGTGACATTAAGAATTATAACTCCTGTTTTACTATTTTTGAGTTAATCCCCTTCAAATGACTTTAATATGGAACTTACTATTGCCTGTAACATTGAAGTACTTGGCCTATAATAGTATTAACTTAATATTTGGAATATATCATCATCGTAACTTTGTGAAGATATTTATGGGGTCGATTTTTTACCGTAATTTTGCAAGAGTGTTACGATGTTGCGTAAATTACGAACTCTTCGAGACAATGAGAAAAATCCTTACGATGGTCTTACGACAGAGATACGAACGTCGTAAGTGATACGGGACAATCACCCAAGAACGTCCAATTTTATAAAGGTTTTACATCACTGTTTAATTTGGTTTAAAATTAGGAGCAATTTGTATTTTGATTTAGTTCTGATTTCGTTTTCAACATAAATTCTTACTATTAATTCTTTAGGTTTGCCTCACTATGATCCGATTTTAACGTGGCAAAGAGTTGTCAACAAACTTCCTTGGGGTGTCATTGTGCTTCTTGGTGGTGGGTTTGCTATTGCTAATGCAAGTAAGGTGGGTAGAATGTTAGTATTAATGCTTGTTCAAAAATACATCTATATGTATCTCTTAATTAAAATAGATATATACTTTTCAGGATAATTTCAGATTCAGTCACATTCAGAAACCGCACACATTTTTCTCAAGTACGATGAAAAAGTGACATAAGCATATAAGGAATTGTTAAACCCAGAGAACACAGCATCCCCGCACAACAAAAATAAAATGGAAGAGAGAGCATGGGTTTATCAAATGATCAGTTTCATAAGAGAAATCACAAACAATTTACGAGAAAGAGAACCAGTGGGGTTACCGATTTGGAACGTTTAAATCAGTTTAAATCGGGGGTTTAAATCAGGTTCAAGGGCGCAGCAACCTCACATTTGCCCATATGAACAAATGCACTTCACAACTTTTCTAAGTATACACCTTCGTACTGGAGCATTACTGGTTTGATAATTGAGCTATTGCTCTAAAAAATTCAATAAAACATGCAATTAATACTAACTGATTTATTAGCAAAACATTATTCAAAATTACAGACAATTGACTACTTACAATTATTTAGAATACTGACAACCACAGAATACAAACTCACAACTTCAGTTAATACGCAAAAAAAAAATGCTGAACCGGATTTTTTATCTTGGTGGATCAGTTATAATACTACGGACTGGTGTGTCAATGCACAAGAGGACTGAAGCAGTTTTATTTCAAGGGAACTTGAATTCTGAAGAATATCAGCGTTAAGTCCTTTGTTCCAATTGTCCTTCCACATCTTCAAGCACATAGGTGCATGTAGTTTATGTATGATGGTGTACCGAGTCATCGGTCGGCGAACACCAGACGTTTTTTTAAGATGATAACCGTCAGAATATTTCCATGGTGCGCTAGATCTCCGTATCTTAATCCCATTGAAAATCAGTGGACTGATCTTGGACGAGGCGTACGAAACAGGTGGGGCCAACAATGCAATCTTCACCAACTTTGAAATGAGCTTCTACAGGAATGGCTTACGATTCCCCAAAGGAGTCTTTCAGAACTGTATATGCTCAATGAGATAAATGTGTCTTGCAGTTATACGCGCTGTTGGTGGGCATACTCTTTATTCACTGATGTGAGTGCCAGTACTCTAAATGGTTGTGATCAGTCAGTTGTCTGTCGTTTTGAAAAATGTTTTACTAATAAATCAGTTAGTATTTATTGCATGTTTTGTTGAAAGTTTTAGAGCAATAGTTCAATTATCAAGCCAGTAATGCCCCGGTACGAAGGTGTATACTTAATAAAGTTGTTAAGTGTAAGAACAAAATGTCTTGGTAAAATAACTCCAATCCACCCTTAAACTCGAAATGTTGCAAACGAACATAAACATATAAAACATAAGATCTGAAGCTAATAGCATTCGCAAGCAAAATGATAATCAATGACTTTTACGAGACCAAAGCCCTTGGAGTCAGATAAGCAAGAACACGGGTTAAAATCAGGGAAAGCAACATTTAGAAACACAGCTTCCTGTAAAGTAAATAAAAAGAGAGAAAAAACATAATGTTTATAATATGAATAATTTTAAATGCAAGGCACTGCAAACAATTATGTGATCGGTCATTGGCAAACATGTTGGCCTTTGAACCAATTTCTAAGCCCATACTTGCCGGAAAGGAGAATGTCAAAATAAAGTGAAATTGGAAAAAATTCATATTGAAAACATAAAAAATAAAGTTATTAGGTGCGACACTATCAAAATGCACAACTTAATATCTAGTGGCTATTAACATGTTTTCCCCAGTTGGGAAATTTTTCAAAAAATTATTTTCTAAAAGCGTGTTATGTTCCCAATATTTTGCATTCTGATACGTGGTTAAGATTTTCGCATTTGGTCTTTTTTGTCAATGCATTGGGGCGAAAAATGGAAGCACTAGTTTTAAACGCGAGTCTATTTCACCATATAATACGGAAAGGTGTTAATAACCTTCTAGGTCAGAGGCCAGTAAATATAAAATCCTGGCGCGGATTGGACAATTTTGTCTAGGACGATCCGGGCTTAATTTATTTTCAAACTCTCATTGGCCAAAATTATAAAGAATAAAAATAATGTTTTGTTTTCAGAAATGTAAAATGACTTTAAATAGATACTTTAAAAATAAAATAATTTTTAAAAACACTGTTTGAAAGATGATTTGTGGCATTTTAATGAAGTTGGTACTTTTCTGATTTTGGGTTAGAGATTTGTTTACATTCTGGGGGTGATTACATCCGGTTCAAAATACTGAGAGAATGAGTTGGTGAAGGCACCAATTCTTGGTCATTTTTGCATTTCTCAAGAGTGCCACTATGCAAATCTGGGGTAGTTTTGGAACAAGTCGTGTAAATAAATCACAGGAGGACCAAATCTTATAATGTAAGTCTATGGGAAACTATTTAGTGGTCTCTGACCTTCTACTGGTCAGATTTCTCGCACCACTGTTTCACGCTTATTGCCCGTCCATCTTCCTACATGGTGTAGGTGTAGACATAACATAAAGTCACTAAAGAAAACCTCCTTTTATCATTGGTAGATTTACATTTTATTATAACATATAAGCATACTCACAGTTGAAGACTATCATGTAACGAAACCCCATATACTTTAGTGAATGAAAATTCAACATTTTGTATTGTTATTTTAAAGTTAAATGCAGAGGTCGATTTAAAACTGATGCAGGTTTGTATTCCAATTTCATATCTTATTCAGCTCTGACACCGGACAATATATTTGTTTTAAGAAAATCTGGCTTGCTGTTAAAGCATTAGGTCGTTTTTTCGGCATATGTTTTTGTTGTTAAAGCACTACGTTCGTTTCCAGAATTTAGGATTGTTTAAGCATTATTATGTTTTCTTCAGAATTCTGGATTATCAAAATGGGTTGGAGATACTTTGGGTGCTTTTGCACATTTAGACCAATGGGTTCTGAACCTCATTGTCTGCCTCATCGTTGCTGCGGTAACAGAGGTCACAAGTAACACTGCAACAGCGACGCTACTGATGCCTATTCTCTCGCAGATGGTGAGAATAATTATTGATATCATTTAGAAAAAATATTGTTAAATTAGGCCAGATAAGAATAATATTATAAATATATTTATATGTATGATATGTAAAAGTCACGAAAAAGCGTACATTTACTTGTCGAAATTAGCTGGCACATGCGTATGGCATACCATAGTTAAATGTACGTTACTGACGATAATTTTTGTATAAGTCAAAGTAAAGCTTTATCACCTGTGAGTGTTGCGACATCAAATGTTTCTCATATATCGCCTTTAACCAGCCTTCTAAAACGCTTGGTGTGCATTCAGTGACGAGGCGGTGAATTCTTTTCACTAAATGGCAAAATGAGTAGGTGCAGGATTTGGCTGTTCCGAAAAAGTAGGGTGCGAAATCTACAAACATAGCAACCTCCGCCCCTGTGTTTGGGCACAAAAATTACACACGTGTACTGACAAACCTAGGGGGTTGCTTTGTATACCGATACTTATAAGATATTTTATTTATTTTGAACAGAACTGTATGATGAAGGCGGAAGATCATGTTTGTATTCAAAGGACGTATACAAGCAAGCAACCAATAACATAATCTTCCGCCTTCATCATACAGTTCTGTTCAAAATAAATAATATCTTATAAGTATCGGTATATAAAGTCTAACTAATAAGAAATGCCACTTGTTTCTTAGACTCACAAAAGATTTGTCACTGAATTATTTTAAAACAAAAAACATCACTCGTCCTTGATTAAAAATGACTTTTCTGATCTTCTTTAATTTTTCTTTTAGGTATTAGTCCTTTTGTCAATGCACTGTCATCGATAAAAAATAAAAATCGCTCTAACGCGATGCAGTTCAGTAAAACTTTGCCCAAATACATGTTATTAATGTGTCATTATTTTACATACGTGTAGAAAAGTTAGAACATTAGAACAGTAAAAAAATAGATAGATCTCAAAATTTTCCGAAATTCTATTTACATTAAAACCAAAATAAAAACACTAAGCAATACAACACATAAATTTAAATACACACATGAGTAAAATTGTACTGACGGCATTATGTGAGGTCATTTTATCTAAGAAATGTATACAATATATTATTTGTAAAAGTTTGTTTCACCTTAATGTTTCCTGGTGCTTGATAAAAAATAAAAATGCAGATTTCTCTCTTCATTATTGAATGTTTTTAAAAGGACCTCAAATTTTGTTGTTCGCATCATATTACTCATGTTGGCATTTTAATTGTTGTTGCTTGTGTTTGGATGTAAATTTAACTGAAGGAAAATGTTAGGTCTAGCTGTCTTTCTTTATTGTCTAACTTTTCCTAACATATGTAAAATAAAAATTCATTAATAACATTGAGTTGGGCAAAGTTTAACTGCAATTTGCTGCTAGATATGTTTTTAAATTCTTTTTATCGATGACAGTGCAATGACGAAAGGAGTAACACCTTAACATAAAAATGACAATCACGTCAGGTATATCAGGTATATTTTACTATTTTGTAAAACGGCAAAGGAATGACGTTCAAATCTAACGTTTTCGTAAATGTTGTTATTCCTCAATGTCACCCAAACATTTTATTTTCTAGGGAATTTCTACGGGCACACACCCACTGTACCTCATGATTTCGGCCTGTGTAGCTTGTTCTTTTGCATTCATGTTACCAGTAGCAACGCCACCTAACGCCATCGTCTTCTCTACAGGATATCTTACTATTCCAGATATGGTGGGTACTTTATGCATTGGCATATTATTAAGTAATGTAGATAAATCACGAAAGTCATATATCCATATAAACATCGTATGAGCACATAGCAGTGTTGGCCAAACTTATGTTAACAGGAACTAGGATACATGCTAAATGTCATTCCCGGTCTACCTGTGAAATTGCGATCATTCTTTGAAACGACGTCACGCGACATTGATTATTATCCATTTCGCTAGAATAAATGTGAAACATAGTCATAATATATTGTATTGTATTACACTGCTGAAAACTTTATGAATAGTTTCATAGCTTTACATTTCAAATAAAGATCTCTCTCTCTCTCTCTCTCTCTCTCTCTCTCTCGCTCTCTCGCTCGCTGTCTATCTCTAGGCAGAAGGATGAAATATAATGGCAGTACTTGGTTTAACTCTTGCTATACTTTTTCAGGCAGCAGCCGGGGTACCTATGAATAAAATAGCAGTGCTATATTTGACTCTTGCTATACTTTTTTCAGGCAGCAGCCGGGATACCTATGAATATAAGAGCAGTGCTATGTTTGACTCATGCTATACTTTTTCAGGCTGCAGCCGGGGTACCTTTGAATATAATAGCAGTGCTATATTTGACTCTTGCTATACTTTTTACAGGCAGCAGCCGGGATACCTATGAATATAAGAGCAGTGCTATGTTTGACTCTTGCTATACTTTTTCAGGCAGCAGCCGGGATACCTATAAATATAATGGCAGTACTATGTTTGTCTCTTGCTATACTTTTTCAGGCAGCAGCCGGGATACCTATGAATATAATGGCAGTACTATGTTTGACTTTTTTTATACTTTTTCAGGCAGCAGCCGGGATACTTATGAATACAATAGCATTACTATGTTTGACTCTTGCTATACTTTTTCAGGCTGCAGCCGGGATACCTATAAATATAATAGCAGTACTATGTTTGACTCTTGCTATACTTTTTCAGGCAGCAGCCGGGATACCTATAAATACAATAGCAGTACTATGTTTGACTCTTGCTATACTTTTTCAGGCAGCAGCCGGGATACCTATAAATATAATGGCAGTACTATGTTTGTCTCTTGCTATACTTTTTCAGGCAGCAGCCGGGATACCTATGAATATAATGGCAGTACTATGTTTGACTCTTTTTATACTTTTTCAGGCAGCAGCTGGGATACCCATGAATACAATAGCATTACTATGTTTGACTCTTGCTATACTTTTTCAGGCAGCAGCCGGGATACCTATGAATACAATAGCATTGCTATGTTTGACTCTTGCTATACTTTTTCAGGCAGCAGCCGGGATACCTATAAATATAATGGCAGTGCTATGTTTGACTCTTGCTATACTTTTTCAGGCAGCAGCCGGGATACCTATGAATATAATGACAGTACTATGCTTGACTTTTGCTATACTTTTTCAGGCAGCAGCCGGGATACCTATGAATATAATGGCAGTACTATGTTTGACTCTTGCTATACTTTTTCAGGCAGCAGCCGGGATACCTATGAATACAATTATAGCAGTACTATGTTTGACTCTTGCTATACTTTTTCAGGCAGCAGCCGGGATACCTATGAATATAATGGCAGTACTATGTTTGACTCTTGCTATACTTTTTCAGGCAGCAGCCGGGATACCTATGTATATAATAGCAGTACTATGTTTGACTCTTGCTATACTTTTTCAGGCAGCAGCCGGGATACCTATGAATATAATAGCAGTACTATGTTTGACTCTTGCTATTAACACATGGGGTGTAAACATGTGGGATTTAGACGTTATGCCAGACATATTTCTGCCGAAAACTACAGCGATGCCCCCGATGCTGTTCAACACAACAAATGCTACAACTGCAGGTTAAACTGTTCAGGAAAGATTGTGCTAGAATTTTCTTACATTTTAATTCACATATACGTTATATATCGTTCTTTGTCTGCCGTTGAATATTTCTTTGTTTTTTTTTAAGTGTTATGCTGTCGAATAATGCATTTAAGAATAATGAAAAAGAATTTTACGTGAGATTTTATGCATTGTGGGTTAACATCAAATACTATATTGTGATAATTGTTTCTTAGGAAAATAGAAACTTACACATTTGTAGTTATTAACTGATGTAACTGAATAATAAAATTTAAATGACTTCATGTACATTCAAAGTTTTATTTATGATGGAAGTTGAAGCAATCACTATAATCAAGGTCGGGAACACGCTATCGGTGTTCATTTTCAAACTTTGTCCAACTAAACGGTAGAGTTATTAGTAAAATAAATTATTTAATTAAATTCCGTGAGTGAAGAAAAAGTAAGACAGCCTTCAAAATGTTTTCCAATTGGCTGCTTTAATTGTGACCGGTTGATAATATTGTTTCTATCAAATATTGCGCTTTCAAATGTTGGCAGCAGAAAAAGTATGCTAAGATTCTATGTCACACGAAAATGCAATTATGTACCAGTGCTACTTTGTATACCGAGTGTTTCAATGTCATCAATGTAAAAGCCACGGTAAACGTGGTTCTATTGACGGTCAGTATAATAAAATTATATTAATGTAGTTTACGATTCTTCATAATAATATTACAATCGTGTATACAGATGGTTACTTTGTATACATTATATATTATTAAGAAATAGCTTTATGTATTGTGTGTTATTTGCGAGCTTATCTGACAGCCTATTTTATGCATCATAACATAATTGTTAAACTAATCTGGGCCAAGATTATAAAACTAACAATGCGACTTCAGATCTGACAATCTCGGTCTTATAATCTTGTGCCTTGGAAATTTGGTGAATCTTTTCTAATCGACATTACCTCACATATCAACGCTTACTTCATCGACATCCTTATATATATGCACATTCGATAAGTTTAATAAGAATAAAACATACATGTAACTAATCACACATTTGTTATTAAGAAAATCTTTAAGATTTCACACATTAATTGTTTCAGTTTTTATCGTTTACCTTATCCTTTGTAATCACTCTTACTTCCATCCATCCATCCGTCCGTCCGTCCGTCCGTCTCTCTCTGTCTCGCTCTGTCTCTCTCTCTCTCTCTCTCTCTCTCTCTCTCTCTGCATATAAATATCACAGCTCTTGTTTGATGTAACATTTTTGTAAAAGTACAACATTGTAATTCACTGTACAGGTCATTGACTTAATAAAAGCGTTTTTTTTTGTCCCAAATATACAACGTAAAGAGCAATGTTTGTGCACTGTCGTGATAAATGGCGCCATTTCGGATTCATCGGAAGATTTCTTATGTTAACTTTGCTCGCTCTATACATTATTGACTTATTGTTGCGAGCATTAATGTGCCTATCTGTCTTAGCTGTTTTCGTTTGCAGTAAGAAAGTGAATAACGATCAAAAAGGCCCGACATGAGAGCAATATTTCTGTTCTGGCAATTTACACATAGGGACCAGAGATCACTGTGGATAGATTAATACGACGACCGTACACCGAAAAAGAATTATATTTATTCAATTCTAGTCCAGAAAAAAGACTTTCGTTTCAATATAAATTTTCACAGCAAACAGGGTTGGATGCAATATTTCCCTAAAGGGAATTCGTTCGGAACAGTCTTAGATTAGTTACACGATTTTCATGTCGTTCTTCTTGCCAAACCCGTAGGAAAAATAAATATTGCTGCAACAAAAGTGGGGGTCCAGCAACCACACTGACCCCGTAGATTCGCCCCTGGCGAAGAATTTAAATTCACACATTATCTGAAACAATCCGTGCTGCAAATAATATTTAAAAAATACAAGTACTTGGCAAAATATAGTCCCATGTAATACGATAGACCGTTATTTTAGTGAACATTTCATTTGATTATAACGAGTTACTATCTATGAAACGTTAAATCATCTGTTCTCGAACAAAACGTGCGGATATAAAGTAAAAGTACTCACAACATTTTTGTTCTGAATTTTTACATAAAACATTACACTAATGATAATAAATCAAATATGAAAAAACCCGATACAACAAATGTTTTTTAATTGATTTTACCTCCTCACAAAATACAAAAACATCAAGGATAAAGGACATTCACTCTTTAATTATATCACTTTCCCATGTTGCCGTCTGTTACATCTACGTACTTTGTTATATGGGCTTAAGGGTATTGTTTACGTAACAAATTTAACATCCGATCACTAGAGCAAGACACCTTGCACTTGAACTTCAAATCAAACATTTCTGCTTCAAATAACACAAACTGCTTTAAACTGGACTAGATAAAAAACCTTTTATTTCCAGCTTTATACCTGTAATAAGTTAGGTTTTACCAAACGTTTTACACTATCAGGTAGAAGGGGCTAAGGCAAAAGTTTTTCATCCCAGTTTTTTCGTTTTTTACCCAAATGTAGGTACAGCGTAGCTAGCTCTTAACTTGAAAATCCAGGTGACCTACAATATCCCAATGTCATTCGTTAAGCCTGCCTTTGGTTTTGGGTGGTGTTCAGTGAAGTTCAGTTTAGGCCGTTTGTATCGAACATCGGAAGTATTGCAAAACATACCAGAAAACAAATGAAGTATAAATAATATATAAATATCACATCCCATTGGGGGAGACAGTACGAAATGTTAACCCGAGAGAAGTAATGTCAACCGAGGCGTTAGCCGAGGTTGACATTACATTCTCAAGGGTTAACATTTCGTACTGTCTCCCCCAATGGGATGTGATATTTATTTTATTACACCGAACATCCGAACATTTGTTTTTTTTTTAGAGATCTTGACTATGACCAAATTAATTGCTTATCTCCCTTGGTCAATTACGCATGCGTAGAAGTTAATTTGTAATCGGATTTCCAAGATATTTATTTTTAGATCCACGCGAGGGTGACAGTATACTGTCGCATATGTGACAGTAGAAATTATCTCCCTCTGACGTCACATTACGCTATATAGTAAACTAATCACGTGAGGTGTAATAAATATAAAATATGACGTATACACCCGGTTTTGATCCATTCGACAAACGTTCCATATTAAGGTTTTAATGCACATAACCATCACTCGAACTAAAAGTATTCGGCAAATGTTTTTTTTTGTTTTCTTGTCATTTAATATTATATAAATATCACATCCCATTGGGGGAAACAGTACGAAATGTTAACCCGAGAGAAGTAATGTCAACCGAGGCATTTTTTTTAAGAACCTAGAAGCTCGATTTGCTTCTTTTACCCTTTCATCGTGTTGTTGCTGATTTGACTCCAGGTGCTCTGTAAGATCATTGAATTCCCGCCCCTTTGTCTTCGCAATGCTATTAATTTCTTATGTTTTGTAGGTTTGTGTGCTTGTTCATGTAACATTGTTGAGCTGATGGAAGGGTTGGAGTTATTTCACCTAGACAACTTGCACTTGCTTGTTGATATGTAAACCTGTTGGACAGGTGTGAGGTTGGTGAACCATAGAACCTGGTTTAAACCCGCAGAAGCAAAATGTTTTGCCACTGACCGTTTAAAGGCGATAACCCTCGAGTTTTTATTTTCGTGAATTGTTTGTGGCGTCTATTTTGAAACTGATTGTTGTAAAACATGCTCTCTTCTCCTCTCTTCTTTTTGACTGTCTGGGGAGGCTGTGTCTGCTGGATGTGGCCATTCCTGATATGCAAAAGGCCTAGCCAACAGCATAGTACACGTAAACAGGACGTGTCATAAAAAATTTAAGCAACACATATAATAGTATTACGTTTATTTCACAAGTTAACCTTATAACTTAAACTAGATAAAAGGAAACTTTTAAAAAGTTGAAATATGCATATCAGGAATCGCCACATTCAGAAAAAATAGCCTCCCCAAACAGTCAAGAAGAAGAGAGGGGAGAGAGCATGGTTAATAAAATGATCAGTTTCAAAAAAGACACCACTAACAATACACAAAAATGAGAACCCGAGGGGTTACCGCCTTGGAACGGTCAGTGGCAAATCAAATTGCCACTGGGGGTTAAAGCCAGCGAACACAACAAATATGAAAATATTGCAGGCTCGGTTTGATTGAGCCTGTTCATGGGCAGTAATGAAAATGCACTTAAATGCCCACGCCACCTAGCCATGGGTTGAGCGCAACTCAATATTTTCACAAATAAACAGTACATTTTAATCATACTCAAACGATGGTATGCATATGGCGGTGAACATGGAGCCTTCAATGCAGTATTTTCAGATTAATACCAATACCAAGTTCAGCGGCATATGGTACCTAGATAAAATAATGGATTTGCTCTTTACAAAAAACAATTGGCGGAACTAAACAGAATAGAATTTTAACAGGGGATCAGAAAATATAAATCCTGTATATTAAAGGGATAACTTAAAAATCGGGAAATTCGGAACTCGATTGTTTTGACAAAGAACAAATACTGTAAACAAATCGGAACGGAACAACAACACTGTGTTGTGTCAAAAAGGGTCCTCGTCGCTGCCTTTACCCGAGATGATAAAACAAAGCTAGTAGATAGTAATATATCTTTTTTTGCATTTTTGATTGGTTTGCGACAAGCATTTATCTTTTTGTTTACTATACTACTGTAAATTACTATGTAAAATCTTGGTTGGTAACATGAAACGCATTTATCAAGAATACTTTGTATGAGTAATTATTAACCAGAAACAAAAGTGTATTCATATTTCTATATAAGGAATTAAATTGGATTTAGATGAAGCTAAGGTATCTGGATCACGTTTGGGCATTTAAGCCTGTCTGGGTAACAACATTGGCTTTCCTTCTTCCACTCAAGCTAGTTGTGAGCTTTCCACCATCTTTTGAAGAGGTAATGTTTAGAGTTACTGAATGGAAAGTACATTTATAACAAATTTTCAAGTGGATACTGAATGAAAGTAGTTTGTAGTTCAATTGTTAAGAAACCATCGACAATGCCTTGCGAACACCTTTGAATTTATTGCAATTGTAGCAAGGTTTAATCTGTAGTAAAACTTTGTTATTGCAGCAAAGTGATTATATCATCTAAGATTAAGTTACGGATTTATTGACCACATTCACATGTATTTGACACTAGATACAGGTCTTCAGTATCAACTTACATGCATAGGTAACTAGGTAATTGCAGTTCGTCTTTGTTTTAATTATAACCCGGTGTGGTCGACAATAAGAATATGTATACAGGCTGTAAAACAATAAGAGCATATCAAGCTGTCTACAGGCTCTAACTAAAACACTTGAGCAGAGAAACTCATTGCTTCATATCTTACCCAACAACCTCGCCCCTAAAACAAAAAAATACTAAAATTGAACCATTTTAATGGCGAAAATATTTTCATGACCATTTAATATGAACATCGTAAAAATCACAATAACTTCTAACGTTTTACTCGAAAAATAGACGATGTTTACTATAAATGAATTAGTTATTATTCTGCGAATAAACTTAAAAGTGAACAATCAACTTTAATTGACATTATGCCGGGAAGACTATTCCATTTTGCGTTTGGATGGAACAACACCCCCAACGAGAATGTCTGTTGACCAAGTTTATACAGATAATAGCTATTTAAGGAATGATTCTTATTTTGGTGCGGTTCATGCAGATTGGACGTGCACGCGAGAGCTGGCAAATCCATAAAGCGCGCTAGCGCGCTTTATGGTAAATTTGCCAGCTCTCGCGTGCACGTCCAATCTGCATGAACCGCACCAAAAGAATCATTACTTATATTTACATTTTATTCATTTTTTTTCTTTAAATAAACTTAAGTCGAACGCTTTTAAAAATTAGTATTAAGTGAAAAGGGGGAGTAATACGCGGGAGTTTTCAATAGTAACAGCCATGACGTTACTGACGTCATTACCGTTGCGGTTCATGCAAAATGAACCGAATTTTTTTTAACGAAGAAATCAATAGGAATGTAAATATATAAATATAG
Organism: Corbicula japonica; assembly: GCA_038501625.1. Taxonomy (NCBI): domain Eukaryota; kingdom Metazoa; phylum Mollusca; class Bivalvia; order Venerida; family Cyrenidae; genus Corbicula; species Corbicula japonica. The sequence goes on along the minus strand of JAZAYU010000067.1, from coordinate 1,417,241 downwards.
CGCGAGTACCATTGCGTCCACCGAACTGATATAAAACTTTCGTATTTTCTTGTGCGTTTACATATGAACTAACTTTCTATATCAAACTTTGGTAAAAGCAAAACCAAATCGATAAATGTCTTCCTACATAATTAATGATTGTACCAGGAAATTGATAAGAAGATAAACCCCTTTTCTTTCCTATTTAGTTGTTCTACAGTGGCAGAATTTGAAGAGTTTGACAAAGCTTTTTATGGAAAATCTCAAAAAACCTATGTGCTCGGTCATTTTGTACTATTTCTACAATCTAGATCAGGCTGATATAAACATAGTAGCTCTTCTTTCATCTATCCTTGTTTCGGAAATGTCATCAAATACCCGTTTTACTTTGCTTTACAATGTCTCAAGCTTGTGTTTATTTAACCTGTGCGAGGCGTGCATGTTTTTATGCAATTATATCGAGTATTGTCCAACAATATTGACCTGGCACTCTTGCATTCGACCCCATATTCGTTAAATTTCGTAAATTTTACGATCGACTTCGAATCGGTAGTCCGGCATCTATTTCAATACACCACACATCACTGACGTGTAAATTGAATAAATAAATCGGTGTATTCGCTGATACCCGTGTTTATCTAATGACCTTTACGAAAATTAATGAAGTGCCAGGCCAATATTGTTGGACAATATAAAGGCGTAATGGTGTTATTTCACAAAGGAAACCTGAATGTTTTCATTTCTTGTAAGACTAAAAATAGAAATAGATGAAAAAGGGAACTTTGAAAGCCATCGAACACGACAAAAACGAAAAAATGCAGGCTCGGTTTGACTGAGCCTGTTCATGGATAGTAATGACAATGACTATTACTGCCCGCGCCGCCTAGCCCTTGGTTGAGCGCAATTCAATATTTACACCAATACAGTACAATTTTGACCATCCCAAACGATGGTATGCATATGGCGGTGGACAATTAAACGTTATTTTAGACATTCCTTATATTTTTACAGCAGATTCTTATCTTGATCTGTTAAAGATCAGTAAGATCATAAATGTCATTCATGTTGTTTGAAGATAGGAATACGGTAAAGTCGGTGTTAGGACAATGAAGGTGTTGCTTTTGCTTTCAAGTATTAATAACCGAATTTTTTGATTATGTACGTGCTTTTGATTTTTCCTAAAGTCATAATTTACCTTCACAATAGTCCGATGGTAGCATTGTCTGACTGTGACCCATCCTTTATTGTCCAACAATATTGACCTGGCACTTCATTAATTTTCGTAAAGGTCATTGGATAAACACGGGTATCAGCGAATACACCAATATATTTACACGTGAGTGATGTGTGGTGTATTTGGATAGATGCCGGACTACCGATTCGAAGTAGATCGTAACATTTACGAAATTTAACGAATATGGGGTCAAATGCAAGAGTGCCAGGTCAATATTGTTGGACAATACTTACTTGTTTTACCGTGATTATATAATAATATTTTGGTTTTCTTTCATGGTTGAGCAATTTATCTACAGCCATGATCTTATTACAACAAAAAATGTGACTGGGCACGTGGTAAACTTGAATAGGATACCCCTGTATACAAACATGTCTTAAAATTGTTTTGTGGGGTATGATTAAGACTGGTTTACTTTTAGGACAAGCTGAAGTTCACACGCTTAAAACATGTCAATGAGTCGACCCATAAGTTAACTGAACCAAATGAATCTCCAAAACAGTCTAGCTAGCGCCTGTGCACTTGATAAGTAATGTTGTACCCTGGTTGCAATATGCAAATTAATCAGCCTAATTTATTTCTGAATCAAAACATCTTTTTCAAAACTAAATTTCGATTGATTGTTTTAAAACATAAATAAAACGTACAAAATGAAACAATAATGTCCTGAATTTGTGCTAGTTTGAAGTCTTTTTGTATTTTCTTATCTTTGTGTCAAATGAAAAAAAGTCGTTTATATCTTTTAAAATAGTTTTCATTCAGAAAAAAACTGGCGTTATGTTTACTGCTTATAGTTGCACGATGACGGAAGGGTTTAAGAATTTATTAAGGTTTATGGAGAAATTTTGTAGCCTAGAAGCAAGATCTGTTTCTTTTATCTCTTTCATCGTGTTCTTGCTGATCTGGTTTGGTTAAGGTCATTGTGTACCTTTGCTTTACAATGCTATTAGCTGCTTATATTTCATATGCCTGTGTGCTTTTTGCATACAACATTGTGAAGTAGATTGGTGGGTTGTATTTCTATCACCAAGATAACATGTACTGGTTTGTTCACATGGGAACCTGTTGGTGAAAGTGTGAGGTTGGCGCTCCCTAGAACCTGGTATAAACCCCCAGTGGTAATTGTTTTTCACTGAACTTTCTAATGGCGGTAACCTCTCAGGTTCTCATTTTCGTTTATTGTTTGTGCCTTTTATTTGAAACTGATCATTGAATAACCATGCTCTCTTTTCCTTTTCTTTTTGACTGTGTGGGGAAACTGTGGCTACTGAATGTAGCCATTCCTGATGTGCATTTTTCACTTTTTGTGAGCTGAGATTATAAAGTACATCAACAATCAGACAGTATGCTGTTCTTTACCATTGACATAGACCAGTTTTAGAAAGAAAAAATACATCAACCAAATGAACGAGTTTATAAGTATTTAATTACGACGATGTTGTCCGCAATAACATCAAATTCATTAACGAAACAACTCATGTTTTAACATTGTTGTCCCTAGTTTGAATTCAATTTTTTTCCACAAGGTGTTTGAAGTGATAATCATCAACCTTATTTAGTGCCATTTGGCGGCTCTAAAAATCTCCATCTACTTAACTGCGTATCATCGTAGTTACCAGTTTCAATTACAATCTTTGATGGTAATATCCTAATTTCAAGCCAGGCAGAATGTCAATCATTGTGGGTGGCAGTATATAGGCATACTTCATCTATCCTTTTTATCTGAGAATACAGATGATATGTGCTTTATCTATCTCTTGCATGGTTGGCCAGTAGCTGCCGCCATATTTATGTGGCCTTGAGTTTATCACAGTGATAATGGTGTAATGACACAGGTTTTCTTGTTCAAATTATTGTAAGTGTCTTATTTCTGCAGTGTTGCTATCCAGTTATAACAAGAGCTGTCAGATGAGACAGCATGCTCGACTATTCGAATCATTTGAAACAAATGCAATTTAAAGATTAATACAATAACAACTATGGCCATACATTGATGTGCAATCAGGAAAAATATTAACAAGTGAATGGTAAGGGAGAAATTCATTTCAAATAACAGAAATAATTCCTTAATATACCCTAAATATTAAACTGAATAGGGGAATAACTATGAAATATTTCTGAATTTGTTAGAAAACTTGTTAGTAATTTTTTATTAGAGACATTTACTTTAGTCAAATATCAATCACTTCAGTAATGTTATAGAAAAAGAACTGAAATGAAAATATAATGGAAGTTTAAAGTTGATATTTGCAAAGTTATCGATGAAGTGCACTTAAGTGAAAATATAAGTCAAACTAGAAATGTGTCCATAGGACACCGATGCCCCCGCTTTGCATCGTTTTCAGACACTCAAGTGCAATGATGGGAATAATAGCATTTCAAAGACAGTGATGTTCGAGTAATTATAAGAATATGCATAAACTTGAAGATCAAGTAAATTATTTGTATTTGTGGCACTGTTGTCTTCTCATTACGAAAATGTCTGCGAAGAAGTTGGTGGTAATGCAATGCAATGTCATAGTGAACACTTGTGCCAAGTTATTTTGAAATCCCTTCATTCATAAAGAAGTTATAGCCTGAACAAGTAAATTCAAGTTTTAGTAGCTGTGACCTTGACCTTGGACTTACAGGCATGGGTAATGTAAGCAACACACCGCCTTGTCATGGTGAACATTTGTGCCAAGTTATTTTGAAAACCCTCCATTCAAAACAAAGTTATAGCCCGGACAAGAAAATTCTATTTTTAGTAACAGTGACCTTGACCTTGGACCTACAGGCATGGACATGGTACACGACACACCACCTTGTCATGATGAACATTTGTGTCAAGTTATTTTGAAATCACTCTATTCCTAACGAAGTTACAGCCCGGACAAGAGAATTCTATTTTTAGTTACAATGACCTTGACCTACAGGCATGGGCATGGTACGCGATACACCGCCCTGTCATGGTGAACATTTATGTCAAGTTATTTTGAAATCCATCCATTTATAATGAAGTTACAGCCCGGACAAGAAAATTCTATTTTTAGTAGCATAGACCTTGACCTTGGACCTTCAGGCTTGGGTATTGTGCGGACACACTGCCTTGTCATAGTGAAGATTTGTGCAATGTTATTTTGAAATCCCTCCATTCATAACAAAGTAACTGCCCAGACAAGAGAATTCTATTATTAGTAACAGTGGCCTTGACCTTTGACCTACAGGCATGGGCATGGTACGCAACACACCGCCCTGTCATGGTGAACATTTGTGTCAAGTTATTTTGAAATCCCTCCATTCATAACGAAGTTACAGCCTGGACAAGAAAATTCTATTTTTAGTAACAGTGACCTTGACCTTAGATCTACAGGCATGGATATTGTGCGGACACACCGCCTTGTCATGGTGAACATTTGTGTCAAGTTATTTTGAAATCCCTCCATTCATAACAAAGTAACAGCCCGGACAAGAAAATTCTATTTTTAGTAACAGTGTAGTAACAGTGACCTTGACCTTCGACCTACAGGCATGGGCATGTACTTGACACATCGTCTTGATATGGTGAACAATTATACCAAGTTATTAAAAAATCCAATTAGACATAACAAATTTACAGAGCGACACGATTTTGCAAGAAAATTATATTTTTAGTAACAGTGACCTTGACCTTGGACCTACAGGCATGGGTATTGTACGCGACACACCGCCTTGTCATGGTGAACATATGTGCCAAGTTATTTTAAAATCCCTCAGTTCATAACGAAGTTAAGGGCCAAGTGTATATTTTGCTTAACACAAAATGTAAGTGAAAAAGGGGCATAGTTTGAAAAATATTGGAAGCAGGGTTATGGGTCTTGTTGGTTATGATTTAGATTTTGATGGTGAAAATATATTTCAAGTTTCAAGGCAATATCTCAAGTAGTTTTTAAGTTATGGGCAAAATGCATATTTTGCTTAACACAAAATATAAGAAAAAAGGGGCATAACTTAAAATATATTGACAGCAGAGTTATGGGTCTTGTTGGTAATGATGTAGAATTTAATGGTGAATATATATTCCAAGTTTCAAATTGATATCTCAAGTAGTTTATAAGTTATGGACCATAGTGCATATTTTCCTTAACGCAAAATTTAAGTGAAAAAGGGGCATAACTTGAAAAATATTTGTAGCAGAGTTATGGATGTTGTTGGTAATGATGTAGAATTTGATGATGAATATATATTCCAAGTTTCACGTTGATATCATAAGTAGTTTTCAAGTTATGGACCAAAGTGCATTTTTTGTTTAACGCATTTGTTTAACGGACGCCGACGCCGACACCGGGGCGAGTAGGATAGCTCCCCTATTCTTCGAATAGTCGAGCTAAAAATACTTTTAAAAAACTTAAATATTAAAGGAACCTTGGCCCTGGAAAAAAGCTAGTCCAAAATGTAACTACAACAATTTTACAAGCAACAATATACATTTTGACTTTCGCGCAGACAGGAATGTTCTTCAGTTATCACCGTTATTTTAGATGTTGGATACATTTCTGCACGAGGATTTTTTTATTTGGAATTTGTTACTGAAACACACTTAAATATACTTGTTTTTTTTCCTTAAATTTCCAGGAATCAAAATGTGCTTACGTCATCATCGTCATGGCAATCCTCTGGCTTACAGAGGCGATTCCAATCCCGGTGACAGCCCTGATGCCGGTGTTCCTGTTTCCACTCCTTGGTGTTGTAACTGCCAAAGATGTTAGCGGCGGATATGTTACAGTATGTAATTATTTTTACTACAACTTTGATTAAAGCATAGATCTGGCTTTATTGAGCGAGCGCAATCAATTTGTATGTTTTGCTTGGCTAAAGGATGACATAATTTTCAATTTTCAGATTTTCCAATTTTCAATTTTCAGATTTTCCCATTTTCGGTTAGCTTTTTATATAGAAAATATATATTTGGCAATTGGTTTGAATCCGACAACCCCATTTTGAGTAAAAGTCTTGCAATGCCTATGAACAGGCTCAATCAAACCGAGCATGCAATATTTTCATATTCATCGTGTTTGGTCATTTTCAAAGTTTCTTTTTCATCTATTTTAAAAATGAAAAGTATCATTAAAGCGTTTGCTTGGTTTAAAGAATATTTGAAAGAAAAAGGTATTCTGTTCATAAAACTAAGGTATTCTGTTCATAAAACTTGAATTTGCTTTTTTTCCAGCGAAGTTATTATTGTTAGATAGCGTCCAAATTTTGATCTTTAGGATTATCTTCGCACTATTGCAATTATAAAGTAAAAATAATTATTAAAGCAAGCCGTTTTAGCTGTTTGGTGGAACAACAATATCAGCCTTTTTTCAGAACTTCCTTCAAACTGCAAACCTAAAAATAGTCCCAAGAAGATATTCAGCAGGCTAACGAATAGAAAAAGGAAAACTCTGAACTGAAGGAATGAATTTTGATAACAGTTTGTGAAATTCATTCCTTATAAATATGTAATACATTTTTTCCGTTTTCAATTCTAACTGACATGTACTAATTGCGTATTTGCTTACGTTAAAACATTCATCATGATTTACGTCCCTTTGTTAAAGCATCCAAATTAATTTATCCTTTCTTTTAACAGCATCATTGTGTATAGCCGATAATGCTTATTAAAATTGGTAGTTTTAAAGTAGTTTGCTTACTGATATTGTCACTAATACAATGACGCATAAATGGAGGCCAAATTCCATCGCAGTGATTTTCTTTTTACTTTGAGTAAGCGTAATTGTAAGGGGAAATAACCTTTTCGAAGTGTTTGCCAAAACTCCTTCTCTGTTATCTCCCTCTAACGATACAAAATATGCTTGAAACTGGTGATGTATATAGCATGAAGCAAGATACTTTATAAATGCAACTATGAATAGTTTTTAACTAAAGATTTCAAAAACAACAAAACAGCAAAAATTGTTTGACATCTTAGGCATCTTCGAAGACAAGAATGCAGTTATTAACACTGGGATTTAACACCGAACAAGTACAGTAGCCTCAATGCTTTGATTTCTATTTTGCTGCTTTTTCAGTTGCCATACTTGTAATCACTTGAGATGTTTCGATATTGCACTTGTTTATGTTACTCTTTAACCGTAACAAGTTATGGCAAATTTAAGTGAAACATACACACGGACGTTACCATCTTTGCTCTAAGCTATCAACAAGTGGATTATTTTATATAGTTTCTGTGTGAGAGCATATAATTTGAATTTCGAACACTTGGAAAATGCCAAACACAAAACCTTCGATTAGAAGAAAATATAAAAAAATAAACTTTATCAAGACAAATAAGTTATATTAAAAGAAAACTTTACGCATCTATTATTATTTATTACATGATACATGTTTTGGTGATATAGTTTTATAAACTTAGCGTTAGTGGTGACTATTTACTGAGTAATTCGACACGAATTGCGCATGGAAACTGTTTACATTCAAGCGACCATAGCTTTTGGAAACATATCAGCCAGATTCATAACTTTATGAAATTTATTCTTAAATTCTCTTATGCATACGTATAAACCCGCTCTCTTCACACAGAAAAAGATGTAATTTGAGAAAATTATTAGAACATTTTAATACAATGAAACTTTTCAAGAATCAAATATATACTTAGAAGTAATTCCATGACAGAACGGTATCTTACATGAAACGGTCATTGGCAATTTTATTTTTAACAATGATGGTTTCATAGCGGTTTCAGGTCGCACCAATATTGAACTAACCATAATGATCTCTCTTAGAAACAAACACCCATGGCTGAATGGTACGTAGATGGTGTTTACGCCAGGTCCGCGTTGGCAAAGTCCGTGAGTTGCGCTGAATTGTGTAAAAAAACAGTTACTCTTCTTATTCAGTTTGTTTTAACTGTTATTTTAATCCTATTGTTTAATAAAATGACCAACAGAAATGGATTTGGGCAACCAAACGTCTTTAAGTTTAATTTCGGTTCGTTTACAGCCAGAACTGGTACATTAAAATATATAATACTGTTTACTTCAGTGTTCCACTATCTTTCTAAATCATGTAAACCCTTGGTCTTTCTAAGGATACAACCATGCTGTTTCTTGGAGGATTGATCATAGCAGTTTCACTTGAAGAAACCGGATTGCACAACAGGATTTCGCTAGGTGTCATGATGATTGTAGGGGCACAACCGTTGTTGTACGTATAAAACATACTCGAAACTAAATAAAGTCTTTAATTATGTGTCTTGAATAATGTTCCTTACGACAAGTCGTTGACCAGTCATAAAACATGACGAAAAAAACCTTGTTATCTTATTGATCGTTGATGCCACCCAAGCGATTCAAAGGCGATGTTAAGGGTTGGTCATCATTGTACTGTTATGGATAAAAAAAGAATAACAGTATCAAAATCTCTCTATTGTCAAAGTAAAGTTCAAAACAATTTGCATGAATAAATGATATAAATGTATCGTTATTTTATATACATTAAGAAATGTTATAATAGTAAAAAAAGCTAGACTTATAAATTCCTTATATTAACATCCAAAACCAACACTTAACGACACAAAACAACAATAGAAATATGATACTGACAACAAGTTTATGATTTCCTCTTTAAGAACTTTTAATTATGAAGAGAGAAGTCCATTTTTTAATTTGTCATCTATTTACGCGACGAGGCTATTCAAGTTTAAAAACACTTTTACAAATATTTCATATTGTATAAATTTGTTAGACAAAAGGGCCTTATACGTATATTGTTGTCATTATTAAAATACTCATTTGGGCATTTGAATAGATGTTTTGTGTGGCATTGTCTTTGATAAAAATAGTATTTTAGGAACGTTTTTAACCAAGCTATTGTTCTTTACTGTTCAACTTTTCTTTCATTACCATATCAAAAATGATGAAAATTTTGAAAGCCACCGAACAAATATGAAAATATGACAGGCTCGGTTTGATTGAGCCTGTTCATGGACAGTAATGGAATTGCATATTACTGCCCACGCCGCCGAACCCGGGTTTGGGCGCAACTCAATATTTACACCAATAAACTGTACATTTTTATCCGTCACAAAACGAGGTTGCTTTCTCTTTGAGTATAATGTTCGTGTCGATGACTGTCATAAAGTGTTCTCTTTCAGTATTATGGCAGGTTTGATGGTCACCACGTGGTTCCTCTCGATGTGGATCAGCAACACTGCGGCTACGTCGATGATGCTACCTATCATTACTTCTGTCATAAAAACTGTAAATCATGTCAGGAAGACAAGTCCACGTATGTTAAATGAGAAGTTGTGATTAAGAATATTTCGATAACATTATTCAATAGTCATTAATACTAAATAATGCTACAAAATCTTAAATAAACAGATAAAACAGTAAGTTTATTAAAAAAGTTTGTGGCACAAAATAAGTATAGTTGCTGTATGAAAAGCTTAAAGTTTGTAGTTATCAATGATGTCTTTAACAAGATGCTATTATTACAGCTTATAACAACACCTCGAGGTACCTTGATGATTTATTAAATATAGATAATAACCGTTTTCCATCACTGATTAATAATATTTATCCTAAAGAACTACAGCTTAATAAAGCGAACATTTCAGAAAAGCAAGCAAACTTTCTTGATCTAAATCTGTCCATTGAAAATGGTTACGTCACTACTAAAATTATGATAAAAGATATGATTTTAATTTTAATATAGTTAATTTTCCGTTTTAAACGGCGATGTTCCTCGTGCAACATCTTACGGGGTTTATATCTTACAGCTTGTTCGCTTTTCAAGAGCTTGCAACAATGTGAATGATTTCAATGGACGTAATCTTTGCATTACAGAAAAACTTTTAAATTAAGTTTATCGGTATCACAAATTAAGGAAAACCTTTTGCAAGTTTTATTGCCGATACCCAGATCTAATTCGTAAATACAGGTGCAGTTTAAAATCACTATTGCAACAAGGTATTTCACAGCCAGTTTTTTATGGAGATTTAATTTATAAACTTAAGAAGATAAAAGGCAATATTAATTTCTCCCGGTTATTCGTAAAAACCATTTAATATGAAAAGAAAGGTTACCAACATGATATTTTACAGCGCACTGCAGGCCTGGTGATTAACCCTTCTACAGTTGATCATTATGCTTACCTCTTTGGTTGGCATGTGTTTAGGGTTTTTTGAAGGTTTATGGGGAAATCTTTACTTAAAAGAACCTAGAAGCTCGATTTGTTTCTTTTATCCCTGTCATTGTGTTCTTGCTGATTTTACTCCAGGAGCTCTGGTCTCGGTAAGATCATTGAGTACCTGCCCTTTGGCTTTGCAATGCTATTAGCTTCTTATGTTTTATATGTTTGTGTGCTTTTTCATGCAACATTGTTGAGCCGATGGGTGGGTTGTTATTCCATCAAGACAACTTGTACTTGTTTAGTGATACGAGAACCTGTTGGGGCAAGTGTGAGGTTGGTGCCTAGAACCTGGTTTATACTCCCAGAGGCAAATTATTTTCCACTGACCGTTCCAAGGCGTTCACCCCTCGGGTTCTCACTTTCGTTAATGGTTTGTGACATCCATTTTGAAACTGATTATTGTAAAACCATGCTATCTTTTCCTCTCTACCTTTTGACTGTGTGGAGAGGCTGTGTCTGCTGGATGTGGCCATTCCTGATATGCATATTTCACATTTTAACTGTCATTTAAGCAAATATAGAAATAAATTAAGAAAGTAAATGTTACACCAAAAACAAGACATACAACTGTTTTGAATTATTGAAAATAAATCTCGCATAAAGTTAATATTATATATAATATATAATAAAGTTTATAAAGTTGTATAATTTTGAATAAATATGCACATGTATAAGTTACGATGCATTATGCCAAAACTGACTTAAAATAAAAGATATGCTGAATCTAAAGTGGCTGTTATATGCTGTATACAATTTTATGTTCAATTCTGTTTTATAAGTAGCTTTTTAATTTTAATAAATGTTTAAATATATTTGTACTCAATAAGTATGTATTTCAAATACAGCAGATTAAATAACCAAGTAATATAAGGAAACTTTATTTAGAATTTTCGGTTACATGCTAAGAATTTCTTTCAGCACCAGCGCATATCAATGAAGCATATGATGCTAACGAAGCTGTTGAGAGTTCAACTTCTAATGGCAGTATTACAAATGGACATGCCGTACATGAAAGGTTTGTGTAGTCACATGACATTGTTGAAACCAAGGGACGCTCCTCGAACACAAAACATCGATATTCTTTTAAGTATATATGTGTACACAAGGTAGTTATTCTATTTTTAATAAAAGAAGTGTGTAGTGATCTTGATAAATTCAAACAATTGAATACTTGAGTAGAAATTAATCAATATGCAAAGAACTCGCCAAACGAAATATTAGGCTCGGAGTGCTAATATCCACGCCAGTCTACTGTAAGTAAACTGACATTTAACATTTTGATATGATTAATGTTCTCAATAAACAGTTACTGTACTCATTTAAGAAAGCATTCACATAGTGATTTAATCTTCACGTTATCTGCTGGCTTAGAATTAGATTAAATTATGGAACCTTACTTCAATTCCCTTTTCCACATTAGCTTTTTAAGCTGGCTTTTCACCTCTTTTTTCAACCTTTGAAGTGTTGTAAATAAAGCGCAGAAATAAAATACAGAGCGGGAAAATTAAATAAGTTATTTCACTCACTAGAAACATCTAATTTAGTTGCAATGTTTACCCTTAACAAGCTTTACACACTGTTTAAAAAGACGTAGATCTATACTGTTTTCGAAAGAGCTAAACACAAGCAATGTTCAATTTTTCATAGTTTACATGTATTTTATGCTGATGTAATTTTTATAAATCAGAAGGAGACAATCGCTCTCGTTTAACTCACGAAAGGTCCCGAGTTCAATTCTCAGCTGTAACAGTTTTTATGAAAACATTATTTAATATTCATTCAGGTAAAGTGAGCCTGGTTGTTTTTATTGTCATGGAATCCTTCTAAATTAAAGTCAGTGACATGTTACTAAACTGCATCCGCTTTAATTTAATATACTTATTTTTTCACCGTTTATCCTTTAATTTACAAATAATGGAATGTTTGCATGTATTTTTTACGACATTTGTTTATCTCCATAGTGATATGCATGCGCATGACAGTCATCACGATAGCCATGATGAGGAAAGTATCGTGAATGACACGGTTCACGCCGAGAGAGAAAGCTCTAGCGAATCGGACAACGGAGGCCACGAATACGTTTCTTCGGAAATGCAACGCTATGCCAAAGGATTCGCTTTAAGTGTAGCTTATGGTGCCAACATTGGAGGTATCGCCACTCTCACAGGGACACCTCCGAACCTTGTCCTGAAAGAAAGCGCTGATGAGTAAGTTTTGTTTTCAAAATTATATTACTTAGTTCAGAAACACGTTTAAGCATTCCTAATCTCAGAAGATTTGTAATATAATTTCAATAGAATTCGGAGAGGTGTCGTGTTTATATAACCCATTCTCATTTAAACTATTGAAAAATTTCTATTACTTTTTAACAAAACAACAACATCAAACAACAACACAACACTATGTATAACGGCAGTCTAACATTTATCTTACGAATTTTGACTTAATTTACAGGGACAAATATTTTTGAAGATTAATTTTCTAAGTTAACTGTGATTTCAACAAATCCTGTATCAGTTTTAATTTTCATTTTTTCAGACTCTATCGCTCTTACAACCACACTGGAACCGATTCACTTATACCGTTTGCAAAATGGATGGGTTTTGCATTTCCTCTGTCACTCATCACAGGTTTCATCGGCTGGGCGTGGCTAGCGCTTTTGTTCGTACGATGCGGGTAACTCAGTGTTTTGCTAAATAGGGTATTTTAAACGTAGTCTGGTTCAGTTAATACTGATCATCAGAATATTTGATGAAATTTAACGCCAGAAGGAGTAGGGTTTAGATGCATATAATGATTCTACATCAATTACCCCTATTAGAATATCCATATTGTAAACAGTACCCTCCAACAGGATTTGGACATCTATCTTAATATCTCTATGTAACATAAACACAAAGTTTCAAGCTGTTTTGGTGAAATATGATAACACTGCTATAAAAAGATATGAAAACACGAACCTTAACTTGATATTTTAACAACGTTTGACATGCTATATTACATACTTGAAGATCGTTAACAAAAATTAAATGAAATAGGAACTTTTCAGCGAATACTTATCTACTTCAAGAACTTTTGTAGAGCACTGTATGAAGAAGTAAAACTGTACATGTAAGATAAAAACATCAACACATTAAGACTGAAATACTTAAAACTGTCATACCTGTACGGCAAAGGCCTAGGCCTAGAATCAGCGAAAAACCAAAATCGCAATTGCTTATTTTAGAATACTTCATTACTGCCTACTTTCTGCAAACGTTTTGCTAACATTTAAATAGTTAGACCTTAATCATGAATAATCATTTTACTTGAATAAGGCCAAATTAAAAAACAGTACTCCAAAAGTTATACTCTATACCAAACATTTAGGCATTAAGCGAAGCAGTTAATGAAAATTCACCGAAAACAAAGTGCACACTTTGTTTTGGAATATAGTATATTTTAGGCGATATACTTTGGGGGGACAGAAACATTTTCAGTAATTTTGAATGTAACAATTTCCTTGTAGACAAATTTCTAAATAATGGTAAACGTTTACTTAGCATTTGTTTTATGAACATTTCAAACTGCAGTGATTTGTGGACATATCTTAAAAGATCTTAAAGTCTTGTTGACAACGTTTATTAAATAATTACGTATGTTGAAACAACATCGTGAATTTTGAAACGTTTCGTGTTGTCAAGCTAAAGGATATATTATAGACTGCCTAGTCAACCGCTATCATTGTTTCTTTCATTTTCAGCTGCTGCAAAAGGATGAACAAAGTGGAAAAAGATGCTATAAATAAAACGATCCGTCACCAATTCAAACAACTAGGCTACTTGTCGTAAGTCGATGGTTAATCATAAGTGAATAACTTGCTATTAATTGCTAACATTCGGATTTTGTTGGTCAATTTTTACGCAAACCTGAATTCCTATCCAAATTTGAATGTTGACGAAATGTCAATGTAAACAAGCGTCAAATTTCAAATTACGATTGCCAGAGATACTATCTTATTATATATATGGAATTAAAATCTTATGTTAGCGAACAATTTGTTACCAGGCAAGCCGAGAGGGAAAACCTTTTAATGTAAATAAACAATTTATTCACAGGTTAGCTGAGTGGGAGGTGCTTATAGTATTTGCGTTACTGGTGTTTCTCTGGTTGTTCCAAGCACCGCCAAATCTCAAAGGATGGGGAGATTCAGAATCGTTTAAAACAGGGTAAGATACCAAATATTCGTTATTTTCATTTTACCTCTGTGTATCCCGCAAAGCAAAGCATCTTTAAAATAATTGACCTTTTAGGTATTATACCAAGATGTCACTTAGCAGTGAAATCGTTAGTTATATAAAAAGAAGTTTTGTTCTTGTCCGGACAACAGCCTGAGAACGGTTCGGTTACAGCTATCCTCACTAAACTGTACGTTTAGTTAGCTTGTGTTGAGTCATTGAATGTGATTGTATTTGGGATCAATGTTATTGTTACTGAAAATTCAATTCCTTTCTTAGATACTGATTGGAGACTAGTTTGAGCTTTCTTCACCAATCTCGTTATGTAGTTTGCTTTGTTAAGCCTTTTCATGTAATTTATTTTGAATCACCAGGGTCATGGTCATGATCTCAGCTTTTAAAATAGAAATTTATTTTTATTGTATGACCTTGTTAAACACTATTATAACATTTCCTTCTATGCATGGTAAAGAATATACCCAATACTATAAATATGCCCAATTTGTATGAAAGATGTAG
This sequence comes from Corbicula japonica, assembly GCA_038501625.1. Taxonomy (NCBI): domain Eukaryota; kingdom Metazoa; phylum Mollusca; class Bivalvia; order Venerida; family Cyrenidae; genus Corbicula; species Corbicula japonica. The sequence continues at coordinate 1,402,136 of JAZAYU010000067.1, read as the reverse complement.
GGAAATGTTGGAAGATGGTAGGGGAATGGATTTGGGGTGAGGAGTGGAGGAGGGGGCGGGGCATCCGTTTCCTATAGAAACAATTCTAGTTTGTTGTTAATGTTTTAAAAAGATTTTCAAATTTTACACAGACTGTTTATCTCAATATTGTTTTATTAAAATATAAGAAATGTCTTAAACTTGGTTATTAAAATTTGTTTGTTTAACATCGGTTAAAATACATTTAATTTCATTTTTTGTGTTGTTATATTGAAAAAATGTCAACAATTCAGCTATGGAAAAAATACTTGTAGGTACCTCTCTGACTCGACGCCATGCATTTTGCTGAGTGTAATTCTATTTATTCTTCCAAAAGAAGTTCCAAAATTATTCTGTTTAGTCAAGGAAGGTAAAGATTAATTTTTTCTTACGTAGTTGGATATTGAAATACTGTCATTGTTAAACATTTACACTTTATTTCGTGTGTAAACTAGAGAAAAATGTTGATATAGGTGTTCGAACTGAGCCCTCCCATGCAGAAGAATAGCTTATGTTTCCATTTACAATGTCTTACAGAAGATTAAGACAAAGATGATAAATGCACGTTCATTTAAAATAAAATGGTATCTATGGAAAACACTAATTACATTTCAACATGAGTACCAACGGTCTGACTTTAAAATACATTAAATTAAGTAACGACCAGCTGTTATTGAACAATAATTACCTAAAATAAGAAGTAAAAGACATGTAAATTCCACAATAAGCATATTTTTGTTTATTTTAAAAAACAGTGTACGCTCTGTTATTTGCATGACTGTTCTAAACAATCTGAATAACTAACTGATTGACAGACCAACCGGCCGACCGACTGAACGAATGAATGACCAATGATTCAATTTAACTGTTTCTTCAAAATTGTTTATGTCATTTATATTATGTAATTTGTTGTGATTCGCGAAATCATTACCAAAATTTATTGGCTGACCCTGAAATGTGAAACTGAAAATAAAATGCTCATGTCTCCGAATTGTTTTATTTTTGGAAAGGTCGGCCTTCCTATACGCCCATACTAACATGGGCGAAGGTTGTCAACAAAATCCCCTGGGGTGTTATAGTACTTCTTGGTGGCGGTTTTGCCATCGCAAACGCGAGCAAGGTAACTTTATTTCTTCCACAGATATTTATTACGTTGCCTAGGATAAATTCTGTTAAAAGAGTAGACTCACGAAGGCTAAAACATGCCTATAATTATTTAAAATTTTAAAATAATTCATAAATAATAGTAGAATGTTTGCTATTTATAATATACAATTGTTTTTTTTTTTTCAGAGACTAGAAGTTAAAATGAATTTGATAACCAAAATAAAATATTTAAATGGTCGAATGTTTTGTGTAATTTGAAATGTTGCAAAATATGCATTTTTGAACTCATTTTTAACATATTTTGGTGGTTTTAGTGGCTGTGTGTGCTGTTTTGATATGAGAACCTGTTGGGGCAAGTGTGAGGTTGGTGCACCCTAGAACCTGGTTTAAAACCCCAGTGGCAAATTGTTTTTCCACTGACCGTTCCAAGGCGGTAACCCCTCGGGTTCTCACTTTCGTCAATCGTTTGTGGCGTCCATTTTGAAACTGATTATTGTAATACCATGCTCACTTTTCCTCTCTACTTTTTGGCTGTGTGGGGAGGCTGTGTCTGCTGGATGTGGCCATTCCTGATATGCATATTTCACTTTTTTTTGAAATAGTACACATTCTTCGACGATAATAATTTATTAAACAATTTTATTTGTATCAATACATGGTTAATTGATGGTTAAATATTGGTTGTTGTCGGGAAGTATAGCTACATTGAAAACCTCAAAAATCTAATCTGAAAATTGTCAAATCGTAGATTGTTTTTTTTAAATATTTTTCTCACTTTAGGCAATTTTGGCGGCCAATTATGTTATTGCATTAACAGTGATATAAAACTATTAAATGTCTATAGTACAACCATTTATGAATTTAATTCATTAATTTTAACAACGTTTTAGACTTCTGGTCTTTCCAAATGGGTCGGCGAGGCACTCGTTGCTCTTGATAGTTTAGGGGATTGGTCCCTAAACTTAATTGTCTGCTGTATTGTTGCTGGCGTAACCGAAGTCACAAGTAATACTGCGACTGCGACGCTGCTGATGCCAATCTTATCTCAAATGGTGAGAATATTAAATAATTAAAGCTTTATAAACATTTCTTGATCTAAAATTAAGAAAGAAGATAAGTTTTTTACGAGGCATGTGTTTCTAACCTCAAAAACTAATGAATGAACTTGTATCATTATAATACTATATTAATATTTAAATTATATATTATTAGTATAATTTACCTTTCTGTGGCCAATTTTGTCGGCGAAGGTAACAAATATGAGAATAATAATATAAATGAAACTCAAGGCAGTTCAACGTTCGTTACATCGGTTTTTAAACTTCTTGTACGAGGAGCTGTTTTGTCGTCAGTTAAAAAATTAACGTGTATTGTTCCACTAGTAGCGTTAAATATTGTGTAAAAACCCATTCCTTATTATGCCGTAAGTTAGTAGCCCAGGGCGGAGATTTGAAACCAGTCCGAAAACTCATGCATCTAATCGACATTTTAGCCAACCAGATGGTTGAGATTAGAGAGTGGTTTTCATTTTCAGTTTTATAACATTTGGTCCAGAAGTCAATTCCATGTATCAGTAAGATGTTTGTCAGGTGCATGAGTATATGTTGAAATGAAGTGAACATTTTGACGGTCTTTACCGAAATACCTGTAAATTACTCGTATAGAAAAAACAATCTTTTAAAATAGGCGAGTTGGTGATTAAACGTAAAACTTCGTCACCTTATATATAAAATGAATGTACACAACATGTTTTTCTTTTTTTACAGGGAATTTCCACGGGTACACATCCGCTTTACCTCATGATTTCGGCCGCTGTTTCATGTTCTTTTGCGTTCATGTTACCCGTAGCAACACCACCAAATGCCATCGTCTTTTCTACAGGGTATCTTACCATTCCAGATATGGTGAGTATTTCCAAAATAGGTGTTTACAAGTTTGAGAAAAATACCGACAAGTTAACTGATCGTCTAATGTTTCATGTCATGTTCGATCCATTTTGGTAAAAAATTCAGATTTGAAAAAACGGGGTCACTAATGGAAGTATTTATGTGATTCTCTTTATTAAATTTATTCACTTTTATGAATTTTCCGAGTTCTTATGAATACAGTCAAATCTGAGCTAAATATCACATTCAAACAAAGACCACCTGTGGGTAAAACCCACACTTCATTTAGCTCGTTGACTGATTTATAGAAAGAAATAAACTGTGAACAAAGTCAGTATGTTTTTAAAGACCACTTTTTGTTTTTCCCCTGGGTGGTCTTTAAAGACATGGTTGACTGAATTATAGATACTTTGTTGCGTTTTAATGATTTCTCGGCCACAAATAATTAATATTATGTTTATTATGGTGTCCTGTTTGAATATTTCTTTTTGGCGTTTAATTCTATACCAATGTACCTTTTAAGGGCCTTCCACACTCCTCCCAATTCTATTAATCGATTAAAAAAAATTATCAAAATCTCAATAACGGCAAAATGCTGTTAAATGAAACTTTGCACAAGTGTATGTTATTAATGTATCTTTATTTTACAGATGGTAAGACATATTAGAAAAGTAAAGAAAAATAGCGAGATCTAAAAATTCCCTCAACTTCTATTTACATAAATTCACAAAAACTAAAGAACACAAAACATCACTTTAAATGCCCACATGAGTAATATGATACTGACAACAATTTATTGTGTCCTCATGATTTACTTTTGTAAACTTTACGAGATATTAGTAAAAGTGTGTTTGACCTTCAATTTCCTGGTCGCGTAAACTGATGACAATCACTGATTTTTCTTTTAATAGTTGATCGTTTTTTACAAAGTACACAACATTTTCTTGTCAGTATCATTGCGCTCACGAGGGAATTTAAAGGTATGTTCTGCATCGCCTAGTTTTTATGAATTTATGTAAATAGAATTCAAGAAATTTTTAGGTCTAGCTTTGTTTCTTTACTTTTCTGTTTTGTCTTACTGTATGCAAAATAAAGATACATTAGTAACCTTAATTTGTGCAAAGTTTCATTGAATGGCATTTTGTCATTACTGAGATTTGATGATTTTTATTTTATCGATGAATAGGATTGGGAGGAGTGTGGCGATGCCTTAACAAAGTTGTTTTTAATCCTTCCTTGGATATATTTAGGCATTGGCTGGACTGTTAATGAACGTTATAGCCGTGTTGTGTTTGACTCTTGCCATCAACACGTGGGGTACCACCATGTGGGATCTCGGTAACATTCCGCTCATCTTCACTGTAACATCTCCAGCGATGCCGACGAACATCACAGTAAACGCCACGGTTATAGGCTGAAAGGCGACATGTTACAGGGTATACAATGCCCATGTCATGACGATATCTTTCATATATGTTGTATATCAAAAGCTATGCAGCCAAGCTGTACATTATGCTTTATATTACACATCTACAGCTGACATAGAACACACAGATCTTGTTGCCTTGAGCCAGTTGGCATTGTGGATGTAACAATCTAAAGTTAATCTTGTACTTACGATTTAAAACTTTTCTCCAATTTCAGTGTAAAGTGATTTTAAGGCCTCGCAAACATTGCAAATGGCGAAAACACGCTAAAATTTCAGTAGAATCTACTTTCACTTTGAACCAGGAAGTAAGTTTTCCTTGAATTACATTATTTTGACAAATTGGCACAAACATTGTAGACCAGCATATACATATTTCAGGTATAAGTTGCTTTGGTATATTGTCCATGAATTTCAGTGTTCTCATGCAAACGGATTTTATTTTGTTTAAGTATGTGCTTGGTAATTAGAACATGAATTAGACCAAATTGAGCTTGCAAACATTAACTACATCCTTAGTTAAATACATTTCTTTACTAAAATCTAGGTGGTAATAAGTATTACCCCCAAAATTCATTTTTGAAATTTTTGTCAGTTTTTGCGATACCTTAAGAGGTCGCAAACATTGCAAATGGCGAATACAGGCTAAAATTTCAAAAAATGAATTTTGGGGGAAATACTTATTGCCACCGAAATTTTAGTAAATGAATGTATTTAGTTATGGATGTAGTAAATGTTTGCAAGCTTAGTTTAGTCTAATTCATGTTCTAATTACCAAGCACATAAAACAAAAGAAAAACCATTTGCATGAGAACCCTGAAATTCATGAACAATATACCAAAGCAACTCATACCTGAAATAAGTATATGCTGGTCTACAATGTTTAGTGCCAATTCGTCAAAATAATGTTAGGTTTTTCAAGAAATTCAAGAATATCTTACTTCCTGGTTCAAAGTGAAAGTAGATTGTTCACGAATTTCAGAGTTCTCATGCAAACGGTTTTTCTTTTGTTTTAGTATGTGCTTGGTAATTAGAACACGAATTAGACTAAATTGAGCTTCCAAACATTTACTACATTCATAGCTAAATACATTTCTTTACTAAAATCTAGGTGGCAAAAAGTATTTCCCCCAAAATTCATTTTTGAAATTTTAGCTAGTTTTCGCCATTTGCAATGTTTGCGACCTCTTAAGGACAGAACATTCGTAAGAAATCTAAGAAAATTATGTTTACTTTTACACAAAATTATATAAATAGGGGGTAAGGGTGTTGTATTTACACTTTTATACTTGATTGATAACTTATTTAGTAAATTTGGAGTGTATGAGTGTATGTAAGTATTTACAATACATGTGATATTGTAAGATCATGATGCTATGTAACAGGGTAAAATTTTCCACTTAAGTTTATTTTGCATTTTTTACTTAAACATGTTACACTACCAGTTTGTGATATTAATGAAAAGAAAAGTTGTATGCCACATCGAGTGCAAACGTTTCTAACTAAATAATGTAAGCGACTGGGACATTTCTTTTCATACATGTAGTCTGAGGTTTTTAACACGGTTAGGAGTGAAACTTCTTCTATGACTGCCTTGTTCCTGCTAAGCAACTATGTGACACATGTGTTATTTGGAGTGTATGGTTGATGCATTTCAAGGCATTTCAAGGCTTTATAATGGTTTTTAAGGCAATAGATATTTAAGAAAACTTTGAAAATAACGCAAAATACTTAGACAATATCTAGGCGAATTGTATACTGTTTCCTTTAAAATCATTTGAATTTAACATATTATCGTGTTTTGTTTGTAAGGCAATAATTTTTTTCTGGTTGAACAGTCTTAAAGGTAAAGACGGGACGTCTGCAGTGAACTGTTTACGTGTGATTATATATCTGTTGGTGCAATATGATTTATACTCCACATTTAAACATTTAACATTTATTTTACATTGATATTACAAAATATAGTGTATGTACAGTGATATGTACATTTTATATCTATTTGTATTAGCATTAGTTTACTTTATAATATGTGTTCCATAAATTGTATATGTTTAAATGACTGTTTTTAGACAGAAAGGATGGGTATTAAAATGTTGCTTTTAGTGAGCACATCTTACAAACAATATGCTCCAAGGGTGTTGCTTACATGGCAACATCACATGCAACATATGTTATATTTTTGTACATTTAATTTGTTTATGTTTAACGTTAAACAGAATTTCTTATAAATATTTTTGAATAAAACTCATAAACTCTTTAATTGCATTTTATTCTTATATTTATTGTGACCTGTCGGTTGTTTGATCGTTTGCGGGAAACTATTATTTCAGTGCAGGATTCGCTCATATAGTCAAAATAACCGTTTTATTGGGTCGTTACTTAATCCGAATGGTAACCATCTGCAGTCTCTAAAACGGTATACAAAATATCTTCCCTTTAATATATTTGTGTATGTTTAACTTAACTACTGTATTAAAACGAAATAAATGATTTATATGTTTTATTTAAACGAAATAAAATCATCTAAGAACTATTAACAACAATCAATCTTGTCGACGAGGATTTTGTCTTGTCCACAAAATATGCGGACATTTACACTGAACCGAAGGAGATAACTGCAGGTAACAGCACTGTCAAACTAAATATGCAGAAAGACGAAAACACTTAATTGATTAAGACGGTAGAGAATAGCGTAACGATCTGCCCCTGGTATAAGAACACAACAACATAGTGAGGATTTATATGAAGAAAGCCATACACCAATCTGATAAAGCCGATAGGAGATCTTTCCTGTAATAATGACGCAACAACTAGATATGCGGATATGAACTAATGCAAACAATAAACAGTAAAACAAATATTGTATTTCTTGTATTCAACATTTTAAGTCACACCTAATAAAGCTAACTCTGCGTTATGACTGGTTAATGGATACTTGGGTATTTTGTAGGGTATAACATGCACTTGCATAGTACAGTTCAGTAAGCTTAAATAGTTCAGGGACGTGCATCAGTAACAACGCGATAACTAATACAATAATGAAATTATTAAATGCCGATCATTTCAAACTTATTTCTCACTGAAGTTTAGATATAGTCAATGATTACAAGAAATATCTAAAAAAAAATAAGATTTTGAGGTCATTATATGAAAAAGGAAAATGCAGTGCGATGAAGCAGAAAACTAGGTCAAAAACAGATTTGACAGCCAACGTCGAATATCCCGAACAAAGCTCAAAAATTATCATTTTTATCTTCGAATTTTAAAATATAAAGACAACAAATTCATCTCACTCTCTAGCTAAATAGTGCGTTACTAAGAAGTGTCAAATTCATAAATTTAGATTTTAGAATATTGATTGGCTAACAATTTGGTAAATACGGATTACAACAACACGTCTAATGAAGATGTTGCCATTTTGAAAATTAAACTACACTAGGTATTCAGGTCCCGGAATATCATCGCAACCCTGTCCAAAGTGCTCGAAAGACAAGTAATTGTTACTTTCCTTGTTTTTGTTTACATTGACTTGCATCGAACTTTTATGCATTTGGACCTCATTTGGAGTTGTTTCACCAAGATGACTTGTACTTACTACGAAAACAAATAGACCGTTTTATGGGTTTATTTTAGTTTTTGTTAACTGTTTGTTGCGTCCTACTTTTTATCCCCCGCCGATGAAATCGGGAGGGGGATATTGTTTTGGCGTTGTCCGTCCGTCACGTCGTCACGTCGTCACGCTGTCACGCTGTCCGTCCGAATTTCGTTTCCGCGCTATTTCTCCGCAACCACTGGATGGATTTCAACGAAACTTTGTGGGAACCATCAGTACCAAGAGGAGATGCGCATGTCGTTGTCTTGTTCCGGTCAGACCATTTAACACAGAGTTATGGCCCTTTGATAACCTATGCATTATGTATGTAGAGCAGTATTCGTTTCCGCGCTATTTCTCTGCAACTACTGAATGGATTTCAATGAAACTTGCTGGAAACCATCTATACCAAGAGAAGATCCGCATATCGTCGTCTTGTTTTGGTCAGACCATTTAACACAGAGTTATTGCCCTTTGATTACTTATGCATTATGCATATAGAGCAATATTCGTTTCCGCGCTATTTCTCTGTAACTGGCGGATGGGTTTCAATAAATCTTTCTGAGAACCATCAATACCGAGAGGAGATGCGCATATTGTCGTCTTATTCCAGTCAGACTGTTTAACACAGAGTTATTGCCCTTTGATAACTTATGCATTATGCATATAAAGCAGTACTCGTTTCCGCGCTATTTCTCTGCAACTACCGGATGGATTTCAATGAATCTTTCTGAGAACCATCAATACAAAGAGGAGATGCGCATATCATCGTCTTGTTCTGGTCAGACTGTTGAACACAGAGTTATGGCCCTTTGATACCTTATGCATTATGCATATAGGGCAGTATTCGTTTCCGGGCTATTTCTCTGCAACTACTGAATGGAATTCAATGAAACTTTCTGGAAACCATCTATACCAAGAGGAGATTCGCATATCGTCGTCTTGTTTTGGTCAGGCCGTTTAACACAGAGTTATGGCCCTTTGATAACTTATGCATTGTGCCCAAGTTACACAGAGCCATAGGTGATTGATTGGAACTTTTTTTAGCCTAATTATTGAGTGAACCGATGACAAGAGATTTAACACCGATCAACTATTGGTCACCTGTTTTCCACCTATCAACTGCTGTAGATGAAAGATGAATTTCATCGGTGAAAAATTAGCGATTGGGATTTTTAGACATGTTTAAAATTCTTGATAGGTGAACATATTTTACAAATAACCAATTGACAACCTGTCTACAAACGATCATCATCGACTAACAACCTTTCTACAAACAATACCACTGATCAACAACCTGTCTACAACCGATATCTCCAATGGGACACTTATAGGTAACCGATCAACTAATACTTACCACCGATAGAAAAAAGATGAAAATTATAGTGTACCAACAACCCACAAAATATTTGATGAACACTTGCCAATCACCGATTGCTGTCTACACAGAAAACTAGAAATAGAATAACGCATGACCACCTATCAAAACAGCTAGTACCTAAAAATAAAATATATGATATGACACCACCCGTCAGTGTAACCTGGGCCTTACACAGGTAAAAACGTCTCATTCCTATATTTTGGTAATCTCACCAACCCTTTTTTTACCAAATGAAGTTTTCTTATTGTTTATGCCTTCATAAATATATAAAGTAAACCCTTACTTCTCCAGTATCCGGCGGGGTATATAAATTCAACGAATTTGTTTTACTACTGTGTTCTTCATTTCAACAACTTGAAGACATTACGTCTCATTCTTATATTCTGGTGAGCTACCCTTTTCACCATCTGAAGTTTTTTTTTCACTGTTTTTGGCATGATACATATCTAAATAAAGCCCTATGTCTTCAGCTGTTGTGTTAGTAATAACCAGTACTCGGCGGGGGATATAAATTCAACGAATTTGCTTGTTAATATTGCCTTGGTGGTACTGTAAATGTAAACTATTTGTGGGTATGCGTGTTACTTTGTCGACCACGCTTGTGTGCCTACGTGACTAGGTAAATTATATCAACATAATTACAAGAGCAGTTTTGAACAACTGATAAATAGATATCTAGAATATCTTCTTTGATCATATAGAAACAAAAGTTGTGTATTCTGAACGCGAAATTACGTTCCGAAGTTTTTATCTTCGTCCGGGCAGTGAAGACATATGGTAAATAAATTTCGGAACGAGTAACCTGTAATGCAAGAATTTAACATATAAACATACGAATTTGATTGCTCAGTTTGTCTTTTTTAAGGAGCATGAAAGATTATCTCGGATCTTTTACTTACATGATATTACTTACAGCGGTATAACTTATTAATAATTGCGCAGCATCACAGTTTTTCACGTACGCCAACAAGGATAATTGCGCAAAGACGTTAGTGGTCCTAGAACTGGGCATATTATTTAAACAAAAAGATAAAAAAAACACACAGTAAATTAAGCTTTCTAAACTGCCATTAACCCTCAATATTCTGACTCGACTAAACGACGTTTACATCTTACAATGACGGTAGCTACGTTCAACGTATTAGTGAAGCGTGTCCACAATTACGTCAGATATCTGCCAACAAACTGTTTAAAACTTTTTCATTGTAGTACATATAATACATCAGTGTAGCACATATAATACAACGTTAAAATAAAGAAATCCCACTATTAACATGTATCTTAAGTGATAGGAAAAGGGATATTTGATACAGCGTGACATTAAAGGTATAGAGAATCTAGTTTTTAAATTATTTTATTACATGTACATCTCTATGTAAGTAACCATAAGCATAATATGGTTTCTGTGATGTTAACGAAAATCTTAGCATCGGTATAAAATGCTCTCAGATCATAGCACCACGATAAACATTTCTAGCATTTAAAATTTAACAATTTCATATTCTGTCCAAATGATTTTACTGTAAACTTCTGATTTCAAACAAAATAAACATTGAACGGAGATCGACTTTCACTGATTGAAAAAGCAAACATTAGTTAAAAAACATCACAGACTAAAAGTCATACCTATTATTGTAGCATCGTGACGTAGACAACTCGTTTAGTTAATGAAAGAGCTCACTCAAGAACCCTAAAGACATAAGTGAGGTTAGACCTCTGATGGAAGTATATTACGGTAGGTTAGACCTCTGATGGAAGTATATTTAGGTAGGTTAGACCTCTGATGGAATTATATTAAGGTAGGTTAGACCTCTGATGGAAGTATATGAAGGTAGGTTAGACCTCTGATGGAAGTATATTAAGGTAGGTTAGACCTCTGATGGAATTATATTAAGGTAGGTTAGACCTCTGATGGAATTATATTAAGGTAGGTTAGACCTCTGATGTAAGTATATTAAGATATGTATTACAGGCGTTGATATAGGACCAAGCGTGGTCTGTGCGAAATTGCATTTAATGGCATTTTGCCATTAGAGAGATTGTAATTTTCTTTTTTATCTATGAACGAGCTATGATGTATGTAGACGGTCTGATGACTGCAGACGGCCCTTTACAAAGATAGGGTATTCATTCTTGATTAAGAGAACCCGAGACTGCCAATAAAGGACGTGAAGTATATCTCGACAAAATGTTTGATCTGATGATGATGTTGAAAGTATGGTTCATTTATTTTGCCTTGACATTCGTTTTTGCTTGAGAAACTTTTTAGTCCTTTTGAAATTTTCCTGTTGAAGGATATTTGCGTTAGATGTAAAATCAAATAAACGTGTGTTTAATTTTTGCAAAAACTGTTTGCTCACTGCGAAAAGGAGGTTTGAGTTTTTATTATTCAGTCATTAAAATTTATTCTATCAATTTCAAATACAATCTAAGATCAACACTATTAGATATAAATCACACACGCACACGGATATATTTGAAAAGTTTTGTATAAGATTGTTGACTAACAAAATCTTTTCTTTTTGGTTCAATAATCATTGTGGTATGCACCTTTACCTCCAGCGCAGGCTTTTAAGTTTAAAAGTGGATGCATGATCGCTTGATTTTTAATCATATTTGTTTCAGTTCGCATTTCCTCTCAGAGAGTTTGTATACGAAAGAAGACGACAAAAGAGACCTACTGTGGAACTAAGCCTAGCTGGGAGACTGTAAAAAAAGAAAAAAAAAGAAAGAAACATACATCATAATGAAATAAAGATTAAATATGTTTGACTGAGAAACCAAAGTGTTTGCGGTGAACAATTCAATTATTATAATAAATAAAATAAGTAAAATAAAAATTCTTAACGAAGTTTTAAGGAAGAGATATGCCACGGTCTTTGAACCATATCTGGACTTTTAAGCCGGTTTGGGTGACGGTTCTGGCTTTCTTGGTGCCACTCAGTCTCGTTGTAGACGTGTCCCCAGAATTTGATAAGGTATGTTCATCTTCATACATTATAAACGACAATGTAATCTTTAAATTACATAAGAAATAATTATAGAGTCTACTACTATAAAGTCACAATAAGCAAAAAAAAATGAGGCACATTTCTGCTTGTTATTTTTGAGATGGAAAAATGAAATTTAATATGTAGATATTTTATTGTTTCTTTATTAAATATCACACTCATTTGTTTGTGCCGTTTCGCGCCGTAAAACGTCGCCCCGTAGATTTAGTCAGTGTTGTTATCATTTACACCGTTTAAGGGTAGTTGAACACGATATTTGTGAAAATATTGAGTTGTGCTCGACTCGGGGCTAGGAGATGAAGACAGAAATATGCATTTCCAATACTGCGCATGAAAAGGCTTAATCAAACCGAGCCTGCAATATTTTGATATTTGTAGTGTTCGGTGGCTAAAAAAAAGCTTTTTCATCTTTCATAATGAAATACATGAACATGTGTGTATGAACAAAAACTTAATGCGAATGAATTGTGGAAAAGAAATCACTTTAAATCTCATAACACAAACGCATTTATTAAAATTGTTGACTCCTTCCTGAGAATTCATTGATTAATAATGAAGGGATGTTTTGCCTATTTTAAATGTCACGCACCTTGAGGAAACAAAGCTAACTGACTGCGACAAGTGTAGATCCTGATCAAATAGCGGGCCTGTGCGGTCTGTTAAGCATATCATGTGTGTTACTGATGCATTAAGATGCCTCTCTGGCTGAATGGAGAATTAAACGTGTAGACCCAGGTCTGACTGCTCGGATGATCTGGTTCTATATTTGTCGCTAAGGCAATAAGCCCCGTATCGTTAAGGTGATCATAGTTATTCTATGAAGTGCACATGTACTCATACGGTACTGGACTGTTATACCATCTATAAATATCGGTTTATGATTTTGTAAATATATTAATAAATTATTTTAGTGTAAGTTTCTAAAATGTCTAGTTTAATACATTTTATTGTGCTAATATAGAATTTTGACCGATACGCCTTATAGAAAAAGAAGGTATCATTGTAATAAACGTCATGATTCAGTGAATAAATTAAATATCGTCATACAATGTAAGGCAAATTAACACGGGCTGTAGTCAAATGTGTCATGCACTATTCTTGAATTTTTTAAATATTCAATATATAGAGAGTTTATCGTATGTGCGAATAGTGTAGATCCAGATTCAGCGTATTTCCCTGTCGTCTACTCAGATCTACACTATTCGCTTCTTGCTTAGAAACAACAGGATAAATCAATAGCGGACAGTGTAGATCCTGACCAGAAACCACGGATGTGCAAGCTGATCTAGATATACCTTTCTCGCCCATGGATAACTGCAATGTCCTAAAAAACGAGTCCCAAACAAAACATATCCTTGAAAACATCTTGTGAAGCAAGAGCCTGTTAGTACATTAACATCTTGATTTGCAACTTTTGAGTTGTGGCACAAAACAAGAATACGATGTGTATAATCGAAGTTTTTTAATTGTTGCAGAGAAGTATCTGTTCAAAAATTTAATTAAAATAAAATATATAAAATTAAAAAATATTATTGTTTAAAACGGGGTAGTGTTGGATGAATTAATAACAAAACAGAAGGAAAAAACATCATAGATGTTCAGCTGGTCTCATCAAAGTAAAGTCATCAAGTAAAAATTCAGCATTCATTGCCACTGAAGATTGAAGATTAATATATAACTTTCCATTTTATTATAAATGTTTTCTTTATATTTATACCAGAAATAAAGCAAGTACGTATATCTCGAATTTCTACTGCTAATCCGTGGGATATTTTCGTTAGGCAAAATAATCATTTTATTAAAAATAAAACAAAAATAATACAAAGGAAAAAAAGGTAGAAATGTTTAATTTTTTATTTCAATACAAAGTCTGGAGAATGTTTATGATGTCCTTGACCTTGATCCAGATTGCCCACGATAGGGAAGTTATGTGCGTGATCTAGTCGTTAAATAAAACATTCAACATTACCTTTCTTTTCATTTGCAAATATCGTGTTTTTGATATTAACCCTATTTTACCAGGACTGTTGACTATTAAATTTTCAATTTGTTTGTTAACCACCTTCTTTTGAATAGGCGATATATTTTGAACCATCTACCTCAATCTGATAAACAATGTTGTACTGATTGTTACTGTGCTCAGCAAGTCGTAACGAAGTGTCGTCTGCAAAATTGACCCCATTTAAACTTATTTAACTGGCCAATTTAAAACTGAACTTTCAAATGAAACGTACATTGACCAGAGATGGCTTCAATGGACACTTGAAAAACATTTTTTTTTATAGAAAAATTGGCTGATCGAAATGAGTAAAATATATTCCCCTTATGGAAGAAAGTAAACATGATTTAAGTACATCAATATAGATCTTTCAGGTGTAACATGTATTTCACAAATTCGCTAACTACACACAACTAGTTTATTCAACCAATCAGATGCTTGAGGTTTGAGACTGGTCTCTAGATTTAGTTTTTTGATTTTGGGCAAATGATGAGTATCTAGAGACATTGGCTGTCAAAAAGCTAATATCTTAATAAAAGAAAAGAGTAGACTGTTTGAACCCTGAAACCCCTGAAGATAAACAAGATAAACATAAGACAGACTTATTCTAGAATATAACTCGTTCTACCATTCAGTCAACAGCACAGATATAAAACACAAACTACATATTAGTAATTTTCTGCCCCAGGCAGATACACACGTATTTCATTATCAAACAAAAAGTTAAGTTGATGAGTTAAATTCACAGTCTCATTTTGAAAGGTTAATGCTTATAACTATGTGAACAAAAACTGGGTTTATTGACTTTGCGGTTAGTGTAGATCAAATTGCGAATTTCCATGGTCTGACAAGTTCAAGCTGAATTAAGAATGCTATGTTTATTTGACTAAATGTGAAATAGTGTAGACAGTGATCATACAACAACAAACAATTTTGTGACGATACCACACATCAGTAAAAGCCAGGGCATAAAACTAATCATCTTCTAAACGTTTTTGATGAAAAACTGTTATGTCATTCAAAATGTGACTAATAGTCTGTTTTAGTAAAGAAACAAATCTTGAAAGAAGTAACAAAATGTCCAATTTTAAGATAGTAAAACTGTGATGTTTTCTATGTCGCGTTGGGCATATGCTCATATCCATGTATATCACATTTCAAAAATGAACCATATCAAACTCTTTAATCATTAAGTTGTTAAATGGAAGATTGCCGTGCTGATCTATTTATTATTGTCTAGTAGCATGTACATATAATTTATAATTTTAAATACAAGTAATGGCACTTTATTGTATTTTAGCAATCAAAATGTGCTTACGTCATCATCGTCATGGCAATCCTCTGGCTCACAGAAGCGATTCCAATCCCCGTAACATCCCTGATGCCGATATTTCTGTTTCCGCTTCTTGGAGTTGAAAAGGCAAAAGATGTCAGTGGGTCTTACGTAACGGTAGGATACGTCACTTTTTTCTTGAATCATTATTGTATAACTTCAATTCCAGTCAAAGGCTTCGCATTTCTAGAACCATTTGAAAAACATTGAAATTTACCCAGATAGACGGCAAGAACTTACTTACATAAGGAAATATAGCCATAACGCAAGAAAATCAATGCCATATTATGTTTATGTAACAACGTCAATGTACATTAGTACTCAGTGGTCAGTTGCAAGGACCCATAGAAAAGGCGTAGTCAGGGAGTTTAACTGCTGACCCAGGTATTGTGGGTTCGAATTCAACTAGGGCTTATATTTTAAACTAAGACTCCAATCCAGATGCAGCACAACCCAAGAAGTAGCAGGATGAACTTGCCTCACGATCGATGTAAAGGGGGAGTTCTTGTTTTTTCTCTATTTCAGGATACGACCATGTTGTTCATGGGAGGGTTGATCATAGCAGTTGCTTTGGAAGAGACCGGGCTTCACACCCGTATCTCCCTGTGCGTCATGATGATAGTGGGTGCACAGCCGATGCTGTAAGTAATTCGTATAATGTAGGCATGACAATATCTTGCATTATGCATATATTAGTAAATCAGCTTGTTCTATGCTGTAAGTAGCTTATATAGTTGAATAAAAAGTAAAGAATGTACGACAATATCTTGCATTATGCAGCTTGTTCCACAGAAAGATGACATTCAGGGTGGTAGAACTTTCTTTTTTATCTTTTCGTTAGTTGTTTTTATTCGTTTTCCCAATACATGTAACACTTAACACTCTCAGCGGTAGCAATCTATCTTTTTTGTCGTTATTGATTTCTTTTTTATTCATTTTCCCATTTCCTCTTTATTTATTCAATTATATTTTTTATATTTGGTGCTCCTTCTGACTTTATTTCATTTCAGCCTTGTCATATACTGTAATATGTAATTGTTACTATTTCAAGGCATTGTATAATTATATTCTGTTCTTGACTGTATAATCTTTTTGTTCTGTTCTGTTCTGTCTGTTCTGCAGAGTTTGTTTATACATAATAACGCTAATCGAACCGTAATATAGAAATAGAAGAATAATTATTTTGTTTTGTTTTACAGACCAAGTTATTATTACAAAAGTTTGTATATGTACATGGAATACAATATTTGAGATCTAACTTATGGTATCAGAATCAAACCAAGTTGTATAACATATTGGAGACTCATATCAATATTTCCAAATTTAGACACAATTTAATCGTATTCATAGCGTGGGTTGTGAAATTTTATAAATATTAATTCATTTTCGAATGCATAATTATTTAATACTTTAGTCTGAATTTCTATTGCATGACAAAGCCATATGTTTACGTCTCGTCAGAAGTAATAAATTCAGTTCACTGAGGCATGTTGTGACCCAAACATCGCTCAGTATGTTGAACGTTCAAGGTTGCTTAAGTTTAAATATGTCAGCAGACGTTGAACTCAATTCGGTCAACCATATCGTACTACAATTTAAAAAATAAACATTTGAGAAGCACACCTTATAGTACGTTGTCGATAACTTGACAGTCACGTGACTATATGACAAACAAGTAAATTATAATATAGTTAATCAGCAAAACATTTTACAATTTTGATGTTGCAAAGTTCGCTCGAGTAAATACTTATCAGCGGAAAAATATTTAATTTGCCAAAATCCACCAGTAAAATCATGCCTGGTTATACATGAAAAACAGTTTATCATGTGACTGTCTACTTATCCATTCCCAGTTAAACATATAATAATAATAGTAGTAACAATAATAATAATAATAATAATAATAATAATAATAATAATAATAGCTATTATTATTATTATTATTATTATTATTAATTTTATAATTATAATTATAATTATAATTATTATAAAATCACATCTTGCAAATGGATTGTCGCTTTTATCATTAATTACACAAGAAACATTAAAAACAATATGCTTGTGCTGACGGAATAATAAATATTTAACAATTTAACAGCTAAATATCTTACATATTTTGTAATCAAACAAGATATAACAGTTTCTTGAGTACTTTACTATGTTTTTACTTATGTTTACATTTTTTAAATTTTTTGACCGCTTTGAATGTTCTGGCCAGTAAATCATTTGGAAATGTTATATCACCTTGCTCCTGCGATACATTCAAATAACCTGTAAAAAGTCTAGCAAATATCATTGTTCAAGGGCATTTCCATCCATAAGTTTGAACCTCACGTTGCTTTTCATGCAGATAAGTAATATGCATTTCATTAACTATTCATGAACATTAAAGAACGTCGTGTCTTATTGCTTTCAAATCTATACTTCTTAACATATTTTTTCCACATGTAAGTATGCAAATGTGAAACATTTCAGCATTATGGCTGGTTTGATGGGGACAACTTGGTTTTTGTCTATGTGGATCAGCAACACTGCAGCAACATCGATGATGATACCAATTATTAATGCTGTCATTAAAACAGTGAAAGAAGTTAGAAACAAAAGTGCAAGTATGTGTTTAGGACATTATATTCAATATGAAAGTTTTGATCATTATCATTACCTTCATTTGTAACTGTAAAACAGACCTGTCCAAAAGACACACTTTAAGTACTAAAAAAGATCAGAACAATATTATTCAAACTTTGTTAAAACGGTAACCTGATCCTATTAACGTAAATAAGGCTGATAGTTGAGTGCAGACTGGTTGTTCATCGCCTTATGTTTACAGCAAAAGCGCATTTATATCGATTTCAAATGCAATGTATTAGTATGCAAGTTATAATATTTCATGAAATTTGTTTACTGTTTGCAATTTCTATATTTTGCAACAGCACGTATGCAGCCTATATACTTAATTGCACTGAAGAAGGACACTATGAACAATCATTAATAAACTAAAAAAGAATAAATGAAAATATATTTATTGTAAGTTTGAAAAATAATAAGATAACAAAACGAGACAAATATAAACAAACTCATAATTAATGCTATAATAATGATATGCATACAATATTTTCTACCTCCCTTTCGTTTAAAAGTTGTGTATACCTTAACAAATTAAGAACACAGTCTTTACAGTCATTCACCGAGCCCTGTTAGTTTCTTTTAAGTATAAAAAAATTGCGTGTCATACAAATGTTCAAACAATAAACTTCAAATTGCGATAAAGATATGCATAAAATATTTGCTACCTCCCTTCCGTTTAAAAATGTTTATACCTTAACAAATTACGAATACAGTGTTAACAGTCATTCGCCGAGCCCTGTTAGTTTCTCTGACGCATGAAAAAATTGCGTGTCCTGCAAATGTTCAAACAATAAACTACAAATTGCGATAAAGATATGCATACAATATTTGCTACCTCCATTTCGTTTAAAAGTTATTTATACCTTAACAAATTACGAATACAGTGTTTACAGTCATTCGCCGAGCCCTGTTAGTTTCTACAAAATTTCAAACAAGAAACTTCAAAGTTGTAGTTATTTTACCAAGACAACTTGTACTTGTTTCTTGATATGAGATCTTGTTGGGGCAAGTGTGAGGTTGGTGCACCCTAGAACCTGGTTTAAACCCCCAGTGGCAATAAGTTTTGCCTCTGACCGTTCCAAGACGGTTACCCCAAGGGTTTTCATTTTCGTTAATTGTTTGTGGGGTCTTATTTGAATTGACATACTTATAACAAACTTGTTCTCACTTCCTCTCTTCCTTTTTGCTGCGTGGGGAGGCTATGATTTGTGAGTGTGGCGATTCCTGATATGCATATTTTACCTTTTTCGATGATATATGGAACTTATCTTGATCGTTGTTAGCAGTGATACGAATCAATCTGATGCCGTTTAAATTTTAAATTGTGCTAAACTCGCCTGGATTGACTTCTTATCTTTCAACAAAAGCAATCTCAATGTGTCTGGATTGTCTTTATCAGAAAAAACCTCACCATCTTGTATTATACTGCCTTCTGATTCCGCTAATATGTCATTGAACTTCAATGTAGATGATTGCAGCTTGCAACCTCACGCTATTAAAACAGTTCAAAATTTCAAGTGCAGTCTCGTCCCTTTTTAACTACAAATACTACTCCGCCAAACTGCACTTTAAATGCTAATTTACACCTTCTCAAAACTTGTACATGTATATAAATTTTCGTCCATTGCCGCCGTTTTTAAATGAATTGATTAAAGTCTGGCTTGAGCATTTCGCTACATGTATCATTCTTTTACAAAGCTCATATTGCACAATAAGAACATGCCAATGTAGTTATATATTTTTTATAGTTTCAGAATTTACCAACGAAGCTTATGACCCAGATGATATTCCAAACGGAAATACGGAAATTAGCAATGGAAAACCGAAAACTGGCAGGTAGGTATTTTAAAATTATAAGTCTTTTTAGATATAGGTCAGTTTCTCTGAAGATTTCTTTGCAATTAGTTATTCGGACCAGACACTTCAAATACGAATCTTTTCGAAGTTAGACAGCGGACAGCTGTGAGTTATCAGAGTCCATCCAAAGACGAAAGCTTTTAACGTTTTCAGCGCTTTGATTTATATACTGTTAAATCATTTTATTTCGCGCGGGTTTAATTTTCGCGTATTTCGCGCTACGGCAAGAGCGCCAAATTCAACCCCAGCGAAATTAAACCATTTAATAGTGTTTCTTTATAGGAAAATACAGTTGCGCGAAAATTCGTCCCCAGCGAATTTGTTATTTACGGGTTTTGCGAAATTCGTCCCCGCGAAATTAAATGATACTACAGTATTGTTTGGTTATTGAAAAGAAATTTTGCATTTATTTACTATATATACGTATATATTATAAATGAAGAACTTTGACATAGCAGTTTGATAATTATAAAATGTCAAATGTAAAACACCGTGGAAACCATTTCTTTCTTTTATAAAATGTAAAACACCGTGGAAGATACATATAGCACACCTCCTGCTCAACTTTAACTCTTATCTCATGTAAAACATCGTGGAAAAAACGGATACTATACCGCCTGGAATTACTTTGCCGCTGCTTTGCTTGTTTATTTCAGTGAAAAGAAGTATGAAGTAAATCCCGAAGAGAAGAAGAAGGACAATAACGACAATCTGGA
The DNA here is from genome assembly GCA_038501625.1 of Corbicula japonica. NCBI lineage: Eukaryota > Metazoa > Mollusca > Bivalvia > Venerida > Cyrenidae > Corbicula > Corbicula japonica. Next base: position 1,381,179 of record JAZAYU010000067.1, on the reverse strand, counting down.
AGATTCACCAGAAATGATACGATATGCCAAAGCATTCGCCCTGAGTGTGGCATATGGTGCTAATATAGGAGGTATCGCCACATTGACTGGTACACCACCAAACCTCGTCCTCAAAGAAAACGCTGATGAGTATGTTCTGATTATTCTGTAACATTTTTTACAATTTCTTCAACATTGATACGCGTAATTGTTTGTTTCATTTATCAGCGTATAGCTCAAATGAATTTACGATAAGTTAAAAAAAGCTCAGTTGATCTTCATATCGTTGCTATGATATTTAGAATTTTATTACCTTATACGCGCTGCAGGTGGTCGTACGCGTTATTGACTACTGATGTGTATACTTAGAAAAGTTAAGAGTTATTGTAAAATTTAATAATTGTAACATAACTCTTTGTGTTATTGTACAATTAAATGATTGTAGAATAATGAATTAATTCGTCTGTTGTACACACTTAATAACATGATAAGCATTATACATTCATTATTTTCTTTCAAACCAAATTTCATGATATAAGTGACTTCTCTTTTCAGAATGTATGAAAATTTCAATTCCGAAAATACCGAATCTCAAATACCATTCGCAAAGTGGATGGGGTTCGCCTTCCCCCTGTCTCTCATAACTGGGGTAATAGGCTGGGCGTGGCTAGTGCTGCTGTTTATCAGATGTGGGTAAGTGAAAAAGAAAAGGTCTGTTAAAATTATTAAACGTCGTAAACAATATGATTATAAGACATCTGTAAGTGCAAATGTTTGCGTAGTTAGAATTATTGAAATAATATGAACCTCTGAGTTTCAAATGTTTATGTATGTGTAAATGTAAATGTGTCTTTCCATTATTTTTTAAATTCATGTATATATTTATATTCTGTTAAAGATCAGTGGTCTAGGGGTAAAGCGTAGAACTCCATATCCGGAGACTGTCGGTTCGAGTCCCACCAGGGATGAGGTTCGTCTGCAGTGTCCTCAATCCACATTCGGCGCGAGTACTGGTTGGTAACACAGGAAGCAGTCATCGAGCGTTAATATAAGTTGGAATAACTTGTTTCACAATCGATGTAAAATAAATAAGTTTAAACTAAACTAAACTATTCTGTTAAAATACTACTTCTGGTGTTATATCAATCTATTATTCTCTTTCAGCTGCTGTAAAAAGATGGATAAATCAGAAAAGAAAGCCATTAACAAAACAATACGAAAACAGTTCAAAGATCTTGGATTTCTGACGTAAGATAGTCAAATATTTTGTGAGTATTTTTGGGGGGTCACGAGCTATTCGGCTATGCAAAAGAGCGATCGGTCGTAACTGAAGACGTATTAATTTTTGTAATGCAAGAGTGCAAAGATAATATAAGAAATTTCGCCTGAAATATTTTAATCTGCAGTATTAAATATAAGACTATTCACACAAGCATTTCATGCAAGGTAAGGGGAGTTATACCCGTTTCGCTTTACAATTTTATTAGCATTAATATCTTATTATGTGTGTATGCTTTGTCGGGTTTGCGGGTGCTCTTTGCCCACGGTTTGTCTATATGAGAACCTATAGGTACAATCGTGACGTTTGGTGCATTTGTGAACCTGTTTACACCCGCTGTGGCAAATTGTTTTGCCACTGACCCCTTTAAGGCGGTAAAACTTTTATTAACTGGTTGTCGTGTTTTTCTTTGAAACTATCATATTATTTACCCATGCCCTCTTTACCAAATAGTATGTAAATGTTGTATGTGTTGAGAGGCTGTGTTTTCCGATTGTAATTATTCCTGATAAGCATATTTCAGATTGTTTCATACCAAAAGTAAAATAGATCTAAGTCTTGTTTTATTTCCATGACATCCTTGTCAAATCAAGGTCAATAACATTGCACTATATTTCTTTATTTCAGATACTGCGAATCTTTTTATTTCAAGCCGTGTATCTATAGATATAACTTTATAAAGAGTATTTATTTTTATTTTTTCCAGTATGGCAGAGATGCAAGTACTGGTTGTTTTCATTGCACTTGTTCTTCTATGGCTGTTTCGTGCACCACCAAATATAGATGGATGGGGTCAAACCAAACGTTTAAAACCCGGGTAATAAACGCGAATAGGTTGCTAGTATATACAAAATCTGACACGAGTTGTCATATATTAAAAATATGAAACGAGTTCAGAAAAATTGTTATTTAGAAAAAATATCATGCTTGATTGATTTTAAAATTTAGACAGTACCATTGGACATAAATAAAACGTATAGATAAGCCCAAAGTCACACTAATACGGCGGTAGCGTCTAGCCAACCATGCAAGTGGCAGACACAGTACATACCATTCAATTTCTCCACAAATGTAATCAATTCGAAATGACGCATTGTCTGTGAGACGGTTATCATGGAACCTTCATTAAGGTATTATTTCTTTAATAAAAATAGCCATCACATACTATACGAGTTTAAATATAACAACTAACATACATATTCAAACAAAAACTTAGATATGGTCTCAATCGTTAACAACACGAAAAAGCGAAGAGAGTTGATTGAGCATGTTCATGGAACAGGGCTTGAACTCTCACTCCCACGCCCGAACCGGCGACGTTTTCGATCATTCGTAACGAAAACTGGTCCCAATACCCTCATTATCCTTGAGGTTTTTGTCATATATAATTCTTTCGAATGTGTTGAGGTTTAACTTTGATGATTCAATCACATCATGCGCCACATGGGCTCGTGAAAGTTCAATTACAAATAGTGACAGTCCTTATTCATGTATTTTCTCATGTTTTTTCATGTAGATTAGAGGCCAGAACATCAGCAGATGCTAAGCCTATTGCATCTTAGGCCCATTTGGGATACATATTGAAACAAAATTCGTCAGAGTATTTAAGCTTCTGGCTAAAATAGACTGAAACTTTATTTATCCTATTAGGATATCAATGTCTTATTTAAGCAAATGCTTTGTCCAGACATAACCTTATTTTCTCATTTCGTAAGAAAGTCATGAGAGTCATAAAAATGTGCTGCAGTGCCTCGGCCAATAAATTCCTACGAATGATAAAAAGTGTAAACAATTTTTTTACATGGCATGTTAGTTCTATATTTGATATCGGTCATTTTAATTGTACATGTATTCCGTGATATGTTACAGATATGTTTCGGACTCGACACCGTGCATATTGCTGAGCGTTTTGCTATTTCTTCTCCCAAGAGAAGTGCCACAAATATTTTGCTTTCTGAAAGAAGGTAATTGTAGTCACAAAAGCAAGTAATTAATACCCATTACTGATAAGATCAGGAGTCCTGATCGCCTTAATTCGCCGACGTTGTTCGACTAACAGCTTTATGACGGTTGTACACGACATTTTCCCGACCACTACTCGATCGTACGCGACCACAAATGACCAATCACGACTCCCATTAAGACTTGAACCAGAAAACAACTCTAATTACGCTTCCCGAGGCTTGTATACACAGCCTTCCCGACCGTTGCTCGCTCCACTGGAAACCATCCAGACCTCCCCTCGATCAACTCGACCCAAACACGGACCATACACATGGTTTTCTGATCACCTTTACCTCTACTCAGCCAATTCCCGATCGTTTCCCTTGCCCAAGATATAGAGACACATCCCCAAAGCCTCCAGCAAGCGAACGAAGGGCATATAGCATTGTAATCTGTGTGCATAGAAGATGCTCCGATAGATTTCTACTTTGTTTTCATCCTTTTTCTTTTGCATGATTTGAAATAAAATCATTGAAAAATTTCCGTTTTAATTTAATTTGTGATCAAACCTGAAACAAATATAATTTAAAAAGAGTAGAAGAAACTGAATCAAAACAATGTTTTAAACTGTAACTTATAATTGTTTATAAAAAACCTAATCAAATCGTGTTATAAGTTAACATATTTTCGGTTTTAAAAACGATGTTTTTATTGTATTTCAGACCGCCCTTCGTACAAGCCAATTCTGACATGGCACGCTGTGGTGAACAAACTACCCTGGGGTGTCATCATTCTTCTGGGTGGTGGCTTTGCTATCGCTAATGCCAGCAAGGTTAGAACGTTTCCTTATTATATGGACCTTTACCGGAAAAGGCGTCTTCCCGCTGTCATAAGTTCTATGTACTTATAAAAGGACTTTGTAGTGTCATTCTTACAGTCAATGACAGTATGGTTAATAGATCGAAAACATCGGTATACAGCGAATTATTTTTCGAGTCCATTCCTCTCAGAAACGAAACAAATATTTTATTCAATGATTTCTGCAATTAAACTAGAGCATCTTAGTGGTGGAAAATGTTCGGTCTGTACCGGCGGACTTCGGGGAAATTCATGACGCTCTATTGGAACTTTAGTGTGTGTACACTTCTTAGAAAATCAAACTTTAAATCGCTACTACATAATGTCTAAAAACCATGGATGTTACCGGATTGCACATGCAGCTCATCTATTTTCCTGTTTCAAGCGTCTGTGAGTGTTCTTTTTAAGAATCATGATAATCAGTTTGTATTAAAGAATGATATTGTCTCTACCTGGGAGCGACAACGAATAGCCGAATTGTTATTTGAATATTCAGAAGTGAATATTCGATAGCCATGTATGTCTGCAGTATGTCTTAAAACTATATGTTTTAAAGCACTGCGATTGAACTCCATTTCTCTTTCTTTAAGATTACGAAAGTATTAATGACCTTAGATTTGACTTCATTGAGATTGCTCTAAATTCAAAGGATGAATGACAAGTGCGAATTACAACTACACTCATCCAAAGTTCTAATGGGTCATCAGTTGTATATATTTACAATATATGCTAGTTTCGTTTCTTCCCTATATTAAGACAGGTTGTAAAAGAATTGTTTTATCGTTGAATCGATTATTAAATGTCGTTTTAATCTTTACACAGCTACACCAAAATCGATTATTATATGTCGTTTTAATCTTTACACAGCTAGACCAAAATTAGTCTTTAATTGAAAGGAGGTAATTATAAAATAGGGTACTTTGAAAGTGACTTGTGTAAATAAAAATTGTTGCTAATTAATAAGTTTTATGTTTTCCATACTAATGAGGGGTCCTATTAAAACAAAACCAACGCTAAAGCAATTTTCTAGTAGCTTGACAATCAGTTGCATACAATGCACTTTAGCAAAATTTAGAATAACTCGAGCCAAACTTCTCCAATAAATGAATGGAAGATAAAAGCTGAAAATAAAGACTGTTGTTGGGAAGTGATCGCAAATAAATAGTGAAGTCAATATCTTTCTAATAACAAATTACGAAAACAAAGTGACCAATTAGAATTCTGGGTAAGTGTATAGTAGGAGTCTGTCACTTAACTAGAACCCACCATCATTATTAATCTCGATCAGTCTTTGTCAATCTACCCGGTACGATAGCAGTAAATTAACCGTGGCATAAGAGTTTTGGATACGGAGATGACTTAAAAGCAGTCTTAGATAAATTAACTTTGCATACAGGACATAATAAAAGATCAAGCATACTTTAATTTTGAATAAAAGAAAGTTAATGAGTTAATGTAAATTACATACAGAACTACTCGATGTTTGTTTTTATTGTAACATAATATATGCAAAGCAACAGTATGATACTATTTTCAGAACTCCGGTCTATCACAGTGGCTCGGCGAGGCTTTGTCTAGCTTTGCATATCTGGAAAACTGGGTATTGAACCTTATTGTGTGCTTGATCGTTGCTGCAGCGACCGAAGTAACCAGCAACACAGCGACAGCGACACTGCTGATGCCGATACTTTCTGCGATGGTAAGTGGAACAAAAAGTTTATTTCAAACAATTTACTGTCAGGACTTATGAAAATTACAACAACTTTCCAGGGGTTCTTAGGCCTGCAGTTAGTTATTATAATTAGACCAGTTGAGACTGTCAAAAGTCAGAACACTGATAACTCTGGGTCTGCCGACCTAAAACCTCGACATCAAACAAATACATATACTAGCAAAATTAAATGAAAGAGAACACACAAATAAACAAGGAACGTTACGAACGTCATTAAAGAGCAATTGAATACTGAGGGCTATGTTGTAGTGTTGAACAAACGGGACTATTGGCATTAAAACTCACAAGCTTATATCAGATATTCAACATACAAATTGACAGAAGAATCTGTAATATATTTCCCAGTAGTTTCACAGCCAAGTTAACCAGTAATCAATGATCAATCTGATGCCATAACACCAGAATGCCAACAAAGGCATAAATATGACAACAAAATCATTCCGTCTATTAAAAGATTAAGGTATAATTCATAGGGTTTTACTTCACAGTTTCAGTCCTACGTTATTTTCTGTAGATATTTAGATGTGAATAATAATTTGCTACATGTGTAAAGGAAATATAATTCAGACATATTTTCTAGTATTTGCGAGATGTAAACATTTACATAAATGTCGCTATGAATGATATGTCTCTAAGAAAATTGTTCTGTCTGTCACGTAATGACAACCAAGATGTTAGCTCAATAAAATAAAATATAATAAAGAGATTTTTTCGACATTTGAAACTGTGATGGCGCTGCTTAGTATTTATATTTGTTTCTGTACATTTTGTATCAATTAAAAGGCTATAGTTTGACGTTTGACTAGTAAGATACATTGAAGCAGTCCAATATTTAACCACATGAGTGAATTGCTTACATAAAGCCCTATTAGTGTACTCATCCAAAATATGTTACACTTCAACAGTTACGATCGCTCAAAGATGTTTTAGTTATGTAAAATTGTAACGACTTGATGCTTTTCAGGGTCGTTCTATAGAAGTTCACCCTTTGTATCTGATGATTTCTGCTACAGTAGCGTGTTCCTTTGCGTTCATGTTACCCGTTGCAACGCCACCTAACGCCATCGTATTCTCTACCGGATACCTGACCATACCAGATATGGTGTGTATAGACATGCTTATTCTGTGTTGTAGAATTTGTAATTGATGTTATTCGGCATGTAAATATCGACATCTTAAATCTTCTTTTCTCTTGGAACCTTTTTAAGTGCGAAATATACCAACTATAGACTCTCGTAATATGTATCCATTTTAAGGCAGTAACCTGACTAATTAATATATTTTTTGTTTTCTATCAGGCACTGGCTGGTCTACTTATGAACATTATAGCGGTACTGGTTTTGACTTTAGCCATCAATACGTGGGGAATATCCATGTGGGACCTTGACGTTTTTCCGGACATATTCAGAATAACAACGACAATGGCACCCAATGTGACGACAGATATGTTGCCGATAAACACCACTATGTCTATGTTTAATACCACTTTAACTATGACGAACACTACCTCTCCTTAAATTTGAAAACGTTATGCAGATAATGCGATTTTTTATCAAATGACTGTATCTACTTTCGTGCGACTGTAGCATGAATTGGCAGTGTTAGAATTGTAAGGAGAAAACATATCTTATATAAAGCAGGAGAGGATCCAGAGAGGGTTCAGTGGGGTTTCTTGTACCCCTATTTTGCTCCTAGTTTTGGCAGCGATATTTAATTTCTTGGTAATTTCGGCCAGAAAGTTGAAAATTGTTATGTAACTATTCTAAGACTGCTACAAACGAACATCTTTCTGGAAACATATCATCCGACCATGTAAACGTATTTTTATACATTGACGAAAGTTTAACACATACCTAATGCCGGTAAATGCCGAGTTTGGCATTTTACTCGTGGTACTTACAGTGATTCAATCTACTTCGCGGAGACTTTGCTTTAAGAGAGTGATGGTTTTGTCCGTCATGTCCCGTGAACTGAGGCATAATTGCCGAGCCTACGGCAAGGCAAATACTTCACACAACATAGTAATTTACTCCCCTGTAGAATATAAATGAATTGCCTTTATAACACGGTATAATGCAGTTGCGCATCTGTAAATATTTTGAGCTATATGTAAAACTTACATATTTTGATTGCTTGATTTTTTGTTTCCCTAAATGAATATTAATAACTTATCATAGTATATGGTCACAGGTCATCACGTCTGAAGTAATGTAACATATCTTGATACTAACAGTTTTATGTACGTTTTAATTTTGATATGATATTATTTTATTTACATGTATTTTGAAGTGATATGTTAAATATGTTCTACTTATTTCATTTAAATTTATTTTGATTTATTTGCAATATGATGCCCCCAACCGCTCTGAAATCAACGATATTGTGTTAAAATGACAAATGAAACATGAGATATGTACATGTTGCTGATAATGGACAGTAAAGCGTTTATAGATGAATGGGACGGTGATGATAATAAAAATATGTGGATGGCCTACTGGGTCATCACTTTTGTTGTGATATTGATTACTAATGAACCTGTAATGCCTTAATACTTAAACTGTTACAGTGATGACTTACTAATTGAAGAGTAACAGTAATGACTTACTAATATGTCTATAATGACCTGATAATAACCATTGAATAACTTTCAGCAATAATTTTTTTGTAGTTTAACGGGTAAAATGCTTGACAATGTGTTAATTATTATAATAGTAGTTATAAGCAATCATGTTAACAGCTCAGAAGAATCTGTGTGATGAATATTTAATCAGATATTTTTCACTTTTTATTAAAATTGTATTGTGTACATCTTTGTTATGACATTAAAACTGAATTATTAACATTTATATGCTCACCTATAGTCCAAATCAAGGTCGTTGACAGCATTACCATTTCTTGCTCTTATAGATAGTTTCAGAGACATCAATGTCAATATGTTCCTGCTGAACAAGAGTCCCTTGCTCCATTCGACTCATTTACCTTACAATACTATAACGGCTTTTCTTCTTTAAGTAGTAAAGATATATTCCATATACCACCAGTGTAGATCCGTATCAGCCAGAACCTTAGTACAGTCTGATCAGATAACATATGTGTATACATTCAAAAGAATTCTTTCATTTTCATCAACATATCAATACACTCCTCTCGACTAAGTTCTTTGCGCCAAACTTCTGCTTTTGGTTTGCCTCTGGAATCCCGCTTGCCCGGTAAATCACCATGACTTCGCCGGGATTTGGGTTTTTCACCTTTGTCTGAATGTTGGTAGTTGACGACTTGGATTCTAGAATCGTACGAGATAGACCTTGGAAGTGGTTCCTCCTTTGAAGACGAAGGTTCATTGACAACTACACTCGATATAAAAGAAACCGACTTCTTCCTTTCCTGGTTCTTCTCTCCATTTGATTTCAACCATACGTTGTTGACACATGAAATCGATCTTTTTTTCTCCGCTCTTTTGTTTCTTGTTGGCGGACATGGGTTACTGTCTAAGCTTCTCCGCTCTTTGTTCAGACATTTTTGCTGCTGAGACATTGAATAAACTGAAATCTTTGGAATACTTCTATCCACATCAAGATCTTCTTTTACTACTGATGTTTTGTTTCGATATTGACCATCGGGACCAGGTTTGTCTTCTTCAAATTCCTCTACAATGATATCCGCAGTCTTATGTTTTCTGATTTCAGAAAATTTCCTTGCTGATTTTGCAGTTGTAAACAATTTTCGCCATAATTTGTGAGAAGGACTAGACGTTTTTGAGCTTGCTGTTGAATGTTTCCTTGTTATTGAATCAGTGTCAGAGTCAGACATTTCTGGAATAGTGACACTAGGGATACTACATATTTTGCTCTTATCGGAGTATTTAGAGCCTCTCCGATAGTAAAGAGCCTTATACAATTGAAAAATTTCATCATCCGATTGATCGTCTGCTGCCGTAAAACGAAGGCAAGTTGAAAGACGCCGTGCTCTTTGTCTATTGGCAGCAGCGTCTTCGATATTTTTCAAGTCCACTCTCAATCTTCCAGACTCCGGTCTGTCTCTATGAAACTCAAGTGTCCGGTTAGGTTCCTGAAATTCCAAACCGATTATTTCTGCGTTTCTTACCAGAACAGATTTCCTAGGATGAATATAGCTTTTCCGTCTTGCCCTTAGCCTTTCGTCGCTATCTTCTGTTGTTGTTTGTAATGATGTTTTCTTTTCCTCTATTAATGTTGGCAGCCTTACAGCAAGTGTAGGAATGTGATCTTCGCAATAAGCAGCACTCGACGTTGGCGATTCAAACGGATAAACTCGCGTTGGTCGGTCTGGAAGAATCTCTTTTAATTTGTCGACCGGTGTCTTTCCAGATTTTTTCAAAACTCCTTCTCCGAACGGATGAAGTATTAATGTTATAAGTTTCCAGTAAACAAAGAATTTTTCATCTACTTGGACGAAAAATGAGACGAAAGAGACTATTATATATACGACCCACACTGAAAGCATCGTAGAAAGCAACAGTAACATTGACATTGTAATCGTCTTGGAAGGATCACGTTGACGATTTGTTACCGAACTGTCTACTGCTTTCGCTGTTTGTGTGACAATTTTATATATTTTAAAATACATCCATGAACCAATTATTAAAGGAGTGGCTATAAAAATAATCAAATGGCAAATTTCATACGCAAGTGCTGAGCCTCCCGTAAGGAGCACGACGGGTTGGCTGTTGCTAATGTTGGCGTATTTCTTTGTCATCTCGGAAGTTCTGTCGTTCGCCATTAATGCTACAGTGGCTGCTACAAACATGCACGAGGGCGTGGCTGAAATAAGCAGCTTTTTAATGGCATAACCTTGCGTAACCAGTATGGAAGCCACACCCCGACATTCGCAAGCCTTACGTCGGATGTAAGCAATAGTGACAAACACGAGGCATGTCGAGTAGTAAAGCAAATCATCTGCAATGCCTGAAAATAAATGAAAATTATGAGATGAATATCTGCATGTTTTATCTGAAACTTAATGAGTATGTGTAAAATATATGTTTCAAGTAGATAATTAATAAATTTGATACGTTACATGTAAAGACCTTATGGATAGAGCTTAAAAGGGTGCTAAACTTATGGTAGTTTAGTTACTGCATAACATACCGAATCAAATATAAATCAAAAATAAAACGCCGAAAAGTTATATGATTATAGGTATATTAAAAATTGCGAACCGGGCTTTGAATGAAGGAGTTTGTTATAATTAATCAGACATACATAGCAACGTTTTGGGTAAATCAAAATTTGTATAATTTACTTCATATGTGTAGTCATATGCGTGTTGTGGATTGACCACACTTTGATTTGAATGTGTATAAATATTGAGTTTACATCAACTCGCTGCTAGCGGCGTGGAAAGTAATACACATTTCCAAAGACTGGTCTATTAAACTGAGCATGCATTATTTTACTATGTCATTTAATGCCCTCTTTCATCTATTTCATATGTTAATCAGTTTGGAGCATCGCGTTAATTCTTGATATACTCACGTTTCCCTCCGAGACAGATTTTCGAAGTACATATCAGGAATTCCAGCCACACGCAGCACAACAAAGCCAGTATGCACAGGACTGTCTTGCATGCTTGGAGCACGTCTATTGCATTTGACGGAGCTGTCCGAGTCTGGATTAAAATGTATGTAATTACATTCCACAAACATTTTCACTCAGAGGCCGGTTGTTCAAAACTTTAGAATATTAAGTAATTCTTTCAAACTAAAATAACACTTCTTTACTTTAATTTTATGCATTAGTAAACATGACTATAAATATGTTTTAAATATTTACAAATAATGTATTCGAAATATATCGTAAAATTGTAACTATTTCTTTTGTAAATATAACAAATGGTTAGTTTAACTCGCTGGTGAAGCTTTGAAAAACCTGCTTCAGAACAGTTAGACAGCATAGAACATTATTAGAACGGTCAGTGGTTATAAAAAAAGAAAGTAACAGATAAACAACTACAACTTCTACAAAAAGAAGACTGAATCGGGATTGCGATTTCGTTTATATAAACCACGGCTGTTGTGAATATAAATATAAAATATATAAAAAGGGAACTTTGAAAGCCACAGATCTCGACAAATATAAAAATAGTGCAAGCTCAATGTAATTGGGCATACTCGTGTACAGTAATTGAAATGAATATTACTGACCAGGCTGTCTAGCTCCGGATTGAGCACAAATTATTATTTAAACCAGTAAAAAGTAAAATTCGGATCTATCCATAACAATGCAATATTTTCAGATTCCTAGAAAAAATATGTTTGCAATAAACACGCAATAAACGAGGAAACAAGGAGCGGAACAAAACATAATAGAATTTTGACAGGGGGGATCTGAGAATATAAATACTGCCTATTACAGAGAACGCCGAAGGCAAACAGTCAAAAGCAGAAAGTATATCAATGGGTGAAAGAACACTATCCATATCTATATTGACTGGGACATTAAAAACCGCCGAACTTAAAAGTAAATTGTCTGAAATAAAATAACAGTGAGTTTCGTCGAAAACTGCTCCAATACTTTTACCTTGGAAGTTCTTGTTCCAGTACACTTGTCAACCTTTTTTTACACAAGTAGCAATTCTATTATTGATTACTGATAACTTAATTAAGATATACAATTCATCATGAGTGATAGTTAACTTAAAAGTATTAAGATTGGTTATTTTAAAGTATTCAGAATATTTAATAAATATATAGACTTAGACATGCTGGTATAAGTTACCAAACTTGATTATGTTTTCATAGAGATTCTGCGATAAACTTGAGCGTACCTTGATAGTGTACAAAAACCATGCGTTTACAGAGAGTCCAAATATGTCCAGCACCGCAATGGAAACAGTATGTCCAATGTCAAGTATCATCCTGTCGATGTCGTTTATTATTGCTTGTGATTGTGGATTAAGCACTAGTGGTGACAGTATTGTCTATTGTCTATTTTCCAGAATATTATCTGAATTGTTACATTTTGTCTTTCCTGTCTGATGATCTTAATTGTTATCCTGCTCTGCTTTTAATATTTAAATGTCCTCTGATAAAGACATTTAAAATATTGAAAATTTCAATTAAAATAGTGTCTAAAAGACTTTGGTAACTGTCACGTTCATATATTTTGACTAAAGTTACATGTTTGAAACACAATGATATTGAAATAATCAGCACAATGTTGAATCAAGAAGACGATGGTATACTTACTGAGAACTGGCCAACTAATTTACACATACGTGTAAATCATGCTATAATTGATTGGCAAAACGCAGCGGTTCAACGTGCAAAATATATTGATCTGTCAAATAGTGCTGTACATTATCCATAATTGGTAATATTATTGTAGAACTCTTGTTCAAAATATAATATTGGTTGTTGATGACCTTGCGAACTCATGGAACGGGATGGGGCGCAAAACACGCCGTGTGTATATGGAATGTGACCATAATGATATCTATTCCTTACAATATTGTTAATTTCTTTACATAATTCCCGTATCAAAATACTCAATTGGGCATTAAAAATGATGCTTTGTGTGGTTAAGTTTTTTATGTTTGGATGTAAATAGAATTTGGTTATTTTAATGTCTAGCTATTTAGGTCAGTCTAGAACTGAATTTGCCGTTAGAGAGATTTTGGGAAATTAATGAACAGATACACAACTAACTCTCCATTTCTCGTATAAAACTCCATTTGTAATATTAGACAAAAGAAACAAGATCGGACCAGCAACACTATTTGAAGTTCGGTATGTACATGTAGTTTGTAATATTCAACGATGTACTTCATTTCTAATACAAATGAAAGGTAACAGTCGGGTACAACATAGTAGGTAGATGTTATTAACACGTTCTCACCTTTCCGTGGTGCATACAGCTTGATGTAACCGCGCTCGGTATGCTTGTTTCATAGTAATCGAAGGGCGGAAGGGGATTATCCAGTATGGGTGACTCGGATGGCTTAAAACCAGGAAAATATTCATGAACAACAACAACAGCAACAACAACAAAACAGTATTGTTATGTATGTTAAGGTTTCTTTGATGCAATATACACAGATTTTGTTTAGTTATAAAATGGTTATAATCAAGGGAATTCGTGCTGTTTGTCACACTGGACAAATAGGCAGACATATTTTCCATAGACCGAAGACCGACGGATTTTATGTCTGCCCGAGACCCAATAACAAGTTTCATTTGAATTCACTTGATTAAGTACAATATTATTTATTAACAAAACAGCCATAGTTCTTGATTTTAAAATTTACTTGTCTAAACAGATTAGGAGCCAGCTCTGACGTTTGAGCCAGTCTAGTTACCAGGGTGATATTAGACACCAAGGAGATGCACACTTACAAGGGATATCGATATCAATGCAGAAACCATGGAAATTTAGACATACTTTGGTGGACAACTCTCTATTTTTGATCTCATCCAAATTAAATTGTTGGATTCCTTATCGAATATAGGTTTACTTTCTAATACATTCCATCGACAAATATCGCACCTATTACTCAATTTAAAGTCTCAGTTAGTTATCCAAATTTAGCATTGATCGTTTTTGCTCTATTTTTGCTCTATCAAGCTAATTACACTTGCGAACAATCCCTGAATATTTGCTACTCAGTTTTCTTCTTGTTAAACGGCATTCACGCTGTCGTTGTTCTACTAGAGTGAAAGATCTTTATAACACAGAACGATAGAAGTTAAATGGGACAAAATAAACTTAATCTCTACTTTAATTCACTTCTTTAAGTTATGTATTCCCTTTAGTTTTTAAGCAGTCGATTTTTTTTATTATATGTATCGGGACAACTTATTTTTCAAAATGGTGGCATTTTTACCAAAACTTGACAGTGGCATCCGTATTGACCTAGTTTGTTAGCCAATCAGGATGCCTAAATCTCATATTGGCCCAGCAATTTTCGCATTAGCCTAACAATTCTCGTGAGGCCCAATTTAGTCTTTAAATGGACTTGTTGTAATTCATAAGCGGTTATGACCAATAACGTTAATTAATATGTCTACCCTTGGGCCAATAACAAGGCCCATATGAATTTGCTTGATCAATAACCTTATATAACAAAACCATGCTTTCTTCTTCATTGAGCTTTACAGAATTTATATTTCTCTGAGTTTCGACTCTTATCTAGAGCTGCTTGAAGATCTGAGAGTGGTAAAAATTGTACCGGTCAGTGTTTGCGTGCGTGCGTTTGTGTTTGAACGTACGCTAAACGCCGATATTACAGTTAAAACTGTTTCCTCTGCGGAAAGCGAACCCAATAACAATTCTGGTGATAGTGTATTTCCAAAAACTAGTTAAAACAATACATATTATAAAAATACAAAATTACAAGTTCTTGTAGAAAAATTTATTTTATAATCGAACACTTGTTCCTTTTTTAATTATAACAAGATATCTGTTTAATGTTTCCTACTTTTCACTTAAACATCACTAAACCAAGGGTTTGATTAACATGTTTAATTTTGAAATTAATAAAACAAATGCATTAATGATTCGTAGTGATAATAAAGTATGTCATGGTTAATGTAACACACTCGTCATTATATAGCATGTCGATTCAGATGTCATTTGATACATTTTCTTTCAATCGAAAGGCTCAAACAACGTTTGTCATATGTATTTATGTGTCGCGGTGGACGGCCATGAATCGTAATATTTAGTGACAGGAGCAACTCTTTGCTTTTATTTGATCATAAGCCGTCGTATATTGATCAACTTGACGTTTTGGCCGGAAGTTGATTTTGACGTTGCTGACTGTCGCAGCCACGACAAGGTACGGAGATCAGTTCCAAAATCCTATGTGATTTTTGGCGTTTCATACTGCTGACGTTCCGTTAATCTGGGAGAAAACTTCCGGAAATTCATTAAGTCCAAACACGGATTTTCCCCAAGTGTTGATAGCGAAAGTGAGACACAAAACTGCTATTATATTCATTGGCAAACCTGCGATAGCCTGGAAAAAAATGAAAAGTTGATTACAAACAGAATACATGCATCAACATACACAACTTGATGAGGACCCTTTAACTGCTCTTTGAGTACAACTGTATAGTACATTGTTGTTTTTTTTCCACTTTTGTCGGCATAAGCGGTGAAAAATATGAACAAAATATTAGTTGACATATAATAAATAAATAATTTCTTAATAAAGTAAAATATAACTGGGTATGGATTATTAGACTGTCACGTGATAGCACTTTTATTAAAACACAAGTGGTCTTGTAGCTGATACTGGCAAGTTTAATTTTATTGCAGTATATTTAAAGAATAAATTAAAAATAACATTGTCAAATTTGTAAAACTTTTTTTCTGATAAATCTGATAAATAATATAAAATGTTCTGGTCAGTCACGTGGCCCTCTAGTTATTGGTGACGTACTGTACATTTATATCATTCAAACCCACCTTACATGCAACAAAGGTTATCTGGATGGAATTAAATAGGAGTGACTATGATATTGCATAAAATATAAATATGACATAATCTTTTTTATTTAATCATTTTTTTAAATCTTATTGGAAAACTGTGTAATTTTCAGCAGAGTCGAAGTGGCAGGGTAGGCTCGCTCACACCCTGTTTATGGTCTATCAAAGAAGGTTTGGGTATTCAAAGCATGTGGACACTTAAATTGTATAGCACCTTAAAGTTTGCTTTTTACATTCGTCGAGTGTTGACAATTTAATTTAATATACATTTTTTTAATTTTAAGATTGTATTTCATTGCTTGTAGTTTATAATATAAATAATTTTATATTGGAGTGTTTAAGTTTTGCGCACAGCTTTTATTAATTTTCAGATGAAAATGTACTCGATTCAATAGTGTGCACTTTGTTTTCGGTTATTTTCAATAACTGCTTTTCTTAATGCCTAAATAATTGAGATTAGAACTAAGTTTTACTATAGAATTTAAATCTTATCATCAAGTTTGTGTTCACTTTCTTTTGGAATGGAGTACATGTATATTATATTTAAGCTTTTGGACCTGAGGTATTAGAAAAACGTCCGTCAAATGTAATTAAAAATATTCACACACTTCATTATGGTATTTTGACGCATTTACATTTAGAAATTTAAATCAAAAGATGTTGGAAAAATTTAAACCTTAAAAACAAACAAATATTTTTTTAATTTTAATAAAGTTAGTAGATCTAATAAGTGCAAATAAAATAGGTCCAATTTACACAAAGGAACTTAACGCTCCTGCTTTCCTTTTCTGGGTGAAAAAAAGCGTTATTACATGCCAGTTGTTCAACACGTGAGTGCTTATTTTGTTTTTACATCTACCGGCGAAATAATAAAATATTAAGCATTTTAAAACCTATTAAGCATATTCGGTATTGTAAGATATCCTGTAGAGAAGTCGATTGCATTAGGTGTTGTTGCTCTTGGTAACATGAATACAAAAGAACATGCTTCTATAGGAGATTTTAATATCGTCTCCCCAGTTTTACAGATAATGCGTGCGAAAAGTGCACGGACTGTTCGGTAATAAAAACGAGGAAAGAACATGTACAAAAGGCTGATTGAGCTGGTCGGCATTTCCCTAAACGTTTAAACAAATATTTTGAAAATACTCACCATATCTGGAATAGTAAGATATCCGGTAGAGAAGACGATGGCGTTTGGTGGCGTTGCTACTGGTAACATGAACGCGAAAGAACATGCTACTGTAGCAGAAATCATGAGGTAAAGTGGGTGTATGCCAGTCTGTATTCCCTGAAATATTCAACACAATATTCTGTCATTAATAATATTAATATTATTTTCTGTTACTGTTTAAATACTTAAATACTCAGTTAAATACTCAGAGTATAAGCCCTATGCCAATTAAACAAGATCTTGCTAAGCGACGTAGCAAAATAGCAGGTACTTTATCAAACAGAAAACTCCAAATCACATAAGAAATAACCTTATGGGTTTGCGTTCAAAAATGCCGTTTGCCAAATATAATTTTTTTTTAAATCAAGAATTGTTTGACAATAGAAACTAGCATTTGATTTATTTCATTAAAGTGTAGATAATAAGCTATTAGGGAAACAATAATAACGAGCGCTAATTCTGATTTTCTCCGCTTGTGATGTAAGTGGTAAGTTGAAATGTAAGGAAAAGTAAGATAAATTTGACACTATATTTTCTACAAGCTGTGTGCCAATGAGCCAGTGAGCTACAAGTATATATTAAGCTAACTGCAGCAGATAAAAAGCGCGACACTTAACCATACATATAGCACTTTGTCCACATATGAACAACTTACTGTTCGAGCACGTTATATAGTTTTATGTCCTGCAGTACTAACTTGCTCATATTGCAGATATCCTATAAATAGTAATTGCCATTTTAAAGCATGATTTCGTATCTTCCGATTTTAAAAGAATAACTATCATTATGCGTACTGAATTAGCCACTTTTCAACATAGCGTGACGAAAATCTACATGGCATATGTATTGTTTCCTTGCTACAAAGGTTTATACAGTACGACTGGAAGCAATATATTTGACAGCATGCCACATACCATAAAATTGTTCACTGCTTTATATCTGCGCGACAGTCAAAATATATAACTTTGTGCCCTGTCTGGCTTCAAAGCTCCCCCAAATACGTTTTAGTTTTAGAAAAAGCGAACGTCCATTTTCACTAGTGATAAACGTTTCTGGTTCAAAGGAAAGTCATTGCTTCTTAATCATGTGATTTGATATAAACTTACCAGTTGTGATAAGATAGGCATTAGCAGCGTTGCTGTTGCTGTATTACTGGATACCTCTGTAGCAGCTGCCACGATCAAACAGATAATCATGTTCATCACCCAGTTATCCATGCTCGCAAACACTGTCAGCTGGCTACCCAACCATTTCGAGAGGCCGGATTCCTAAGAAATGTCAAGAACAATAACTTCAATGCATTTCTTTCTCAGACAACTCAGTATTACTGTTAACTACTAACAAGAACTATATTTGGCAGCAACCATACATTTTAAAATTAATACAGCTCATTACTGCCAATTAACATGCTCAGTAAAGCCAAGCCTGCTATATATTCATATAACTTTGCATTGTGGTTTATAAAGGTCTTTTTCGTGCATTTCTTGTGAGTTGAAAACAAAAAAGGTTTTGTCACTCCTAGAAAATACAACCTGTCCAATCAGTCCAAAAATGTAGAGAGGGAAAGAGAGCATGTGTTTATAAAAAATAACTGATATAAAATATAGGAAATTTGATATAGTGTTGATTGCGTACACACCTCACTGGCATGAGCTATGGCGAATCCTCCTCCTAGAAGAACGATGACACCCCAAGGTAGCTTTTGAACGACAGCTCGCCAGTCCAGTATCGGTATATACAGTGGCGGACCTGACAACAACAGAAATAAAGTTAGATAATAAAAGTCGCTATGCATACATTTATACTACACAAAACTGCCAATGTAATATTTAATTAATTCGTTCCAGTTTATTTTGAGATTTGCACTGTATAAATAGGTAGCCTATAGAACAGATTAAACAAAGTTTGCTAATGGTCCCTGACATTTATATTTGTATCTGTATCCGGTTCATGGAAGTTCAAGTCTTTTCCCATCATCACTATTTCCGTTTTGCCTTTTGCATGGATGTGTATTTAATTCATATTGACATAACAATGTCATGAAACCCAACGCTTTTGATTAATAATGCTAGAAAAGTGATTTGTTGAAAATTAGATTTGAAGCGATATTGTGAAAAATATTGTTCCTTTCTGGAAATTTGTTACGCTAGAATTTTTGTTCAGTTTATGTAACTAAGTGACGTGCTGTGTGATTTTACGATCAAAGACGTGAACATACTTGTGTATATATCAATATAATCTACTGAACATATTTAGATAAGTAATCTACTGAACGTTTCTACGCTTATAAACCTTCTGAACATATTTTAAGTTAAAGGCATGTAAGAGGTTACAGTGCGCACAAAGGTGTATGATTTGGCTTTTGCTCTGATATATATCAGTGAACAATAGTATATAATTATTTATCATCAATTGCTTTGAAACAAACATTTATTTATTCGTTTGTAAAACAAAAGTATACATTTATATCAGCTTACGACATTTAATTTACTAACTTGTATTATATGAGTACTTAGATACTGAGCTATAAAAGAATTAGCGACAACAACAGTACTGTATGCAAGAAAACACGTTTTACTTTGACTCGGTTGCGTGCTTTTATGTCATATCTATATATTCAGTGTATGGCACATCATTTACAGAGTGATCGCTAATTATATCCAAAATATCATCAGTCTAAACAAAACAATGATATAGTCAACATATTAAGTAATTGCGTGTCCTACAACCATATTACGACAATTAGCATCCTTGTCACCTTAAAACGGCTATTATCACTCACTCAAGTGGTAATATAATCAAGGCCAAATGTAAACGGATGACCTTCTTTAAAATACCTCTTGACGCATTAATAGGAAATGCATATTTTTATCATGCGTAATATGAGAGATGCGGTGTCGTTACATAGTTTCGTACTCGGTTTAGCGTTTTCCGTGTTTCCGTGTTACAGTCCTTCAATGCCATTTATGTGGGTTTTTTCAAGGAAGGGATAGAGGCTTTCGTAGCACTGGTCCCGTGTTTCTTCTTTCAATGTAATTTTTATGATGTTTTATTTCTCAACAAATATAAAACATTCGGTTTTATTTTCTGAAGAAAAGAATAAATATTTAACTCAAAGTTTGCTTAGAACATTTGTATATACTTATCTTCTGGTTTATGCAATTATTGGTTTATTTATTTAATTTCTGTTTTACCTTTTTCACCTGATTAATGACTGACTATACAAATGTTTTACAATTGAAATTACAATGTGTTTACGGGGTTTATTTTGAATTTGAATGCGATATCGAGGATGTAAAAATCAATTTTTTTCCAAAACAAAAACAAAAAAAATATTGATGTCTGCATCCAAAAAATCACAAACATCCATTCTTTCAAGTGAAAGTAAAGATCGATTTTCTACAAATGTCGGGTTCATGTTTGCAATGTAAATTAAATACTGTGAAAATACAGTGTCAGCTTGTTTGCACGACTGACGTGTATGGTTTTGTGTACACGGAGGACCTTCTCGGTGCATCACTAAACGATTTTCCATGTAATTGCAATTCACAGTGATGTATGGTTAACTTGGTGCTTAGCAAACTTTGAGTTGTATACTAATTACGAAAAAATGTTAAAAAAATATTCGCTAATATTATATTGCTGTTTTAATGAATTCATTAAAGATAAGTTAAAAAGCGTCATAGCTGCGTTAAAAACATAATCAACCAGAAACAGTCCAGGTGTATAATTGGCATAATACTTACCGCCTTTGGCAAGGCAAAATACTTTCGGTACTTCTGCGGGTAGTAGAAATAACAGAATACTCAGTAAAATACAGGGCGTTGAATCCGACACGTACCTAGGAAACAATGAAGAGGCAATATAAGATAATGGCATCTGTCACCAGAAAAGAAAGTAGTTCACATAGAATGAATATATGTAGCAATCAAAATTAGTATTATGTTTTGCATTGATAAAACAAACTTTTTTCTGTAATATAACACCTCACTAACGGGTTCCTGAAAATATAGAGGATATTTGTTTTTACCAGTGTAAGATAGAAATATATTTCACCGAGTGAGCTCCGGAATTCGTATTTTCACGAGTGGCGAAGCCACGAGCGAAAATACCTAATTCGGGAGTTCACGAGTGGAATATATTTCTATCTTTCACTGGTAAAAACAAATTTTCTTTTATTTTATGCTTTGAGAGCAAAATTTGCGTGAATTGCAATAAATGGCGCCAAACCGCTTGCTTATGACGTGACGTCATGACGTAAAATATACAAATTTGAGCCCGTTTTCTGAACGTTCTCATTTGGTATGTTATATGCGTTTGGGTACCAACGTGAAAAAATCAGTGAAAATAAAAATGATATTCTATTGTTTGAAAACATTGAACTACCACTTTTATTTCACCGGGAAAATTCTATAATTCACTGAAAAGCATAAAATAAGTCCATAATCATGAATAAAATTAAACGAAAGTAAAACGTACTATGCTTACTATACAATTAAACGATGTTCTTTTATTTACTTGAAATGAAAAACGTTTAGGACTTAAATGAGAGTGAAATATATTCATACAATAATCATAATAAGGGTTTTCAACTATCGACTATTTACACTTACCCGTCTTTAAATGCCCCAGATGTCCCCCAACCTTTGGTGTTTGGAGGATCCCTAAACAACCACAGAAAGACTAGCACAACAAATATTGCCATTATTTGAGCCTCTCGGAACCTGTATAAATTATGTGTCAGATGTAGAACTGATAGGCTAAAGATAGGCTGTAGTAATTTTACAAAGAATTAAAGTGTGGACTTCTAAACTAAATTATCTTCGAAAGTTAAATTTGAAAATAAAAGTCTAGAAATTAATGCCTGACAACGTAATCAAAGTTTAAATTCAAAAGAAATGAAACTGTAACAATAAGAAAACGTATACGAAAACAGCGTTTGATGATGTTGTCTACGGTAAACCCTTAAGAAATCCAAGATTAATGGAACTTTACTGAAAACACGCTGTATTCAGTGAAATGGGGATCAGCACTAAAACACGCTAAACTTGAAGTCTGTTTTTGGCATATATTGTCCATTATTGAGCCGCTGGAACACTTACGTAAGTCTTCCTTTGTCTTTGAATTGCTTTCTTATTGTTCTACTTATTGTGCGCTTTTGCTCTGGGTCGATTTTCTTAAAACAGCTGAAAACGCAACAGAACACAGAAATATAAATATTTTGTCACTTGAAGAATAAAACAGTACAATAATCTGAAAGGAAGAACATACTATTATAATTTTTAGAATGAGTCGTGTAATGCGTAATTGTATGTAGGAGTGGTTTACGATAGATATTCTTGAGTGTGCAATATGCCAATAGACAGAACACTTAGTTGCGCGTTCCAAAGCGAGTTTGTCCTTAGTATTGTCCAACAATATTGACCTGGCACTCTTGCATTTGACCCCATATTCGTTAATTTTCGTAAATGTAACGATCGATAGTCCGGCATCTAATCCAATACTTTACACGTCACTGAGGTGTAAATTGAATAATATATCGGTGTTTTCGCTGATATCCGTGTTTATTCAATGACCTTTACGAAAATTAATGAAGTGCCAGGTCAATATTGTTGGACAATACCTAAAGTTTGAATGAGCGTCGTTAATTTGAATTTGTTAATTCCTAGATTCATTATAATTACTGTAAACTTCGAAAACCCGAGCTATCTAGTTAAAATATACGACAATGATAAATAGTCACTAAACTAATCAACAATTTTATAGTAACTAAAATACCGTCTACTGAGCATCACGTGATTATCAGTAAGATATTTAAACAGTCACGCGAGACAAACGAGATCTGCACAATGTCTCCACTCTAAACGTTACCAATATCTGCCGTAAGATTATTTTCCCTGATAACACATGAAAAGTGCCTGCTGAAAGAACTTACCCACAGCGAATGAAAACAACTACAAGCCAAAGCCAGCCGAAAATAGCTGTTATCAGGGACAGGGGAAAAGCGAAGCCCATCCAACTGGCAAAGGATATGTTGGATTCACTGCCCGTGTGTTCAAAAAACAATCTAAAATACAAAAAAATATTCACTGATACAGTGGGGAAAAATATAAAATAAATAAAAGAAAGAAAGACAGAAAGAAAGAAAGAAAGGATTAATTAATTAATTAGGAAATGAATTAATGTTTTACCTGATTGGCAGTTTAAAATAGAAATTTTGATTTTTTAATCATTCAAAATTTCAAATACAAGTTATAGACATTATCCGTTCTCTTAACATCCAGTCATCTAGCCATTAAAGAATGCATATGCGCGGAGGTTTTCGTGGATTCTCATCATGTTTTGAGTATTATTCTTATCACGTTTTGAGTATTATTCTTATCAACGAAGTAGTTTAATTAGAAATGAAAACAAAAACTGACTTGTCCGCTTGTTGTTTGAGGACCAGATTCGGTGGTGTCCCGGTCAGAGTTGCTATACCTCCAACGTTAGCACCGTAAGCTACACTCAGAGCGAAAGCTTTTGACACTCGCTGCAGTTCTTCATTAGTGGCTGTTGAAGTAAGAGATGTTCCAGATGTAAAACTTTGTGTTCTGTCATAATCCTTCCTGAAAAATATTTATGTAAAGATGTTTAAATAATAATATAATTTGTGAATTCATTTAGTGTACACGAGTCTTCGAAGATAAAGGTCAGTTATTTCAAAGTTACACTTCTAGATTTCTTTTCTCAGAACACACTTTTATGACTAAAAGTGATATATGCATACATTGAATAGCCACAACACGAAAAACAGCCTTCCCACGCAGCAAAAAGACAGATAGGAAAAGATAGCATGAGTTAATTAGAGAATCAACTTCAAATTAGACATTACAAACTATTAACGATAAAAAGAACAATTTGCCACTCGGGTTTAAACTAGATTTTATGATGCAACAACATCACACGTGTCTCAAAGGCTCTCATATGAACAAAAGCAAACATAACAAACATAAGAAGCTTATAGCATTGTAAAGCAAAAGGTGCTCAATGACCTTACCGAGACCAGAGCTTGGAGTAAAATCAGCAAGAACACGATGGCAGAGTTTAAGAAACAGTGTGAGCTTTAATGTTCTTTAACAAGATTTCCGCATAAAACTTCATAAACTCTTAAACCTTTGCCACCGTCGTGAAACCAATGAATTCAGAATAACGATCGACTGTAGATTGTTTAAACACCAGACATGTAGCATGTGTAGGGCGCTGTAAAATATCATGTTTGTAATTAATATTGCTTCACTAGAGATTTACCAGTGCCGGTAATATAAATTATAGATAATTTCTCAATCAACCTCTTATTAGAAGGCATTCACCCCCTGCTCAGATATCATTGACAGAGCCTGTCGTGGTTTATAATGTCACTAAAATTTGATAATTTCACAAACTTTGGCGATCCTTGTGTGTCCATGCTGACTCTGCTGTCCGATCTCCTGTTAGATAGTTCTATATTATCATCATCAGCTGCTGTTTCTGGAAGTTCGAAAGCAACGTTGTTTTTCTGGATATGACCATTATTTTTCACATTAGTTAAATCTGCAAAGCTGCCAATTGATTTTCCGTTGCTAATTTGTTTAGTTGAAGGCCTGTCCGGAAGACCTGTATGTTGACTGGTTGATATAGAGGTGTTGCTACTAGATATATCGTGACTGGAGGATTCACTAGAGCTTTCTTCTGTTGAGTATGCGGAATTTTCAAATCCAGTTTCCCCTAAATATAAATAATATAATTATTCTTCTTGTAATAGCAGAAAGTTTCACTTATTTCACCTTTTTTCAAGTAATATTTTCTTTCGAAGCACCTCATCCTGTATATCTTTTCCAACTTGAATAAAATTTAAGAAAATCAAGTACAGTCAATACCTATACATGTAATTATATTCAGCATAATACAGTTTTCTAAATTGCCGAAAGGGGAAAATAACAAATTTTTACTGCGAGAGTCTATAAAACTAGTTGGACACAATTTCATGACGTCATTCTCTGTCTGGCACAAAAGAGCAAAGATAATATTATATATTTATGGACAATATGGACAGAAAAGTTTGCATGTAAAGTTTGAATTATTTATTTCTTTGACCTGGTAGTATATGGTGTTTTGACCTTGATAATGCTACGAAAATTGTGGAGAAATAGATGAACAGGGAACTTTGAAAGCCACCGGACACGACAAATATGAAAATATTGCAGGCTCGGTTTGATTCAGCCATCTCGATTTTCGTTTTCGTCAAAATTTTGATGGCTTAACTGTTGGCGTTACAAAAAGTCAAGTAAATAATATAATACAATGTAATACATTTCTTATAACACATATTTCATGTTGTGTGTAGAATGGAAACAAATATCAAAAGTTTTACTTGTACTAAGTTTTTGGGGCAGGAATAGATACCTTGACTTGATTTGTTTACGTCGTCAATATTTTTCACGACAGCTGATATAATAGGAATCATCATCGATGTTGCTGCAGTGTTGCTGATCCACATAGACAGGAACCACGTGGTGACCATCAAACCTGCCATTATACTGAAAGAGCGAAGAACCATGTGGTGGCAATCAACACATCCAATATACCGCAAAGCAAAGAACTATAAGGTGACCACGAAGCCTCCCATAATACTGAAGGGGGAATAATTCGTGTCTTAGCAATTAACATTCAATTCAATAAAAGAATGATTCATGTGTTAGCAATCAAGCCTGACATTATTCTGAACGCAAACGATTAGTTTGTTATCAATCAAGCCTGACATTTTACCGAGAAGGTTTCATGTGTTAGCAATCAGCTATTAAAGAGAAAGGTACGCATATGATGGCCGTTCCCCCTGGTCGTAAAATAGCGAATGGTCAAGAACCTTAATGGCATTCGTACTTTGTCGTCATTATCCAAGACCAACTATGTGAATAGCTATAAACACTATAATCAAATTCTTCCGAACATTACTTGGTTACATCTCATCTGATTTCAGTAATGTATGTCATATTTTAGACAACTAATTTACATCTTTCCCCAAGTGACTATTCTGAATTTTAAGCTGTTTACATATCTTAATTTTTGTAAAGCAAATAATTTCCGATGAATGAGTAATTGCATATTCAAACCGTAGTATCCCTATCCATAACAAAAATGTTAAACACCACGTTTTTTTATTTTCATTGGTTAGTATGATAAGCATGTTTTTTTTTTTCATTTTAAAAGTAAGTTATATACATATATGTTAAAGTTGTCGATCAGTTTTACATCAAAATACCTACAAGATTGGCTGTGCACCGACGACCATCATCACACATAATGAGATCCGTTCATGAAGTCCACTTTCCTCCAGAGCCACGGCAATGATCAGCCCACCCATAAACAACATTGTCGTGTCCTGTAACATACATGTTCAAGGTGACTGACGGCATATTTTATTTCGGGTAAGTTTAACGAAAGATTGAAATGCGTAAGTTGTGTAGTTTTAATTACAGATCAGAAGTGTTTAACATGCAGTAAATTGCATTTGAGTTTATAAATACATTAAGCTAAAACAATTGGAAAACCAAGAGTAGGTGTATGCATTACACAAGAAAAGGGAAAAGGGGAAAAGCGATAGCTCAAATAGTTGAAAGACGAAAGAATGAATAAATGCCAAGCAATACGAGTAAGTCTGTACCAACATACTTGATCTTATTTTATTTTCAATTAATGTATGTACCTTGATGTACACCCCGCTGATCTCGCTTGCTTTGACCACGCCCAATAACGGGAACAAGAATACTGGAACCAGAGCTGTCACAGGGATTGGAATTGCCTCCGTGAGCCAGAGTATTGCCATGACGATGATGACGTAGGCACATTTTGATTCCTGATACAATTAAAGTACATTATTCGAATTAATTCAATTAATATTAATTAAGTAAGAGAAATATAAATTAGTCTCTCATCAAGTGGGTATAAATCAGATGTGAGCGAACGAACTGATAAACAGATATGTACTTCTATTTAATAATTGTTTTTCATACAGTGCTTAAAGTTATGAGTAATAGATGAAAATGGAACTTTGAAAGCCGACGAACACGAAAAATATGAAACTATTGCAGATTCTGTATGATTGGGCCTGTTCATGGGCAGTAATGGAAATTTATTTTACTACCCACGCCGCCTAGCCCCAATATTTACACCAATAAACAGTACAATTTTGATCCATCCCAAACGATGGTATGCATATGTAAAGTAAATGTATTGAAATGTATTGATACTGAAGTAGACGATGATGTACAGAGACACAATCATTTAGGAACCAATCGCTGGGAATGATGGGCTCGGACAAACAGTGGATAGCGTCGAGACCTGTCTATTTGAGAGAATATACCTGAAAAATCAGATACTACAAGTTCGTGCGCTGCATCGTAGTTGTCCGATTGCACATAAATTCTCATTATATTGATTTAAGATTTCGACTTTTTACAGCTGGCTATCTTTCTTCATTACTTAAATAATTTCCCAACCTTTAACTAGTTCTTAGGTATTATTGTTGTTTTTAAAGGGCCGAATCCAGTGCTAAATATTCGATTCTATCTACAGAATCAGAATGCTCACCATACAGTTTTAAATAGTTGAATAGTTGAATAATATTATGACTTCAATTTATAATGTTTCCATTACAGTTTTGGAATTCAAAGAGTAAGCGTTATCAAAATAAGGAAATTTTCAAAATAGATATAGATATTTCACTATTTGAAACGAAAACAAACTCAAAAACCACTTGACTAAATATCAACATAACATCGAACATGGTATTCACAAAATTAAAAAAATGCGTTACTTGCTCAAAGTCCGCTTCATAATGCAATAACAACCGAACAGGCAGCAGCAATCCCAGAATGGGAATAAGGAGAGGTTTTAATGTCCACATATGCTTCACATTATCCATTACGACATGATTGTCTTATCTCCGGAGATAAAGCACACAAACACGCATACTTAGACATGCTCGCAGTAGATTATGTAGAGTTAGCGAATGTCTTTCTTTATATTGGAAATGTGCTGATTCCTTAAGACGTTTATGGTTCCTTATGGTTGTATTAAATATATAACAACTTAATCCCGTCAATTATGTGTACACCTGAAAGCTGTTAATCCATGTTGCCGATGCCCAGTGACCTTAGATTCCCTGCAGCTTACATTGTTTAGCATCATAGGTAACTTTGTGTTAAGTCGGTGCGCATAAAGCGCCGACTATTTTTTCTGGACGAATGATGGGTCATAATATATTATTACTATGTAACTATTACTTGATTATCTTTACTATAGTACAATTAGGCCGGCGCAAGGGATATGTTGCCCGGCTTTAAATAGAGGTGTTTAGCGAATGCTGAGAACCATGTGGCCTGGCTTTATATATAGATCGTTGAGTAATGAACGGGAACCATGTTGTATGTACGTTAAGATCAAGGTCAGGCTATTTATAATTGAGTATATAAATATAGATACTGAATTGAATTATCTCCCCTTAACTATAAATATAAATATAAACATGTATATATATATAGATTACATAAATAGATCGATGAGTCGGTGTTTTCTTTTAATTATGCGAATTGAAAGCTTATTGTTGTAAGCAGTTATAGAAAGAGTGTACATGTAGTAAGAGACATTGTTCAGATAGTTATTCTTGGATGATATTGAAGTTTGTGTTCTGTTTACGAATATTGGCAATCCTATGACTTGATTATTGACGCGTGAATGTGACCTTTATTATGATGGTTCTTTGTTTACAAACGTTTCTGATGTTGAAATTGACGGTTCTAGTGGGTTTCTGTTTTACAAGAAGGCGATTTCGTGTCTATAAAGTAAATAGTGATTGTATTTACCATTTTTGTAGGTTTTTTCTGTTGTTCAGAATAATTGTGACTCATCCCCATCCCCTCCCATTCCCCCCCCCCCCGCCCCCCCCCCCCCCTTGTTTACATGATCAAGATGCTGAATATAGAAAGTTAGTATAGATTTTTCATCCGGAAAGTACCAAAGGAATTGCCATGTACGTGGTAGGACAATTTTGAAAGATACTGTTGAATTTAAATAGAGCAAATTCATTTAATGTGGTTAGTGCTATGATAATACCTGCATGAACTCTTACACCCAACATCTAACATCTTTTAAATGTCGTCCACATATAACACATCTGTGTTATACTTTTCTTGTTTATATAACAAATGGAAAATGGTCATGGGAAGATAAATCTGGTTCGCATCAGTCAATATTTTTTGCTGTCGTTGTTATCAACGGCTGCTTCCATTTCAGCGGATTTCCTCAAACTTTTGTCATTTGCTTTTAATCAATAACTTAGTACCATAATTAATACAGGTAGGAACTAAATTAATTTCTATTTAACTCTTGAATTTTGAAGCATGTTATAAAATTGTGCATTGGAAACAAATGATTAAAACAAAGTTTAAAATGACACTTCGTTGCTTCAAAACAGAGTGAAATATGCATATCAGGCATCGCGCAACTCACAAAACAGCTTCCCCACACACCAAAAAAGAAGAGAACAATAGATCATGATTTTATAGGTATGTCAAATTCAAATAAAACACCACAAACAATGAACGAAAAAGAGAACTCTTGGGGTTACCGCCTTGGAACGGTCAGTGGCAAAACAATTTGACACTGGGGGTTTAAACCATGTCATAGATTGCACAAACCTCACATTTGCCCCAACAAGTTCTCATATCAACACACAAGTACAATGATTTAACTTAATTTTTGTTGTCTTATTACAGGTAAGAGTTGTAATTAACGAGAAAAAATACACAGAGTGGAATATTGGAACAAAATTGTGTTGTGTTCGCTTCGGAAAATGAAACACTATAATATTGTTATCTTTGAATTACTGTTTTTTATTTTTAAATCAAGATACCCATTATTCTGTTGTTGATCATCAAGGAAGAGTGATACTTTCGGTCAGCATGTCCTACTAAATCTCCCCCAATGCTATCAATGCTACTACTGTGCATAATAATGTTTCTTTCCTATGACTTATCCTATAACTTTATAATTTGCGCAGACTTGATGCTCTGTATCAAACGTTTTCTTGTTACTTACTAGTCGCAACATTCGGTCCATAATGTTTGTTGTTTTGGCAAGCTCTAGACGTGTAGACGTTACATATGATAACATTAACTAAAACTAATACCTTTAAGCAAAATTAATGAACTGTACACAAGCGCATATAATTAAACTGCGTTGTTTCGTCTTCTCCCTAAAACACATTAAAAACTGACATGAAAAATGTTTATGTTCTGACCTAACAACAACATTAAAAGCTTTAACAGTTTATCAGTAACTTTAACTTGTTTAGTCACATTTGTCCGTTAAGCATGATGCGAATGTTAATAATAATATAAAAATACAGCACACTAGAGGAAGCTGATGAGAGTCTGATACAATATAATAAAAGAAATGGGAACTTAGGCCCCGGTTATAAGCAACTCATTTTACGTGCACCTTTTGATCCATTGCAACCTCTGTTATGATTCGTCGTTAGATTAGAGAAGTATTAGACAGAATAAGAAGGTAGGTGATATTAGGTGCTTAAAGAAAGTGATAAAATAAAGATATAGATACTGTAAAAAGTGCTTTCAAAAGCATTTGTTCATGTCTGCTTAATATTTGTTTTAACAACAACCAGGGGAAAAGCTTCACCGGAAAACAAAGGATAAAACTTTTGTTGAGAAAATCAGCGGCCTAAGGATTCGACTCCTGAGTAAATACATGCAAGCTGAAAAACACACTGTTCTTTACACAACCATTTTGCTCATTTTAATTGAAAATCCGCAATATAGTCCCATGTTTTGGTTTATTTATAACTTTTGCGAGAGCGGTATTTGTGATGGTTTATTCACTGACAGTCCCAATGTTTTCCTATGACTAATGTAATTCCTAGAAAGTGAATAAAAATGTCTTGATGACTATATTAAAAGTGCATTTCTATAAATCTAAAATAATATGTTACATATACAGTATATATATATCTTTGTCAAAATTGTATGGGTTTCCGCATGCAATGTGCGATAAATGTCTGTTTGCTTTTTAATAAAACCATCGCAATTTTCTCCACAGTAACTGATATGAACTTCTATGAACTTTTAACCACCACTCTGTACTTTTATCAAAATATACATGTCAAAGCTGACGTTTAAACACGATTTAAAGAAATTAATCAGAACTAATTGGAGGTTTGGTTTGTCATACAAGTGAACTATAGCCACTTCAGGAAATAGATGAAAAGGAAATTTTGGAGGCCAGTGAACACGACCAATATGAAAATATTGCAGGCTCGTTTTGATTAAACGTGTTCATGGTCAGTAGCGGAATGCACATAGTTGCCCACGCCGCCTAGTTCTGGGTTGAGCGCAACTTGATATATACACCAATAAACAATTTCGATCCATCACAAACCTAGTGTACATATGGCGGTTAACATGGAACTTTCAACAGACTTAATCGTTCTTGTTCGGCAGCCTATCTTAAACAGTGTGTTTGCCCTATACGATACGAAAACAGTTAGCGAAACTAATTTTATAAAGGTTTTGAGAATATAAATCACTGAAAACGCGAAGGCAAAAAATAATCAGCAGCAAGTACACTCTAGGGGTGGTTGAACAATCCCATATTGCCTGGGATATTGAAACAACCAATCAGAAAACTAGCCGAAATGTTATGAAAATAGTTAGTTTAAAAGTTCTATTAAAATACATTAAGTATCGTCCTAACGATATAGAGAGGGCGTAAGTGGTAACAGCACTGAATGCCTTTTAGCCGCCACACGGCACAACTCCTCAACAATAACTATGATATTGAAATAGATTTTAGCCTCGCGTCGGTTCAAGGGCAGTAATGGAAATGCATATGACTGCCCACACCGCCTAGCCCCGGGATGTGCTCAATTTAATATTTACACCAGTATGGAGTACAATTTTGATCCATCCCAAACAATGGTGTGCATAAGGCAGTGAATATAGAACCATTAATGCTTTCAGTGAAATACCACTCTATGAATGGGTTGCAGTGTACGAGTAAACAATGAAACTGAAAGCAAAATAATTGTGACAGGGGATCTGATAATATAAATCTTGCAGGAAGCCAAAGGCAAAAGATAAACAACCAGGAAGGTGATTGAACAATATCTAAATCTGTGTTGGCTGGAGTATTAAAACTGGCCAAAATATGAAAACAAAAGTTTTAGAAGTACCATAAACATACATAATTATCATGCTAAACGACCTTTAAAGAACATAACTGACTGAAGACCAACGACAAACCAAGTTAATCTGATGAAGCAAGGTAAGAAATAGAAGATGATAACAACGGGGATATTCGGACAATATACAGAATAGAGTAGGTGCCTATTAATTAGAATTGGCAAACACTTAGTTCATCTTAATAACCTTTTTATACATATTCGTAATCAACAAGAAGCAGGCTAAGATAACTTGAACCTACACAACTGGCCGGGCTCATCAGCATCAAAAGAAATCGATATTTTCAATTCCAAACTGCATGCAAAATGTACATGCACATACAGTGTCGCTAATATTGAAGTTCAGGGAATGATCAAAGTTTGTTTAGTAAACTTTTTACCCTTTAGACCAATGTATCTCAAACCGAGCCTGCAATATTTTCATATTTGTCGTGTTCGGTGGCTTTCAAAGTTCCCTTTTTAACTATTTCTGTACGAAGTAACGATGCAAAATATGGATAAACGGAAACGACTATACACATATTTTGTTTAAGAAATTTTGCGCCAGGAAGTTCAACAAAGAGGATGTATGCAAAGTTGAAAAACAATGATTCAAAATGAAAGACGACACGCAAAATGTATGTTCTTTGAAAGAGAATCCTATCTATTAAAGAAAAGTACTTGGTCAAAGTCATGTTCATTTAACATTCTGTAGTACGATGAAGACAATTGAAGCTGTAATCCATCCATTAGTATTAATCATAAATTTATCACTTTTTGTCTTGTTTCTGGCAGTAAGGTTATACATTTTTGTATACTCTGATTGGTTTTTTGAATGTATGATCTCATTTCCTATATATTGGGTTTAAAATGTCTTCCTTGTTCTGTTAATAAGTACTAAAATAATTTATTTTACTTAAAATTTTCTTTCGTAAATTAAAAGCCTTCAATGGTAACGCATTCGATTTATTGTTACCGCATCCGACCACCAACGTTAAAATTAGCTGGAGGCATAAGATAAGCTTGGTATAAATGTATGTTTTATTTGTTTTATTTAAATACTATGCAAAATACTTAATTATCAAATGAAATTATGTGAATGTCGATAAATAGGTAAGATTTGAGACTGTTTTTCTTTATGATGTACCTTTTACGAAATTCGAGTCGATAGAACATGATCCCAAATATTAGATTTTGTATAATGTTTTCCCTATAATGTCGATGTCCTGACACACATTTGTGAATAATTATGTTACATCGCATTAATAGACCAAAAGTTATTGATCGTGACATGGGACCGTGACAACAGCTGTTAAATACAACTGTGCAAAAATAATACAGATATATCACATTTCTCCGTAACACGCGAATAAGGTAGAAGGCACTGTCCTACCGCTCATGACTGAGTGACAGTTGAATGATAATTTAGTTCAAGGATTTCATTATATAATAAATAACCACATGTCGGTTATTGGAATAATTTTCATGACATACCGGTAGTATACTTTGAGCTATGAAGGTCCAAAACAAGGCGACGATATAAAGAATAACTATTAAGCAAATGAATAAATGTGTCGTATTTCCGAGAAAGAAGCCCTTTAGTTCTCTGTTTTAGATTTCTTCTAAAAACCAATGGTTAAGCGGCAATGTTTAGTTCTTTAAAACCTACTTGTATAGATTAAAAACATACATTAGTCTGAATGTACGGGGAGACTATTAACAGTCGGCAAACAACACAAACAATGCTACCTTTATATTTAAGTAGATTCAAATGAATACCTTATGTTTCACGTGCACAAAATTGATGTTTAGTGATGCTGATCCGTTTTTTTTTCGTGTCAGATCAATCAAAACATGTCAGGTTAATATCATTTTAAGCACAAACATCAATACCAGTTTAGAAAAGGTTAACAATCAAGACTTCCATGTCCATATTTGATTTATTAGTTAAGAAACGAAGAAAAGCTTATGAATACAATTATATGTATAAACAAATATATACAACGCAACTCTTTAGAAATGCACGAACAATGTTAACATGTGTCATCTGAAGTTACATGTAATATCATTTGTCAAAGAGGACTATTGTGATGTTTACACAGGATAACGAAACTTTCAATAATTAACGTTATGCTCTATCGCCATTTAACCGATTTATAAATTTACTATTAGTCACTAGCCGTGATGTTTAACTTTAATAAAATAAATTGCTTCTCGCTTCTGAGAGTAATAATCAGTTTCAAATTTTGTTTTCGTCTTGTATCGATTAGTATAAATAAATACCTGAATTACTTGTATTATTTTGAATCAGTTTTAGTAAAGGAACGACATAAGAGGATGCCAAAACATCTATTTTCGGAGAGTGCCTCCACTTGAATACAAATTACAAAATCACATCATAAATCATACATTCTTCATTTAATACAAATATATGTAATTACTTACACTTTCAAAATCCTCTGAATAGTTTGACACAAGTCCAATCGGTAAAATAAATGCCAGTACTGGAACAATCAATGGTTTTAGGGTCCACACATGTTTTACATACTTTAAATTCATGTTTAATGGATCTGCAATGTTGTCTGCAAATGACTTTATTATAAACAGTCTCTGTTAACCGATTTGCTTTTTTGTTTGTTTTGTTCACTTTTAAAAAGCGCGTTTATATTTAAATCATGTTTTCTTAAATCTTCCATCTTTACTTCTGACCTTAAAGAACTTTAACCTCAATAATCTGCTTATATTACGGTGACTTTACGGTCACAGTGCTGCCTACTGAATAAAAATGTTAAACTTGACATTGAATCTATTATAAGAACAGGTATTAACTTACAAAAATCTATGTAAGTCTCGTATATAGTGCATAAAAAACTTTGAATAGCAAATATAAATTCGCGATTGTGATTTATACTGAAGCACAGTGTTGTTTTTTTTTGTATTTACCCAAAAGCGGTATTTTATCTGTTGTGTAATCCAACCAGAAAATTGTTGTTTACAATCGTACATAGTTGTATTTTTCCAGGAGCTAACCTGGCGTTCATACGCTTGTTCTGTCATTCCTATTTTTTTTTTAAATTCATTTGATCTAGTCGCTTATTACACGGAAGTTGACTACTAAGCAATAAAATAAGTTGCGTGATAAGAAACACATATCAGATATTAGCAGCAGGAATTGACACTTTGTTTTTAAATACAATAAACGTACGCTTTTTATGCCCCCGCCATGAAATGGCGACGGATATTAAGAGTTGCTCCTGTCTGTCCGTCCGTCCGTCCGTCCGTCCGATATTCTCGTGAACGCAACTCCTCCTACACTACTGGTGGGAATTTAATGAAACTTTACCACAATGCTTGGCCTGAAATGTTGTTGTGCATAAAGGTGGGGTTTCGCTCTTACATGTTCCGTTCAGAAGTTATGGCCCTTTGATACTTCCATTTACATTAGTTTAAAACTTTTAATAGGAGTATATCTCGTGAACGCAAATCCTCCTACAATACTAGTGGGAATTTAATGAAACTTGACCACAATGCTTGGCCTGGTATGTTGTTGTGCATAAAGGTGAGGTTTCGCTCTTACATGTTCCGTTCAGAAGTTATGGCCCTTTGATACTTCCATTTACATTAGTTTTAATAGGAATATATCTCGTGAACGCAACTCCTCCTACACATCTGGTGGGAATTTAATGAAACTTTACCACAATGCTTGGCCTGATATGTTGTTGTGCATAAAGGTGGAGTTTTGCTCTTACATGTTCCGTTCAGAAGTTATGGCCCTTTGATAAGTCCATTTACATTAGTTTTAATAGGAATATATCTTGTGAACGCAACTCCTCCTACACCTCTGCTGGGAATTTAATGAAACTTTACCACAATGCTTGGCCTGATATGTTGTTGTGCATAAAGGTGGGGGTTTGCTCTTACATTTTCCGTTCAGAAGTTATGGCCCTTTGATACTTCCATTTACATTAGTTTTAATAGGAATATATCTTGTTTCTTATATTTTGTGTTAAGCAAAATATGCATTTTCCCCATAACTTTAAAACTACTTGATATACTGCCTTGAAACTTGAAATATATTTTTACCACTAAAATCTACATCATAACCAACAAGACCCATAACCCTGCTTCCAATATTTTTTCAAATTATGCCCCTTTTTCACTTACATTTTGTGTTAAGAAAAACTTCGTTTGGAATGGAGGGATTTCAAAATAACTTGGCATAAATGTTCACCATAACAAGGCGGTGTGTCGTTAAAATACCCATGCCTGTAGGTCTAAGGTCAAGATCCCTGTTACTAAAAATAGAATTTTCTTGCAAAATCTTGTCCGCTCTGTAACTTTGTTATTTCTCATTGGATTTTTAAATAACTTGGTATAATTGTTCGCCATATCAAGACAGTATGTCACGTACATGCCCAAGCCTTAAGGTCGAAGGTCAAGGTCACTGTTACTAAAAATAGAATTTTCTTGTACGGGCTGTTACTTTGTTATGAATGGAGGGATTTCAAAATAACTTGGCACAAATGTTCACCATGACAGGGCGATGTGTCGCGTACCATGCCCATGCCTGTAGGTCAAAGGTCAAGGTCACTGTTACTAAAAATAGAATTCTCTTGTCCGGGCTGTTACTTTGTTATGAATGGAGGGATTTCAAAATAACTTTTGCACAAATGTTCACTATGACAAGGCAGTGTGTCCGCACAATACCCAAGCCTGAAGGTCCAAGGTCAAGGTCACTGTTACTAAAAATAGAATTTTCTTTTCCGGGCTGTTACTTCATTATAAATGGTGGGATTTGAAAATAACTTGACACAAATGTTCACCATGACAGGGCGGTGTATTGCGTACCATGCCCATGCCTGTAGGTCAAGGTCACTGTTACTAAAAATAGAATTCTCTTTTCCGGGTTGTAACTTTGTTAGGAATGGATTGATTTCAAAATAACTTGACACAAATGTTCATCATGACAAGATGGTGTGTCCCGTACCAAGCCCATGCCTGTAGGTCCAAGGTCAAGGTCACTGTTTTTTTTTTATTTGTTTTGTTTTTGTTTTTTTGTTTTTTTTTCAGGCCCCAAAAGGGTAACCCCATTTATTCGTTATAAGCACATTATAGCACATAACATAATAACATATAGCATTAAAAGAAAATATATATTATGTATGTATTCCTTTAACAAATCAATTTGTAAACAAAATACTATTCATATGCAAGTTAAGTCGAGTATAAACATGTAGTTTATCAGTCATTAAATTTTTTAACATGTATGCCGGCATATGGTGGAATTACTCTGGCCTGAATTTATAAAAAAAAAAAGATAATTTATTTTCATGGGCACATAATACTTGTGGTTTTAGTTAATCCGTTAAGATTTTTGGATTCTTAAATTCATGTGTTTTTTTTAATTCCAACGTATGTCTTAGCATAAAAACTGTAGTATTATTGCTATTTTGGCAATTAGACTGTAAGTTGATCTATCAATTAAAACCACAAGAACCAGTGCTTCACAAAAAACACAATGGTTTTACAGTGGTAGCAATAATTCCTATAATAATGCAGTATATAAGCACAAGTAGCTTTTAGAAAAAATATATAATTGTATTTCATAGTATTATTTAAAGGTTTGAGGAAAAAAGACTGAAGCTTTAAACCGGTATAATATTACTATCTGATATTTGAAATTTAAATTATATATAACGAAGTGAAGTAATTTTTGTCATTTCTTTTTAGTTACACTGCATATTTTGTGTATGTAAATTATTGCTTTGTTGGTTTATTCAACAATGACTAAAGGACATAATTTAAAACTATTTGATTTAAAACTTGCAAGAGTTTTATCAATATATATATATATTGTTTAAAATATATCGATATATTTCCACAATACCAGGAATTCTGCTAGTTTGTTACATTTAACAGCAGCTTCTTTATTATAACTGTAATGCATTTTCAAAAATTTCTTTAATCCATCCATTGTTGGATTAATTAGCAGCTGTTTGCTTTTGTAAAGGTACAGTTTTGTGTATGTTAACAGCAAGTTTTCTGATAAAAGATTATTGTTTTTAAATCCAAAGATAGCTACAGTTTCATCTATTTCTGGTAGTGATTCGAATTGGTTTTTCAAGCTTGTATATATTTGTTTTGATCTTTCACATTTCCAAAAAATATGCTCTATTGTTTCTAATTCTTTTCTGCAAAGGGTGCAATAGGGATTGTCTTTGATTTTCATTTTATAAAGTAAATAATTTGTTCCTATAATTCTATGTAAAATCCGGACTTGAAACCACTGAATGCTAGTATCAGCTGTAATTTTGAAGGGCAACTGCTAATAAATTTTCCAATCTGTGGGTTCTATTTCTGAGTTTAATATCATTGACCATTTTTGTTGGCTTGTTGGATTTACACTTTTAATGTTGAAAGATTGATATATTGATTTACACCCTTTTTCTTCTTTTAAAATGTATCTCAGAGAAGATGGATAATTTGGTTTTTCAATATAACATTGCTTTAAGTTACTATTGTTTTGCTTTAAAAAAAATTAACTGCATTTAATATACCGTGAAGTTCTAAAAAATTTGTTTTTAGTTTGTATTTATCATTTAGTCCTTTGATTGTATAAAATTTACCAACGGGGAAATGTATGAGGTCTGAAATGAAATGTACACCTACATCAAACCAATGTTTTAAAAATACACTTTTATTACCTACTAGGATTCTATGGTTTTCAAATAGTGGTGTATTACCTATGAATTGTTTGTCTTGGTTATTTGTCTTGATTTCCGTAAACTCTGATTAGGCTTTAAAAACATCTTTCCAAAACTCATTTTTAAACTTTGCAACAATTTTGTCAACATAACTTTTACCACAGTTATAAAGTTTATTTAATTCTACTTTTTCTATTAGGATATTTGTCCAAACTCCTCCTTCAACATATCTTCTTAACCAAGTTAGTTTAAGTGCTTTTATGAATGCAGTAATGTTTATCATTTTTAAACCTCCATCACAATAATCTTGTATTAAGACTTCATGTTTTATTTTAACTGTTCCTTGCCAAATGAAATCAAAAAAGATGTTATTTATGTCATTTATAATGTTATCTGGAGGAGTTGGTAATACTGTAAATATTTGATTAAAAATGGGCAGCAGTAGGCTTTTAGTGACAGTAATTTTTCCAATGGGTGTGAGTATCCTTCTTTTCCAAGAGGTAATCATTTTTCTTACATTTATTAATTTTTCGGAGTAGTTTATATGTATCATTTTAGTAAGATCAACATGAAAATCAATTCCTAGCATTCTAAAAGTAGATTGATTCCAGGCAAGTTTCCATCTTGTTTTAATGCTGTCACTGCTGAATTTTTTTCTGCCAATCCATACAACTTTGGTCTTTTCGAAATTTACTTGTAATCCTGAGATATTTGCAAATTCAGATAATACATTTAATGTCTCATCTAATGATGTTTTTGTTCCATCTAAAATTAATATTGTATCATCTGCAAACTGGGAAATTTTGTGTTCATAATTGTTTATGGAAATGCCTTTTATTATATTATTGTTTCTTATTTTTAATGACAAAATCTCAGCACATAGAATAAAGATGTAGCTGGACAAGGGATCACCTTGTCTGCAACCGCGGCTTATTGGTATGAAATTTGACAGGAATCCACATTGTATTATTGCAGATTTTGCATTTTGATAGAAGATTTTAAACCAGTTTTGTATAGACGGTCCACAGTTAAAAAAGTTGAATGTATTTTGGATAAAGGTCCAGGATAAGGAATCGAAAGCCTTTTCAAAATCAGTTAAAAGAAGGAGACCTTGTAGATGTTTTTCCTCGGTGTGTTGCATAATATCATATATTAACCTAGTATTTTCTCCAATGTATCTACCTGATATAAACCCAGTTTGTTCTTTACTTATAAGTTTGTTTAGTACACTTTTAATTCTATTTGCTATGCAGCCAGAACCAATCTTATATACAGTGTTCAAAAGAGTAATAGGTCTCCAATTTTTAAGAGAGTCTTTGGGTTTATTTTCTTTTGGAATGCAGGTTATTATACCTTGTGACTGAGTTTCTGATAATTTTCCTGAAAGAAATGCATTATTAAGAGCTCTAACTACAAATACACCAAGTTTATTCCAAAATATTTTTAAAAATTCTGCTCCAAAACCAGAAGTTCCAGGACTTTTATTATTTTTCATTTTATGTAAAACCTGACTTGCTTCTTTGTAAGTGATTAGTCCTTCTAGTTTTACTTGTTCTGATATTGTAAGTTTAGGTGCAGGTACACCATTAGTAAAATCAGTAAAGTTACTATTTGAAAATTTGTTCTTCTCTTTAAAAAGATTTGCATAGAAGTTTTCACATTCTTTTAGTATTTCTGCCTGATTTGTTATAACTTTTCCATCATCTGATTGTAGGATATTTATTATTTTGGAAGTTATGCATTCTTTTCTAAATTACAAAAGTAGTTACTAGGCTTTTCTCCTTCTAATATATCTTTGACCCTAGATCTTATCATAAAGCCTTTTTTATCCTGAAGAGATTTAAGTTCTTCTCGGAGTAATTGCAGTTCATCTAATTTATCATTATTTAAGTCACATTCAATCTTTTTTATCTGTTCTAAAACTTGTTTTTCTTTGTTCACACTATTCTTTTTTCTAAATGATGCATATGATATAGATTTGCCTCTCAACTCCATAAGTAATGTATCAAGAAATAATTGATCATTTATTGTAAATTGTATTTCTTCATTTGGTATATCATTTATTTTGTCTTTATTATAAATTGGTATAGCATATTGTCTCTTAACATCATCAATTTTACTATTTATTTAAATTTAAATATGCTAGTTCTTTAAGGAGTGAGTTGTTGTGTTTCCAAAGACCTTTACCATGTTTAAAATCAGTAAACTTAATGTTAATACATATAGCAGAGTGATCAGATTGTAAACTTGGTATTATCTCACAATTTGTAATAAATTGCAAGAGATAACTAGATATTAAAAACATATCTAATCTTGCTTGTTGCAAAGGATTACTTCTTCTCCATGTATATCTTCTCAAATTAGGATTTAGTTCTCTAAAACAGTCATATATTTTATTTTGTGTCATGTAAGATAGTACTTTGTCTCTTGCTTTTTTTATTATTTATTGCTTTATAGTTATAATAGTCCATACTTGGATCAATTACTAAATTAAAATCACCACAAGAGATCAAATTATCATTGCCAATTGAGTCTATGATTTTAAAAACATCATCATAAAATAATGGATTATCCAAATTTGGTCCATATACATTAAGAATAGTAACTCTTTTATCTTCAATAGATAAATCTAATAAATAAATCAAGGTCACTGTTACTAAAATAGAATTTTCTTGTCAGGGCTGTAACTACGTTAGGAATAGAGTAATTTCAAAATAACTTGGCAGAAATGTTCACCATGACAAGGTGGTGAGTCGTGTACCATGTCCATGCCTGTAGGTCCAAGGTCAAGGTCACTGTTACTAAAAATAGAATTTTCTTGTTCGGGCTATAACTTTGTTTTGAATGGAGGGTTTTCAAAATAACTTGGCACAAATGTTCACCATGACAAGGCGGTGTGTTGCGTACATTACCCACGCCTGTAAGTCCAAGGTCAAGGTCACAGTTACTAAAACTTGAATTTACTTGTTCGGGCTATAACTTCTTTATGAATGAAGGGATTTCAAAATAACTTGGCACAAATGTTCACTATGACATTGCATTGCATTTCCACCAACTTCTTCACAGACATTTCCGTAATGAGAAGACAACAGTGCCACAAATACAAATAATTTACTTGATCATCAAGTTTATGCATATTCTTATAATTACTCGAACATCACTGTCTTTGAAATGCTATTATTCCCGTCATTGCACTTTAGTATCTGAAAACGATGCATAGCGGGGGCATCCGTGTCCTATGGACACATTTCTAGTTTAATCATATCCTGTCGCTTTAAAAAATGGGCTGGAAATTTCAAAAAATGCAAGCACTCCAAAGACAAAAGCTTAGTTTTAGATTTTTTTAAATAAGCAAAGAAATATTAAATTTTACGATTGGTCCCGGTAGAGTACATAGGTCACAGATCTCCAACAAGTTTTAAACAACAAAATTTGATGTCGTAACAACGACATGCAATTTTATGCGTGACAGGTAATAATGTAATGTTTCTTTATGGTTTATTCAGATAAAATCTAGGCAAACCTTGCCAGAAATATCCCAAAAAGTTGTTTCCATAAAGAGATAATAAGGCGTACCAACTGCAAATGGGGTTTCTGCACTTTTGTATACTCACTATTTGTTTACTCAGTTTTATAATGAACATGTACTGGATTACAAAAATCTATGTAAGTACGAGGGATGATCCAAAATAACGTAGACTTTTGTAATTGCATCTTAATTTGAAACACGTTCGCAATAAATTATATACTAAATTAAATCAGAACACAAACGTAACAAACTGAGCTAAAATATTCATATATTAAATCGATTTTAAAAGCGCGTCGCTTATTTGAATAACCATGGTAACATGTTGGCGGCGCACGCCGTTGCCATTGTACTTTATAAAGCATATACCTGTCAATAAAAACAAAACTACTAGCGAAAAAAGAGCCAAACTTCGCAACGTCAAAGC
Organism: Corbicula japonica; assembly: GCA_038501625.1. Taxonomy (NCBI): domain Eukaryota; kingdom Metazoa; phylum Mollusca; class Bivalvia; order Venerida; family Cyrenidae; genus Corbicula; species Corbicula japonica. The sequence continues at coordinate 1,337,837 of JAZAYU010000067.1, read as the reverse complement.
ACGGTATACAAATGATGTCAGGGCGAAATTTTAGGTCATTCTGACCATGCGTTTTTAAAACAGTCAATATTTCAGAGAGCTATCACCAACGTTAAAACGTCAGAAATGTCGCCGTCAGATCGCCCGGAAATACGCGCTATTATAAAATTCTGTGATGGTCTTTGAAAATCACCTCATGAAAAGCTATAATAATTTAGCAGACGCAAATGAAAACTTCCGTAAGCCGAGCTCTAGTTTTTAAGTGGTACCAGTGTTTTTTATACAGCCAGAAGAGCCATTAAATAGGCCTGGGGTAAGGAAAAAAGAAAAACATCGGCGTTACGGCAGTGACGTCAAGCCGGGAGGCAATTGAAGCTGACTAAAGTCTAACTATTGTGGCGCTTTTCGACCTATTCTAGACTGGAAAAGGTACCGTGCAACGGATATTGCCGAATAAATGACAATTTATAAAGGTGTGTTAATAATTAATTAACAATTTTTTTTTTCAAAAAATGTTTTCGTTTGGTATTTGGATCATTACGAAGTAATAAATTATCAAATAAGAATAAATAAGTTATTTATAATTTTAGATACACTTGAGTAAACAGCTACACAGACTCTGTCCACAATGCAAAGACTTGTTATATATTAACAAATACTAATTTGTAATGAGTTATTTAAACAGTTATACGCCCGTTGCTAACGTACCGGGATACTGTGGGCATTGCATTCCCGGTCGTTTCTTCGGCGGTACGAGCGAGAAGAGGACCTTTTTTGATCGCTTCGTATCCACTTGCGAGACTTTGACCAGAAATGATACACTACTATGTTCGATCAATGGTTTCCCCGCCATCGCAATCCGGTGACAGAGTCTATTTAAAGAAACTTAGAATATACGCCGCTTCGCTAACGCTGTGCCCGTGAATTAACGTCGTTGACGTTAATAAATCTAATTTGACGTGCGCCGGAGAGCGGTTAGTGTATGATTTTAATTGTTCATAGATTTTTTTATGTGATGTTTTATTTTGCTGATATTTTGTACAAATATGCTGGACATATTCCGATTAAAGCTTGTGTAATTTTATTTGTGGTATCTTGAATAATATAAAAACTATAACAAAAGTCTACGTTATTTTGGATCATCCCTCGTATCTTATTTAGAGCATGCAAATGTACGAATACGTGCAAAATGTAAATTCGCGAGCGAGATACTGAATCGCAGTTATTGTTTTTTTATTCAAATCAGTATTAATTTGTTGTTTAAGCAAACTTGCAAACGTTTTGTATGATAGTATCTACAGGTTTATCTTCCGAGAGCAAATGCATTTTTCGCCTGACTGAAAGCAAAAGCCAGTGAGCTGGTGTGAATGTGTGACGGTACAGGTGTGATGTTTTTTCCGCTGTTGTTTATCCCAAACTCTCTCATTATAATTGTAAAATCTTAAATATTTTCTATAGTTATCACGTCGTTATCGATACACTTGTATTGATATATTTTTTTATAATAATAACTTCTTGCCTGTTATGGCATAATAATAATGTGACGAGATGGGAAAAGCCGCCCGCTAATGTTGGTATAACTTGTGGCCTGATCCGTTTGCATTAATAGACTATTTATTCATATCTACCTCCTTGTATATTCATGATAGTTTATGCTATTTAATGCAATAAAATATGTTTAAACTAGAGCAAATGCACACCTCAAACTCATATTTAGCTTCATTTTGTTCAAAACAGTACGTCCTTCAGATAAAAAGGATTTTATTTTAAATAACATAAACCAATACTTGTTAACACAAAAGTTGACCACTACGCAATGAAGCAAATGCGAGATAAGAAACATTTATACCAGATATGAGAAACAATAATTGCTACATTGTTTTTAAACACAATTAACCTACATTGTCTCATATTGATAGTTGATAAAGGAGTTGCAGTTTTAAAAATAACCAAGCACTCCGTCCGTTTGATCTCAAAGACAATGGCTTATTTTAAGATTCTTTTTGAAATGCGAGCCAATGAATTTTAGATGTAAGGTAGTTTGTTTGTCTTCACAAAAGCAATAAGCTGGAACGAAAACAAAATTTTAAATCAAGACGTCTGAATGCCTTTTAAGATGAAGATTTTTTTATAAAAAAAGGTTTCATCCTCTTTCTACATAACGTTTTGTCAATATTTCATATTTTACGAATAAAACAAATCATGTTCATGATCAGTAATATAATTCTTAGCAGGATCTGATGCAAAATTACCAGAAAGATCGTTTGTTGAGGGCTGTTTAGGGTAGATGCATGATGATTTCCAACATTCTAGCTTAAATCCCTCATGAAAATTAAATATTAAATATTGCTGCCCAAAAAGGGGATTCAAGCGACACCACCGAACCGTCTGTGGATCACACCCTGCTAACTTGCTGAATGCGGTAACGATCCAAATATTAGCATGTGCCATTGATTGTTATAGTGCACTCCTGTACGTTATAGTTTTTTTGTCTGTTTTAATGTCGTTTAAAAACCGACAAAGAATAACTGTTTAACTGCGTACAATCTATGTAAACATTTTATTTATTTTTATAGGACGGACATGGGTGAATGCGCAGATGTTTAAAACTGTTATGTTGTCATCAATTCAATTATAAAAACTGAAGGGAAATGATGACAGTCTGATTAACAACTGATTTAAATATTTAAATTTGAAGAATCTTCATCATCAATAACAACTGCTGTATTTTGTTCCTAGAGCATAAGACTAGTATATAATTCTGTCTGGGCATCTGGAATTTTCTACTATTTGTGGACATTTTGTTTCCAACATCTCCACGACAATAACTTCAGAAGACTCATATTTCTTAGTTCATACAATACTTAGATTAACAAGAGATTCGTGATGTTTCTTTAGTGCGCTTTACTTTGTAAGTTACTCGCCAATATATCATATACCCCTTTTCCACGACGGGGATTCTGTGTTTGTATGTTTGTCTCTCTGCTTATCTGTCTGTCTATCAGGTGTGTTTTGCCGCCGGACTACGTACCATTTAATGATAAGACGTTTGTCATCATTTCTGCCTATGCACAGGACCTTTAAAAACGTCAGGTTGATTCCAAAGCTATCCCTTATCAATTTTAACTTTTTTTGTTATTTTACATGTTTCTGTAACGAAGGTAGATCCTTACAAGAACATATTTCTAATGAGGACTAAATCTTTTCTGTTATGTTTTCCATCCTTTGTCAACATATGCCTTACATTATATGGGTAACTGATATCAGTCATTCCCGCTATTAGTTCTCACAAGTTTTGGCTTTCAAAAAAGCTAGTCGGTCATTAGCATGACATTTTAACAAAAAGCCGACTCTGAAGTTTAAACGTTAGCGTTTAAATTCAACTGGATCTTAAATTAGTTGTCCTTTAAGAAATTCTTCTTTTGATGGAGCTGTGTTCAAGCTGGTGATAAATCTAACCATTTTGCAAACAAAAATAATAATCTTTGAGGAGAAAGAAATTCTTAAGTTTGTAAAACACTATTTTTATGTCAAAAAGTGTTGAGCTGTAAATATACTCTGAAAGTTACGGTATATGTTCAACAATTAAGTTTTGTCACTGGTCCAGGGTGGGGCAGGAAAAAGATAAAGACATGTTATCCCTGCAAACAAGAGGCCCTTGGATAAAGAGAAAAAGTTCTCATACATTACAAATGGACTTCATGGACCACGAAGGAATACTGCGTTATTTTGATATAATCAACCTGTTAATGAAACTTCGAAGTGACAACCCTCTACATTCAGCAAAAGGAATAGTACAGTACACGAGGAAATTGATCAATTGCCAGTGCACGTTTTTGTTTTACAAGCAGGCAACAATGAATGTATTTTACACGTACCTATCTATTTTACTATCTTATATTCTCAACTGCTAGTTCAAATTTACTTCCAACATAAAATGAAATAATGCATCGCATATCAAACAAAGCCAAAAATGTACTGATTTACATTTTATATCTAAAGACTGCTAGTCAGTTGAAAATATCGCAGTTTTACCATTCCAAATAATATTTGGAGAAATGATGCAGTTAAACACAAAAAGAATGATTAATTGTTTGAACTTGTGGATAAAAAGCTTATTATATTAGTAAATAACAATATCAATTTCAACTTAAGAATATTTGGAATAATTGTATTTCATGGAATCCATTATCTTCGGCCTGGTCTGTGGACTATACCATGAACTTAATCTTGGCTATTTACGTTGTATAAACTGATCTCTTAAAAAGATTCATTTGCATTGTTTTTCTTCTCAACCAGTATCTGCAGGTCGACTTTGTAAACGCCTATGATACCGCAAGAACATCTAGGAACACACCTATTGCGAAATTTACTCCTTGGGTAACTTCGATCAATCGGTGGCAGGCCCGGATTTATCGAGGAGCGGCGCGAACTGGCCAGTCCCGATATGTAATTTCGGATCTCCATAAAGTATCCCGACTTCGCCGGTAATATCTTATCAAGTACGTACACCTGCGTCTGAACTAAGACGACATGACATGAAATACTTCCAGGTTATACCCTTTACATGATTGATAAAATGTGGAAATTCTTTAGGCTTCGCTGATATGGATTACCGGTGGCGTCGATATATAAACGCAAATAAGAAGTTACTATTTCGCCATTGGCAAATATTTGTCTGAAACGCAAACTTAAATGGTTTTTATCTCCGGCTTCTGTTCGAATTAATGTTTCATCAGCATGCAAATGAAGCTCAATCCCCTTTAAACTTTAAGTAGATTTCTTTTTCTCCTGTTAAAATGAAGCTTACTTTGTTTTGTTACATGTAGCAGTGAATAATTATATCGTCTATTACTGAGAGTTACCTGAAAGTACCCATGAATGCAATCAAAATTGAGCTTGAACGTGTAAAACATTCCCCGGGAAACCCCTAACCCTAATGTTTGCCCCCACATACAGCCACTCTGTCACGGATCTTGTTCGGTCTTAACATTACCATTAAAGTACAATAAAGTAGACAACAAAAGCAATAAAATTTTTATGTAATGGTGATCGTCTAGAATTAACTTTAAGACCGGCCTTTAAGGTAATTTTTCGGTAGAGAAGGAATAGTTGTGAAGCACCTCCAGAACAGTGACATAATTGTCGGTCTTCCTGATGACCGACATATTATAATCGACCAAACTTCAGATCTTTAGCCTGAACACCGGTTAACAGTGACTCACGGTCCAGAACGGATAATTTAGACTATGCCACCTGTTCCGCACTTTAGACAAAGCCGCCGGTCTAATGCTTGAGAATGCTATTCCGTTGCCCCTGTTTGCAAGAAAAGTCTTCTAAATGTTGACGAAACAATATTTGAACATTTTAGTTACATCAAATCAGAAATTGAGCTGATCAATAACGACATGTTAAATTTTGTAAACCTAAGTGTGTTGTATTTTCTACAGCGTATAGAAATAATGTTACGCGTCTTTTTTTAGAAAGTCACGTGATGCAAACCTTTAAAGCAAAATATTAGTTGCATAAAAGTTTAACTGATAATTTATTTGAATCAAACAACTGTTCAGGATGATGCCATATTTGAAATAGATTCGTTCCGTTATCTTGAATTTGTTCGTCAAAAGCAAGACATCGCTTATGTTTTCTTAGAGACTATCGAATAATCGACTTTGGCGGGAAAGGCTGACTGTAAACAAAAGTTTACAAAAAGCTAGTCGGTCATTAGCATAACTTTTTAACCAAAAAACATATGGCACTGAAGTTAAAACTTTAAGCCACTTTGAAATGAAAGCGCTTAATTTGTATTGGATGTCATACAAACATTAGTTAATTTATTTATTTAAATATGTTTTGTTTTGAAGGAATGCATTAATTAGCTGGTGATAAATCTTATCATTTTGCAAACATTATTAATAATTTACTGGACAGTACCATAATTGTTAGGTTTGTCAAATTCTACTACTTCGTTTAACACAATTTTTGTCAGAAATTAAAGAGAAAGCAAATACAATCAAGTTGTAATTATATTCCAAAATCTAGAGTTTATGTTCAACAACAAAATTTTGTCACTGTCCTAAGGCGGGGTGGGGTGGGGGATGGGCTGAGAAGCATGACAGGGCCTCAAAAATATCATATTTACTATTCTGATCTTCAACAATTTTTTTAGAACTTCAACATGCAATATATCGCTGGTTATTGCACATTTTCTTGTTTTTGTTTGTTTGTTTTAATGATGTCAATTTCAGTGTATTCCATGTTAAATGAAATAATGCGGGTTTAAAAAAAACTCATGTCCATGCGTTCATTTTGAAAATTGATGAAAACTTTTATCCATGCGTTACCTTTAATTTTTTCTTTCTTGTGGGATAAATCACCAAACATACGGTCGTGAAAAAGTGGAGGCTTATAACATAAGAGAAGATGTTTTAAACAAGCATTTAGGACGAAACGAACACTTAGAACTGTGCCTAATTGTCAAAATACTGTCTTTTAAAGAAAGAGTTCTTTGCGATTTCCTGTGCAAATGTTGTGAATGTTCTCAAATGTAACGGAATTTTAGCGAATGTGAGATGACAATTGTTAAAAGTAAACACAGGAGGTCAGCGATTTTTCAATTTGTTTGCAATTTCCAGTGCACTTTTTGTGAATTTTCTCAAAAGTTACCGGATATTTAGCGAATGTGACATGACCATTGTATAAAGTAAACATAGGAGATCAGCATGGGCAATATTTTTATCTTATATCATAAGCGTAGTCAATGGGGCGGCGGAACGCTAAAAGACAATCATCAATACGCTCAATTAGCTGCAAACGACAGAGATTAACGACTGTGATGGCCACAGGAGGTTAACTGCACTTTATGGTTACACGTTCAGAGTGCCAGGGTAGCATCAATAATAATTTTGTTTATTGTATTTGTCTAATATCAATTTAGAGGATAAATGGTGACATGTTACCTCAGTTTTGGTGTCCAATATTGACAAGTACTTCGTTAGTCAAGTATGTTGAAAAATCATTTCAATCCATAATTAGTTGTTATCAGCTAATCAACCTCATAATTTTGCTTTTCCCGATTGCACTTTGGGAATGTTAAAACCCGAGCTGCGAGCGTTTAAACCTAATTGGTTTAATAACTACCCATCTCTTCATTAGTTACGAACATTACATTTGACCTTTTATTCGCAATTACTCATTCAGAGGGACATTTATATACAATGCTCTTTCTCAAAGTTTTGCATAAAAGTGTTTAGTTTTAAGTTTGTTGCGCAAAAACTGCCTGTTTTTGAGATCTATCTATTTTTCTGTTCTTTTGATGTCCAAGTTGAAGCACTAATTACGATAAGGTTTTTTATGTTTTTGAAATGCTTAAAAGTCTTTAACAGACTCAACCAAACCGAGCCTGCAATATTTTAATATTTGTCGTGTTTAGTGGTTTTCAAAGTGCACTTTTCATCTATTTTAAGAAAAAATATTAAACGATTGTTTTAAAATTCAGACTTGGTAACCATTCTGTACGTGCATCTGTATTTTTATCATTTAAACTTTATTTATTTAATTTATGTTACAAATTTCCCGTCGCCCCAATATTCAAAACTTGCACTCGAATATATGCATTTTCAAAGAAATGCGAATTGATTTATTATGATTCCCCGATTCCCTCTCAAAACCAAATCTATCCATGCGTTCTCTTCTTGGGATCTATAGTGGACGGCTGGACTAGTCGCAATCCAAATTGAGTTTAACTTGTAAAAGCTTTCCGGGGATACCCCTGACTCCAATGTCTGCTTCCATTTCTTACCTCTCACTTTGACCTGATTTGCGGACCTAACTGGAATCGCAGTATGCTAGTACTGACTATGTGTATAAGCGTCGTTTGTCTGCTAAGTGTACAAATACGAATCGACTGTGGAAAGTTTTCTGGTACTGCTATAAGCTAGGACACATTCATGTTAGCACATATTTTACGATACTTAAATAACTGCATTATTTCTAGATGTCCTTAATAAAGTTATAAATTACGTATACAAGTAACGTGATTATCTACATTAATGTCTTTTAAGGTAAACGTCTTCTCTATATATCAGGCAATCAAACATCAGCGTCTACACTATCTGTGCATGCGTCTTAGGAACAGGTGGCATAGTCTTAATTATCCGTTCCGTCTAGTACGTGATATCACTGTTAACTGGTGTTCAGGCTAAAGAGCTCAAGTTTGGTCGATTATAATAATCAGGACAAGTTTTAGCTTTCCAAAAAGCTAGTCGGTCATTAGCTCAACCTTTTAACAAGACGGCAGAAAAGTTTGAATTTTAAGCCACTTTTATTGGATGCCATACAAAAATGTAAGTTTACTTATAGGTATTTCCTCTTTCGAATGAGATGTATTTAAAGGGGCAACATTCGCTGCAGGGAGTATTTTGGGGTGTGGCTTTACGTACAAGCTATCTGCCAGTTATAATTAACTGTAGTAAAAATAGCCTGTACAGAGTGAGTCACTGCATTACAGCAGACGACAGAATGAAGACTCCCTTTGCACTGATTATGAACTTCTATGAATTGTTTTCCTTTCAGGGTTCCTTTGAAGTTCTTTATATCTTGGATTAATTCCATTCTTTTTTGTTTTTGTGTTCTTTAATTAAAATTCATATTTTCCTATTTGTTCCTATTTGTTGTAAAAGACAAGCAGTCCAATAATATTTCATTCATAACTTTAGCCAGGAATGTTTCTATTATCACAACATAAAAAGATAATGTCACAAAATTAATTTGCGATCCTGTTGTGACCTTTGAAGTAGCAGAAATCTGGTTTGTTTACTGATACCAGGCTATTGTTCTATCTTTGAAAAAGGAGGGAAACTTAAACTTTTGTAGATTCTTTATAGAAAACTATTATGTGTTGATTTCTTTATAATATTGAAAGGAAACATTGTTATAAATGGCAGTTTCTGATGCAAATGAAATTATTTAGAACACGATCCTGTGAGTTTTCGGAATATTATATTTTCCGAAAACTTTTTTTTTATTTTATCGATTTTCTTGCGATTTTTTTTATTGGGTGATTACACGTGAATTAAATAGAAAAACTGGAATGTTTCAATGCCCTATCTTGTTTAGTTTTCGAGAAAATTGGACAATAAATTAAATGTCAAACTTCGATTCGGATCGGAATCGACATTTTCCAATCGGAATCCTGAATTTTCCTATCGAAAAATTTTCCGATCGGAATTTTTCCGGTCGGAATTTTTTCCATTCGGAAAAATTCCGATCGGAAGAGGTGATTCCGATCGGAATGTTTCCTGCGTTCGTTGAATTCCTATCGGAATTTATGTTGCTTTTATCTTTCCGAGCGGAATCAGTCCTATGGGAAAAGTTATTCCGAACATTTATTTTTATCGCAACTTATGTCGTATTTATAATATCCAGCTAGTAAGGTCAGCTATTGTGTTTTCTTATGAAAATGAAAAATAAATAAAAAATAAATTGTGATTAAAGAAAAACAAAATGCAAATATTATTCTAAATATACACTCACTATTCTGTAAGTAAGTTATTTTTATTATATTTTGTTGACGAAATCTGACTCTCGTGGTCATGACTGACAACTTGACATTGTTGTAATCGTCAACATCGTTTAATGTTTTCGTCAAAATGACGCACTACATAAATATAGATAATTATCCATATATCTCCATCATTTATCCGTTTTAATACTATATTGCTGATCAAGAAATACAACAAACTGATATTAATTGAAGGCCTTCCTTGTGCTCACACAGACACTGACGCATGAACTAACACAGCCGTCACATAATACATGTTGTACTTGTATGTGTGTAATATATATATTGCATTTATTATATGAAGTTATCTCCAATATGAATCATTGAAGAGGTGAAATTCTTTATTAAATTTCTCAATCCTGCTTTTATTTTTTAACTTGACGTACTTTTTGATTTATATTCTAAGAAGACTTGTCAGACTTAACTGATTCTTTTCAGTCCTGTCGGTTATTTTCTCGTCAAAGGTCAATCTCATTCCTTCATGTTGAGACCATACAATGCAGATTATGGAATGTTTTGATTTGAAAATATTTTATTTTGTCTCAAAGATACAGATCTTTAAAGATGTCTACTTACGGCAGTTTTTGGACATGACGTCAAAAGAACCGTTACTTAATGTTTTCTGCTGTATCTTTAATATCTTTCGAATGTTCCGTTTTCTGTTTTAATAATATTGTACAGAATTAAATTCTCTTTCCACTGATGTAACTTTCATGAGTTTTCACCTAAGATGTACGCGTGACGTCGCCGAAAAGCGCCGTTTCGACCTGAAAAATGACGTGGAGTTTTACTAAAATTTCGTCGCTGGTTTCGGAATTGCGAAAAATATGATCAATAAAATTTTGATTTTTTTGCATAATTCGTTTGTAAATTTTATTTTGAAAATGTTTTACAAATAAAAAAGGGGGTCACCGACTTCGTTTTTGCGTTATTACGCTCACCTTTACCCAAATCCCCGTAATTTTAACGACACAATAAAACCTTTCCATTGCGCGTTAATACTTAGGCACTTTAATAATGTTGTTATAATTAAACATATTAAAATTATAGTTTTGTACACGTTTTTGTTTCACATCAACAATCATACTTTTGCTTAAATTGCTGTTTAAGGTTCTAGCAATTCTATCCGAACTACATCAGAGTTCATCAATAAGCAAATTATGTTTGTCGATAAAACATGTTCTCTTCTAAAATGAGTTATCAACCGATTGCAGGTCTGCTGACCAAGAGATCATATTCTGCCGGTGATATAGAAGTTATACATGAATCCGTGCGTTATGCAAATGTAATTGACTAACAACAACTTATTGCTTATTAAAATAAAAAAGGATAGAAAAGTTTTGAAATATTTATTTTTGACATGAAATATTGCAGTCTCGGGTTTTAGCCGGTTAATGCGCAGTAACGGAACCACAACGATTAGAACATAGTTGAGATCAAAATTAACACAAGTAAGTAAACATAGGTACCCATTTTGATGTACCGGTAAGACGACGAAACTTAATATGAAACCTTTAAATTCATAGAGTTATTGTTGTTATTTCATCTAAATTTTACAATAACTATTGTATTTAAAAAAGAGAGAAACATGTAATTCAAGAATAATCAATATATTTCTGGAAAAAATTGTGAACAAGTAATAGTACACAGTAGTGTAATTACCATCATCTCAGATTTGATGTAAAAGTTACGTTTTAACTTATATTATTTTGAAGATAATGATAATGATTATTAAACAAAAAAGATCGGTTAATACAAAAATAATAATTCGGTTAAAATCTGTATGAAATTAGGATAGTCACATGGTCTCGCACGATTATGGATACACATAATAGAACTGTTAATTTGAAAAATTCCGATCGGAATGTTTCCTGTGTTTATTTAATTCCTATCGGAATTCATGTTGTATTTATCTTTCCGAGCGGAATCAGTCCTGTGGGAAAAGTTATTCCGAACATTTATTTTAATCGCAACTTATGTCGCATTTATAATTTCCAGTCAGTAAAGTCAGTTGTTGTGTTTTTTTGTGAAAATGAAAAAAAAAAGATTGTGATTAAAGAAAAACAAAATGTAAATAGCATTTTAAATATACACTCACTATTCTGTAAGTAAGTTATTTTTATTATATTTTGTTGACAAAATCTGACTCTCGTGGTCATGATTGACAACTTGGCATTGTTGTAATCGTCAACATCGTTTAATGTTTTCGTCAAAATGACTCATTAGATAAATATAGATAATTATTCTTATATCTCTGACTTTTATCGTCTTAATACTTGGTTATTGTATTATATTTAAAAAAAACGATTTGTTTAACTGTTGTCTTACTAGAATATTCACCATATTTTCTGATCTGATCTATTTTTAATTCCGACAGAATTGAGTATTTCCAATAGGAATGAATCCGACTGGAATATTTTCTTTTAATGAAATTTCCGATGGAAATGATATTGATCAAAACCAAGTTTTCATGAACCGTTACATGTTAAGTTCTTTAACTGTTTGAATAAGAAGAAGAGAGTAACATAAAAATTTATTGCGGCATTTCCTTATTCAGTTGTGTATACGAGTTTGTTTTATTTGGCACAAAAAGCACCCATAAAGCTAACAGTACCGCATTTTCAACGTATAGGCTTGAATGTGGAATAAGATATTTCTTTAAATAAGGATCTCCAGCTTGAAGTATTCCCCTTAGGAAAATTTTGATTCCACTTTCAGCATGCTTAAGCTTATACGATGCCATGCTGTCAGAAATGAACAATAATTGTGCATGTATTTAATACATTTATAAGTGTTCGGTGCGCTATTGATTTTAGATCGAGAATATATCAAATTAATTTTTTAACTTTATCCGTCACTGTGTTTCTTATTCTCTGTGGTGGCGATCCTTGCTGAATTGCGCTTCGTTTCTCCAAGGCTAGAAATGCAATTTATTATTATTTAAGCAAACATAAAAGAAACTCGAGAGTAAACAATGCTAGAAACTGACTGTATTTCACGTTCAGAATTTGTAGAACGTAGTCCTGGTATATTTTTCATAGACGCATATACAATCTCACTAAAGTCAGATCTAACAAAATGTTAGATCTGATGACGGTCCGCAGTCACTGTACATAAGTAATAGAGGTTTTCCCCCGATTACTATTTTTAGAAATTGCCAACACAGGAATCGTATTTATAACGCTCGCAAAATGATCTGAAGATGTCATTACATTAGAAATGCATGCAATACTACATAAACACATATATATCTCCAGTAAAATATGTCTTACGCAAGCTGTCAACTCTTTCCATGAGTTAAAAGAGTTAAAATACTAGTTTTACTTTCACTTTTGCGATTTTATATGCGACAATCTGATTGGTTCAACGGGTTAGTGATAAAAGCATGTTTTAGTTTCTCGTAGTCAGATCCTGATAGCGTAACGGGTTTCAGGAAATGATTTTAATCAGATTGACGCATACAGAGTGTAAAATAAGTTACTTTTCTTGCCTTCGATGTATGTTATTAACTTGGTCTTAGTGATACAAACGATCTATTACAATTATAATAGAGTTTATACATTTGGCAAAATTGTATAAAACACATGTCAGGCACACCGCTTTATTTTTCTATTTTACGTATTTTACGATTAGACTATTAGAAAAATTCTTTCACATTCTGCACTATACAAGCACATTCATATCTACAAGTAATCTACAAATCAAATGATAAGTTATAACGAAATGTCCGAAATAAGTTTTATTTTCGCTTGCATGTTGTTGTATAAAATTTATGTTTAAAACATATGCCTGATCGGAAAATATTTACATAACTATAATATAATTGAATGCGTCATTTTGTTTGAAATACAGTATTCATTCAGTTAAAGTGTTTTATTTATTTATTTATTGATACTAAATAATCAACAACATTGGTTTCAAATGTTTCGCATAACTGGTTATATAAATTCTTTCATTTTGCCTGTGTATAGAAAAAAAATTAACATTACGAAAGACAAAAACAATTATAAAACAAAAATCAATATTAAAGCGATATTAGACCGGAAGTTGTGGAAATTATTAAACAGGTATTTCAAACGACATTAAGACTGTATAGATACAGATGATTGAAAGTTGTGTTGAGTGTTTAGTCACATATTCGAGTGTACGAGTAGTTAGAAAAATGCACGTGTTTTAATAGGACATAATACCGGCTGTGTTTCGCGTGATTGACCGCGCGATTCGTTCAAAAAGTAAAGAAATGCCAACTACACAGAAATGTGGTCGTCGGTAAATAATATTATATTTTGATTGTATATTAAATTTATGTTAATCAAAGTTAATAATAAATCGTTAAAGTGTGTTTGATAACGACGAAGAATGAGAATCAACCACCTTTTACATACTCATAATTGAAAATTATTTTCAAAGCAGTTGATTTTTCTATTAATCCGAATCCCATAACTGACTGTGTAAAGACGATGTGTTTTGTTTAACATGATTAATACAATGGTTATATGTAAATTTTAATATTGGGTGTTAAAGATCCTCTCTTGTTAACTTATTTCGATAAAAAAGAAGAAATTTACACGTTTGAGATTAAAGAGAAATTATGACGTTATCGGGATTCGAACCAACGACCTGCAGAACCAGGAGTCAAAGATATAATGTTGAGAAACGGTCTAGATCACACGGCTAATGCGGAATTTGTACGAATGGAATATCATTCCAAATATATACTTGTTCTGGGATTCAGGGGCGGATCCAGAGGTCTCTTCGCCGGGGGTTCGGTGCCCCCCTCCTCTTCACAAAAATGAAAGGGAGTAGCGCGTTTGGCGTTACCGCACTTCTTTACTCAACCATGCCACCTACATAGCTATAGCTGTTTAATTTGACTGAAAACAGTACACTATTAAAGACGGGAATCTTTTTTTTAAAAGAGAGAAAGTCTAGATTCTTTTTTCTTTTTTCCTCGGTGAAGAGGCGACCGCCACCTCCGAGCTCTACGTTTTACATTCTAAAAGCTGAAAGCGGTATTTGTGTATTTCATTTTAATAATGCATAGATTTGGATTACTAAAATAGACCAGATACACATCTATGCGCTTTCTACGGTAGAATACTAGGCCTAACCCCCGCCCAAGAGATCTCCAAAAGATTAGAATTGTTCAAGTTATGTCACAACTATCTCATCTACAACAAATTTCCCACAATGCGGATAATTAAATTCTTAAGTTGTCATTTATTATATATTACAATTACGATATAACAATTCACTGCAGTATTTGCGCTAGTCTGGTTCCCATCGTTATGTTAACTGTGCCGGGCCCGGTCGAGAAGACACTTCCGTGCCGATAACGTAACAAGAATATATACGTGCTCAAACTAAGCTAAACATTAGACGGGTCTCAGTTTTATCGCATGTATTAGTACAGTGGTTTTATCACTTGTACCCGTCCACTGCTGGATGCGAAATAGACGAGTTTATTTTTGAAAATAGGATGTCATTTCTTAAAATGGACCCGTCCATTTCCTGCTGCCAATTGCCGCAGGCTAACGATTTGTCACCTGCTGGTGTTGTACATAAATATACACGATAAGGTGTAATGGTCGAAGCAGATTAAGCTGCAGTCATTTTATTAGATGCTTATATTGTCATATTTTCAATATATGTTGCTAATAAAAATGAAATGTCGAGGTTTAAAGCTTAAAATATTTCAGAGCGAACTAAAGAGTATAAGCGATATCAGATATTATTGTGAGAATCACCGAATTAATGCTTATAATGAAACATACCACCAAAATTGTACCCCTATAATCGGTGTCCATGCCGGAGCCGGCGGGGGAGGGGGCACGTGCCCCCGATGCCCCCACCCCCGCTGGATCCGCCCCTGGCCGGATATTATTTTGACAAGAATCATCATTATAGTCAGGGATGATATTTTGTCAAGAATATATTCCGGCCACAGAACGTATATGTCACAGAACGCACATGCAACGGAACGTATATGTCGCACGTGTGAAATATTCGGTCAATACGGCATACTCTTCAGCCGAAATATGGACATTAAATGTGCCATATTCGATTGGATTTAGCTTTTATATGGCCACCAAAACATATTGGTCACATACCATAAATGAGTATGAAAATGAAAATAGCAACGTAGATCCTATTAAATGCCGGAATTGTAAATACCGAAAACAGCCATCATCATCAGCAGCAGCAGCAGCTGCATCATCATCATTATCATCACCATAATCATCATCATCATCATCACAGTCCGCAGTAGCAGCATCTGCAGAACCTACAATAAACAGTTTATTTATATTACAAAGATCCCGTGGTCTCCTATGAATTATATTGCAAATCTGCAAGCCAAAAAATAAAAAGAAAAATAACATGTGATGACGAAGTTTGATGATGATGATGATGATGATGATGATGATGATGATGATGATGATGATGATGATGATGATATTTGAACACGATGAAACAAATATATCTTAACATTTTACTAACTTTCTTTTTTAAATTCTGAACTTTTATGTATAACATTGTTATAATCTCCATGAAACAAGAACCGGGAAGAAAAAACTACTTAATGCTCCTGACTTGCACGTTCTCCTTTTTGTACTCTATGGTTGCATTAGATCACTTAAAAACGCAATAAAAGATGCGAGTCGGGATTTCGCATCGCGTTTAGACGACCTCCTACCGTGATCTTATCGATTTCGCATAGTGTCGTCATAATTTACCAACCCATAGATCGGCAGAGCGAAACGATTGTCCCCAGAAACATCAACACATATCCTGGTTTGGTAACCCGTCTGATATACTAGTTTCACGCGGTAAATAATCGCAAGATTAAAAATGTCATAATTTATTTACTTAGTGCACGGAACAAATTAAATAGTTAAGATAATGTCATTTTTTACAGCAATAACATTTTGCGGAGTGTATAAGGATATAATGATAATCGCCGAACAAATATATTTGGAAGGTGTAATCGGTGCTAAAATGTATTAATTAAGAAGATCAGTTAAATAAAATTCAACGGAAAGAAAGCGCTCACTTCCTTTTGAAATAGAGTACAATTTTAAGTTTGTAATCCGTCTTATATACTATTGTCACACGGGAAATAATCGCAATATTAAAAATTTCATACATATTTTATTTATTTAGTGGACTCAACACATTAAAAAAATAAAATTAGGAGTTAAATAGTTAAGAAAGTGTCATTTTGTACAACCATAACACTTACGGCGTATATAAGGATATTATTGTGATAATTGCTTTACAAATAAAACACGCGAATATTCTTCAAGTGTAAACGGTGCTAAAATGTATTCATTAAGAAAAGCAGTTAATGTAAAAAGTGCTCGCTTTCTTTTCGGAATAGAGTATAGTTTAAAGTTTCTTTTTTATATAAACAGTACTTCATAAGAATCCAGCGGGAAAGGGAGGGGGTTATACATGTCGTTAGTGCTATAGTTAAAATGGTTGAACCCAGCGATTCCGAAAGAATCCCGATGTCTCTCATACTCTTATTCATTCTCTATTAACATGATTAAAGCAGAGTTCTGCCTTATTGTATTTATAAGACACGAAATAAATGTGAATGTGCATCTGAAAAATGCAGGCAATTGAAAAGCTTTATTTATTCTTTAGATTCGAACTTTCGTTAAAATAAGATCAAAAAAATTAAACTTGCAAAGAAACAATTAGACGATATTCGACATTTTTTAGACAAAAAAAGAATTCATTCAATCAAAATTTACGTTATATTCCAATTAACAGAAATTCAAAGATATTTAATTATAAGTGATAATCTCAATACATATTGTCATCATAAACTGATAAAACGAAATCATGAGACGCGTTAATCATTAACTAAATTCCAGATTTCCACATTCCTGCCATTTTAAGTTTCATTACTAAAAACAATTATGATGATGTGTTGTAAACAGTATCAAGCATTAAACACAATATATTTACTTGTACACTTTCATTACTTTATGAGATTTAAATCCCGTTTTTAATAATGATGAGTGAACATATGCGCGTATATAAATTAATTTTCAATATTTAGAAAGCTTCATCAAAAGTCCAAAATATTTAGTTGTAGATTAATAGCTAATCATTTTGTTAGTTCCCATTTCCATTTAAACAAGAATTTTCCAAAAAAATTATGAACATGGACATTATGGTGTTATAGTAAATTCAATTTTAACCTAGCTAGTGCGCCAAAAGACGGAAGTACCGAGGTTAATTCAAACTAATAAAATAATTAAATCACCAAATTCAGTTATTTTGACTTTAGATTCTTATCGCAAATCAATTAATGCGGATATTAAAACGATGAACGAATCATCAATTATTACAACTCCGCCCCACGAATCACGTTATCGCGTTAATGTGTTACTTACTTTCTATTGGTTGATGTTTATAAAAGAGGCGTTCCTTTACAGAAGGCGATCAGGGTGCTATACATTAGATATGATGGTCAGTTTTGGAATCCGTACTCTAGTTAACTAATACACTTCTGGAGGCCCCTACCATATCGATTGATATGTTCGAACGTTTGTATTAGTATTTTTAAAACCGAAAGCACCACAAGAATTGAAACCGATTCTTTAATTGATAGTTTCACAAGTGATTTTTGTGAAATGACACGAGCCTGTTTCGTGAAATAAATTAAAAAATATTACTAAGATTAGGTATGTTCAAGTCGGATTTCTAAAAGTCGATTATTTCGAAAACCCAATAATTTCATGTTTCCATTCGCTGAATAAATAGTGTCATAAGTCTTTGAGATGTTTTTCTACACGCCTTGCAATCACTGACATCGAAAAGTGGTATTTAATCACATAAGTGTCACCTAAACAGGGTATACATTGTTCACTTCTCAGTCAGAAAAAAACCTAATGTATCGAAAAGCAAACGGTGAAGATCCTGATCAGACGACGCGGATGTGCCGCCTGGTCTGGATGTGCACTGTTTGCTTAAGGGTAACAGCCGTGTCACATGAAATAAAGATTTATTTGAAATTTATGTGCGCTGAGAACAGTAGCAATTTTACAACAACAACAATGATATCGGTCAAAATAATAAAACGCGAGTATATTTCTTTTATATTTTTATTTAACTGTGATTGTGCAAGTATTGTTTGATTTATATAAAATTTCCATGTTCATCATGTTTTTATTCACGCGTTAAGATCAATTAAATTCTTGTTATATTATATTGTCGTTATCTAACATTAACAGATTAGACACAATAGTTTACATTTCAAAACGTTATAATAGTCGGAATAAATAATTTTAGTTAGTGCAGATATAGGAAATATTTCAAATAGTCTTAGAAAAATAGATAGAAATTTACAGAATCAGAGTGATCGCGTTTAAACAGGTATGGGAGAAATGGAGTTGTGAACACGTGCCATTAATGAGATATTCTCAATGCGGGTTGACACCGATCATTAAATTTGATATGTGAAATGTAATGCGTTTCAAAGCAGAATTAATAATTTTCTATCGTGCTGAAAACGGTAGCTAACAAAAATTATGATGATTATCTGTTATAATTATGCTATAAGACATTTTTGTAACATGGGAGCTTTAGCGGATTGGAAGGGTATGCTACTATGCTGAAAAAATGGTAGCTTACACAAAAATGACGATTTTCTGTTGTTTTGTCAAATAACGTGTACTTTAATTTAAATATTCACTGTGTTTCATTTTTTTAAAGTATATTATCATTATCAGTTTAATACTTAGTTAAATAATTAATAATCTTTAATTCTTTGTAAGCGGTTGACACTATTATTACCAATAAGATGTTGATATCCATTAAAGTTGTCATGGTTATATTGCCAGAGGCAGATAAATTATCGGAATTTTAGGGATTTTACATCCATACGTATAATCAACCGTGACCGCATATTAAGAAACAACTTAATTAAAAATACGAGCGAAGTAATACCATTCATTATTAAAGTTTACCTAAATGCATTTTAGAAATAAAGTTTTATATTGGACACATTTACTTTGCAAATGAAAACCTTGTACGGGAATATCTGACACAAATATTGTAATACAGAAACTTTATGTGCGTTCAATAACAACAAAAAATCACCATCTACATTAAATACAACAATACTTTGTTTTGGACACCTTTGCTATTTCCCACGTACAAAACGTCCACAATTGATAAAAGATCTAATTGGTAACGAGTCCTTTATCACAAAAGATAATACACGTTATGAGGAATGTGTCTTGTTTTCTTGAATTCGCATCTGGTATCATCTTACAGCAGAGATGAAAATTATTAAATTATTTAGTGCATAATGAAATGTCACATTTTTCATTTCACTAAACCGGGAATGCAAGTTAATGCCCCAGGCCCAAGCAAGTCGATATCGATAAATTGCAATAGCAACGCAACTTCTTTAAACACGAAGTATATTTCGTGTTTAAAGAAGTTGCGTTTCTAATTACTTTCAGCAGTTATATTTATCGTCAAAGAAATTAGAAGCGCAACTTCATTAAACACAAAATATATAAATCCAGATATATTTCTTGTTTAAAACAGTTGCGTTTCTAATGTAACATACATGTAATTATTATTGGATCAATTTTTGCCTTTACAAAATTCAGTAAAGCATAACTTTAACCTCAAAACAGGATTTGCAATAAAAACAGGATATCGCAATAACTTTTTTCTATGTGAAGGTTATATAAATCAACAAATTATCTCTCTCCTTTTTTTATTCAGTTTGCACATATTTTTTTTTAATTAATAGAACGACCAAAGTTTAAACGGGGCGGATCGCATAGTTTTTCAAAACTTAAAGTAGAATATACTGGGGCGGATCCAGAAAGTGTTCAGTGAGGTTGTTTGAACCCTCCTTTTTTTAAGAAGTGGGGGGGGGGGGGAGCAACGTTTTATGTTCATGGAGATTTTGGTAAGAGAGTTGGAAATTATCAATATCATACAACTGTCGCAAACGAACCCCATTTCCAGAAATCCTACATCCGAGCTTGAATATGTATGATGCTGAGGTAGTTAACTTTTAATCTCAAAACAGAATGTCGCAGTATACTTCAAAAATTTGTTTTATATTTTAATGCGCGTGTTGTCTGCGTCGTCACAATACTAATTGTCATTGTAATCATAATGATCAAGCTTGGCTTGATTATAAAATTGCAACTCAATTTCAGCATGATTTTTTAAATTTGTTCCCGAAAAACATAAAATCACATATAGATAAAGCATTTACACTAAAATCTTAAAAAAATGCATTCGGAGGCTCAATATGCTTACTGTGATTTAACTTTTAGGACCTGTTCCGCATTCAAAAAAAACCTTATCATACATGTAACATAAAGCCTCGAATCTAAGAATGGAGACCAGTCTCAAAAGTCAGCAATCCGTTGATAAGTTATCCTGTCTCAGAATTGACAAATGGAAATTCGCGAGCAAAGAGTTGAGATCACTCCGGAAACGAGCGAGAGCTCGCGCAAATATTATCATAATATGTATTTCCAGGTATCGCAGAGTTGAAATCTCTCCGGAAACGAGCGAGAGCTCGCGCAAATATTATCACGCGAAAAGATGTTTCAACTCGACGATTGCTAACCCGGTTACTGAATTTCCAACCTTAAGTAAATTCGATTTTACAAGTAATTTTATGCCGAGTCTTAGTTTTATGAATTCAAGTTTACCACGTTAATTAGATTAACTATCTCTTAAGCTTACACAATTACGTAATGTAATATAACTCAATCAAGCCATTTCTGAACAAATAAATTCCTATTCCAACTTCAAATAAGCACGATAGGTATTAACTAATCAACCATTGCAATATATTTAGTATTTTTAAGTTTACTTAATACGTAAACTATTGGATACCTGCATATCGACAGGACTAGTAATAGCCAATGGACGCTTATCATGTGACCAGAACGTTGGTCAATTTACATATTGTAGTGTTAAAGGTCAAAGTACAGTTGACTACCTATTATTAAATTATGACAATTTCGAGACGATTACAAACTTTGAAATTTTAGAATTTAATGAATTTTCCGATCATGCACCCATTACTTTTAGTTTACTTAGGCGGCATTTGGTCTCGCAAAATAATAACGTTAAAGATAACCCATCAATAACTAAATTAGTGTGGGATAAGAATAAGGCTACGGACTTCAAAAATAAACTATTAAATGATAATGAGGCTATATGTCATATGACTGTTATTGTAAGCAGTGAACCGATTGATAATATTGTTGAGGATTTTCTAACCTTTTGTATTCAACCGCGACCGACATTTTCGGTAAACCCGTCTCTCAAAACAAACATAGCAAAACAAACAGAGGTGCAAATAAATGGTTTGATAGAAATTGTGTCGATGCAAAACGTGAATTTAAAAAAGCAAGAAATACTTTTAACCGGTCGAAAAATGATGAAACTCGGCAGGTTTTTATTAATGCCAGAACGCGATATAATAAAGTGAAGAAAAAAGCAAAACGAAAACACAAAATAGAGGAAGGTATATATATGGATAATTTATCGCGATCGGATCCCCGAAATTTCTGGAAAAAAATTAAGCGGTCAAAGAAGACATCTAATATTCAACCAGATTCTCTCACTATTAGCGATCTTTTTGAACATTTTCGAACATTATATGGAAACAACAATACTGATTCCGAAAATATACAAACCGTCAACAATGATTCCACACAAAACGATATTGATTATAATAATCTAGATTTACCTTTTACAGAAGAAGAACTGAAATCGGCTGTTTTCGCACAAAAGAACAATAAAAGTCCTGGCAACGATGACATTACCGGCGAAATTATAAAAGCGGCCTATGAAATTATATGACCGTTTTTACTTAATCTTTATAATAGAATGTTTCACACGGGAGAGTACCCAGTCTCTTGGGGCGAAGGTATTATCTCCCCTATATTAAAAAAAGGTGATATTAATGATGCAAAAAATTACAGGGGTGTAACTCTCATAAATATTCTGGCGAAGATTTACTCACAACTTCTTTTGAATAGGTTCTCAAAACTGTCACATATAACAGATAACCAGTTTGGTTTCCAAAAAGGTAAATCTATTACAGACTGCATATTCATCTTAAATTCAGTTATATCAAAGGTACTCGACTCCGGTCAAAGGCTTTACTGCATTTTTATAGACTACGAACAATGTTTTGATAAAATTGACCGATCTCTCTTGTGGCAAAAACTTAACTCGGAAAACATAAGCTGCAAACTAGTAAGGGCAATAAAATCAATGTATCAAACAGTAAAATCTTGTGTTCGCTTTAACGCAAATAAATCTGATTTCTTCAGCTCTAATATCGGCTTGAAACAGGGAGACCCGAGTTCCCCATTACTTTTTATGCTCTTCGTTAACGACATTAATGAATGTATAACGTCTGACCTAAATGGTATGTTCACTATTGATGAATTGAAATTATTTTTATTACTTTATGCTGACGACCAGGTTCTTTTCGCAAAATCGCCGGAAACGTTACAACACATGTTAAATGACATTCAACAGTACTGTAATATTTGGGGTCTTAAGATTAATTCTTCAAAAACAAAAGCGATGATATTTGAAAAAGGAAGACACACTACTTATAATTTCTATATAAATAATACACAGATTGAACTAGTCAACTCATTCAAATACCTAGGAATGACGTTTTTCAAAAATGGTAATTGGGCGAGAAGCCAAAAAACAATTGCACAACATGCATCCATTGCTTTACATAACTTATTTGGTATTTTTCATAACGTAGAATTACATATGTCGCAAAAGATTAAAATGTTTGACACATTAATAACGTCCATTTTAAATTTCGGAGCGGAGATCTGGGGTAACCACCCGGCTAATGACATTGAACTAATCCATACAAAATTTTTACGACGAATTCTTTGTCTTAAAAAGTCAACTCATCTTTCAGCATTATACGGTGAAACTGGTAGATTTCCATTAGCAGTTAAAAGAAAAATATTGATGTTAAAATACTGGTCAAAAATTTGCAGACAAGATAATAATTCATTACCTAAAAGAACATATTTATTGATAAAAGACGATGCTGACGCAAACAGAACTTACAACGGACAGAACTGGGCCTATCAAATAAAAAATATTTTAGACAACCACGGTTTATCATACATCTGGAATAATCAAAGCGTTACTAACATACAATTTGAACTGATAAAATCTCGCATCCTCGACAATTACAAACAAACTTGGTATTCTACGATTAATAATTCCAGCAAACTAGACGCATATTCCCTATTTAAACACGAATTTGAGTTTGAAAAATATCTACAAATTATACCAGACGGAAAATTTAAAGTTGCGCTCACTAAATTTAGAATTTCATCACATACTTTAAGAATTGAAACTGGAAGTTATGAAAATTTACCCCGAGAAGAAAGACTATGTAGATACTGTAATATGCGACAAATAGATTCCGAGTTTCACTTCCTGTTAGTATGTCCATATTATCGTGAAATAAGAAGTAAATACCTGAAACCATATTACAATCATTGGCCGACTATAAACAAATTTGAACAACTCATGTCCACAACAACACCCAAAATTCTTCTTAATTTAGCTAAATACATATACTTTGCAAATTTAAAAAGAAATGTGTAATTTCCATTCTCTTTTTTTTCACCGTTTCATTATAGCTATTATCTTTTAAACAACATGTTATCTTCAACGCTATTATATTCAGATATGTGTTATCTTTGATAATATTAACTATTAATATTAATCCTGTTAACTACTATATGTGACACCATATTGTATGTTATCCAACATCTTTGATAATATTAACTATTAATATTAATCCTGTTAACTACTATATGTGACACCATATTGTATGTTATCCAACATCATTACCGTACTTAACGTATTGAACATTGTTTCGCTCTTCTGTAAACTATGTCCCCTTTGTGCTATTTACATGTATTGTATTGTATTGTTATAAGCATCGTTTGATGTTTTATACAAATAAACTTTTCGTATCGTATCGTAAATACACGTATCCACAAAATTCTAAACATCACGATTTGAGCGCAGCTGGGCGACCGTTTAATTTTTCAAACAAGCCTCTAAATAAACTATAACGTATATAATGGTCGAAATTATGTTTGTAACTGACAAAACAGTCGCCGCCTAAATTACCATGTATGGGTGTGCAAACGATCAGTAGTCAAACTGAAAGTAGTTTTGTGACGTTCTCATTAAATGACCCGTAAACATGTACTGAGATAATATTATAGAAAGTGAATTATGAAATTTCTTTATCTGAAAACACCATGTGAACAAACTAATTCTTAGGAAAAAAACCTGTGTAGCAGTCTGTCCTTGGGATGAGAAACAAGGGTTCGTCCGTGGAAGTTCCATTTTACCATTTCCTTCATTAATAAATCATTCATAACATGGCAAAAGAGTTTACATCCAGATCAACGCGCTCATCCGTGTAGTCTGATCACGATCGACACTTCTCGCTGTTAGATTCACTAGATTATATAGAGGAAATCGACCTTTATTAAACACATTTCCGACTCGCGACTTTATGAGAATTAAGGTTCGAAATATTTGATAAATACTGCATTATCATTGGCTTTAAAATAATTTCAACCATTATTACCCTCTAAAGGCAGAATAAATTGCTGCACATACTTTGTAAGCGGTTTGATAATTTTATAGCTGATAAGATGGCCATATCCCTTAAAGTTGTCATGGTAATGTTTGCTCGAGGCAGATAATTTACCGGAATTTGAGGGATTTTACATGCGTAATAATACATTCAACTAAGAACTAAATTTAAAAATTAGCAGAAAAACGCTCATTACAGGATTATCTGAACTGCATTATTATTTTTGAAAATAAAGCTTTATATTGAACATTTACTAAGCATGTGAAAACCCTGACACAAATGTTGTTTACAGAATTAAATAGACTGAGTTATCTATTTTTTTAATAATCAAATTGAACTACAGAAATAAATACAGAAGGTGTATTCGCGTTCTTTACTGTCGACGGAAACCCGACGGATTGAAACCTGTTATAAAATAGTATTTTACCAATTATAATTTCAACCACTAAGTCGGTAAGTGCTTATACATGACAGAGCAATCTAAAACTTTGAATTTAGCTGTAAGTTTGTTTTTTTTACTTTAATATAAGAACATGTATTCAACATTTCAGCTAGCTACCTTATTTCAGCATGGTAGCATATTTACTTAGTAATACTAGGAAATCATTCAATGACGCGTTAGTAGAGAAATAAAGAAATAAATTTCCCCCAAAATTGAAAAAGACTGGATTTCCATGGAACAAAATAATTTTTTAACCTTTAAATTGGCGTTCAAATGACTTATGAGCAGTCTAAATAAAAATAAAATTTGTTCTTCATTGCGCCATGGTAATTTAGAACAGCTCGCATGTTAATCACACATATATATATGTCCATTAAAAGCCGTTTTAAAATGTAACTTATTTAGAAAGTTAGTGTTACGAAACACGTTTATAAGTTGACACTTATTACATGTAGCTACATTTGTGCAAATAATCTCTGTATTGTTTGAGACCGCCATTTATTAAGTTTTATTAGCATAAGTAATATTTTAGCCCCGAATAATGGTTTAATGTTGGGTTACATTCTCCATGAAAACATTTTTAATTTTAACGGGGTATCTAATCTGCAGACTAAATAAACTAATCTACATCATTAAAATAATTAAAAAAACCGCACCATTTTAAAGCGTTATTTTTCTTAATAAGGACATTTTAATTCAAAGAAATGCAAAGACCACCTTCCCAGCGATCGCTTATCAAGCGATAAGTGAAACTCCGCCTGCAACATTTAGTGCGCATGCGTGAAAGATAACGTTCCCAGGTCAGTTCAACGATAATATGCGCTAAATAAAAACATGTTACTGAAAATCTCAAGATTAAAAGGAAGATTTATATACTGAGCGAAAATGTGAAATAGGATGATATCAATGAATGGCCGATATAGAATTGTTTTCTGCCGTATCTTACCAAGGCTATGTTACTTCAGGACCAATTAATTCAAATTTATGCATTCGATATGTACATCTCAATGTCTTTTTGGGTGGCGTTTAAAAACGCCGCCCAGTGTTTCACATGTGAATTTCGGTCACATGATCAAAATGGTACCTCGGTCTCTATCTACTTATATCGTCGAACGCGGTTACCAAAAGTGAAATTCGATCATTTTACCTCCAGAGAGTTCACTGAGTTTATGAGACAGTAGACGGCGCTGCGCGATTATTATTAGGTAAACAGGTTATTAATATCTCGCAGCAGCGTATGTGTTTACAAATAGCAATACACTGATCAGCTTTCAACAGAGTGCTTTGCTTGTAATTAGTACTGATAAGCCGAGATAGGAACAATAATAAATATAACTTATTCAAGAGATAATCGCACGTGATGATAGCTTATCTCAAACTTGGTGTGGCATTTCATTCATGCAGAATTTTGAGGGATATTTGATTAAACAATAAGCATGGATATTAATGAAATACGGCTTTAAAGTGTAAACTTCAGACGAATTTGTAAAGCGTTTAAAATTATTAGATTTGATGCAGTGCTCTGCCTAATTTTTATAAAATTGCTTTATAGTCATATTATTCGAAAAGAACAAAAAAAATAAAATCATCCATTAACCATGATGCATTTTTTTGCACACGGTACGTTTTCAAACAAGTTTTAGTTTCCAAAAAGCTAGTCTGTAATTAGCATGACATTCTAACAAAAAAGAAGGCTTTGAAGTGTAACTTCAGACGAAACTTCATCGTTTAAAGCGTTTCAATTTAATTAGACATGAATCAGTGCTCTGACATATTTTTTTAAATTGTTTTATAGTCATATTATTTTTATTTTTGCATATCTTTTATTTCCTAATAATAAATAAATATTGTTTCAAATCATAGTGCAAATAGCAACTATATCATAGTTTCTCTTTTCCTCTCTACTTTTTGGCTGTGTGGGGAGGCTGTGTATGCTCGATGTGGTCATTCCTGATATGCATATTTCATTTTTTAAAGTATTTTTATTTGTCCATGTGTGTTCACTTCTTTATTGTCAATTTAAAGTTTCAAATCAAAGGTTGACTTATTATATATTTTTCCTGGCACAAAATTACTTCAGTCTTGGATATAAGCATCCGCCCGAAAATCCGTGGTAAAAAAAAACTTGATAAAGCAGAAGCCGGGCATGCAAACTTTTGCTCTGCCATCCGAAAGTTCCTTCATACTCCTCCAATAGGAAACTCCACACAATCTATAGATGATGTTACATGACAATCACTCTAAAACGCCACCCATCAGTACTTTCAGTGCTTTGATTTATTGAATGTTATAAGTTTAGTTTATATAAGCAGCACAACTGCTCCGTGAGGTTTTATTTCTTCACTCGCTTTTATTCAAATGTATGGGATCTGTTTGTTTTGTCAGATATAAGCGTTGAAATGTATTTTTATTCGTTGTATAAAGATTTCATCCAACTATAATACAAAGAAAACTAAATCTAAATCACGTTAAGAAAAGCAACCTCAGAAAAATGCAGCGAAGTTTTATTTCAAACAACGTTTGATATTTTACGGAAACGTTTTCAGAAAGATTTTTTTATTCATTTTACTTTTACATTTTTAGGCCTATGTTTAATATTATTTATGTAAAACGGCGCCACGGTATTACATAAAGCGAGCGAAAATCTCTACAATCTTTACTATCAAAACGGAAATTGAACCAATTAAAAATTCACTCGAAATAGCCATGAATAATGAAGTTAGAAGTAGTTAACTTTTCTCATATATGTTTTTTACAATGAAAAACACATAATATTATTATAACATTTCTGTCAATCAAAATGTTGTCTCGCATTCTTACAAGAATAATTAAACCTAGTTTTTGTTTTAAATTGGCCACTTACATGCCAACAATTGATCATTATTTTAAACACATGCATGTCGCATAACTCTACCATGACCAGTTTCTACAGTTAAGACGTTTCTACTATGAAATCAGTGATAAAAAGTGTTGATGGGCTTAGCATTATTTTATTTAAAAGTAGAGGTTAGAGTTTGGAAAATCTGAAAATCAACATTTCTCAGAACTATGTACAGCGAAACACCGCTATTAAGATTGGAATTGGTACTGGGTAAAATTGGTAAAAAATATTAGGTGGCCTACATTTGTGTTCTCAATTTCTGTGTGATCTTTATGGGACCTTCACTGTAGTGATCATTCAAGCTTTGATACGGATACTACAATTGCTGGTCAAAACAAATAACTGCAGTATCATTATATTTCGCGGGGACGAATTTTCGCGCAAACCCCGTAAAATCAAAGTCGCGGGGGCATGATTTCACGCAACTGTGTTTTCCTATAAAGAAACACAGTTACATGGTTTGATTTTGCTGGGGTTGAATTTCGCGCTCTTGTCGCAGCGCGAAATACGCGAAAATTAAACCCGCACGAAATAGAATGATTTAACTGCACACCACAGCCATAAGTTCAATAATTAATAATTCAGTGAATTCATTTATTTTCTATGGATTCTAAATTTCGTGTGCAGGTCGATCCACATAAGTGTAACTTTACCAAAAACCGCGGAAAGTTTCTGGCCCCGAAAATTAGGCTTTTACATTAAGTTGAACACATTTTTATAGCAGAAATTACTGACGAAATTACGGTTAATGTTGACAGGGCAAATATAGGACTGTCTTTGCTCGATCTTAAATATATGATGTCAAAATAAGCAATGAAAAGGATTAAACTGCTAGCATATTCAGACATGTAGCACTACTTTTAATGCAAATTAGTTGTCGTTAGCATAACAGGTCTCTATTGACCCATAAATGATCTTACTAGCCAAGAATATCAAAACTGGTGTAAAGGACTACTCCGAAACAAAATCAAAAGAGAACCATAACAAATAATTAAACTTTTATTCTATTTTCCTGAACCGATTTCTCTCTTGGTGAGATATATAGGTTTGTGAACTTGAATTCGCATGAAAACAACTTCATGCGCACACCGCTATATCTGAAACTAAACCATGTATCATCCGGTTACGAACAGGTTGCGCAAGCTGCCAAGGGACTCCCCAACTTGAGCCGCCCGCTCAGATTTATTTTCATTGTATGAACTGCTATATAGAAATGGATCGTGGTCTAAACGTGGGTGGCAAACATCGCTTAAGAGATACAAAAAATAGATGTTCATGTAATTCTCGTGATAATTGTAGAAATACGGTCTAGTTAAGTTAAACTTCTTGTCGCTTAAATGGGTTTGAACGGTTGAGAAAGCACATGGCAATAGTTTTGCGCACTCTGCATGTTACCTATACAGATGCGCCATTTGTATTTGTAAATAAAGTGCTAAAATCTAGTACCATTTAATTGGATCACTTGGAATTTTTGGGTCCGGTAAATAGATGTCAAACTAATACTTAGTAAAAACATTATTATTATTATTATTATTATTATTATTATTATTATTATTATTATTATTATTATGATTATTATTATTTTGTCAGTATCATATCATATTATTTGGACTTTTAAATTGAACAGTGCGATGACGATTTCATACGCCCTTATTGAATATTATAATAAAATGAATGTATAATGATGAATGTCAAGTAAGACTGAATGATCGAAAGAAGTCTGCATTGTTTCATAACTTATTAAGTGGAATTTCCGAATGGAATGAGTCCTATCGGAAAATAATCAACAAATTCCATTCGGAATGATTCCGATCGGAATTAGTGTATATAGAAAAATTCCGATCGGAAAATATTTTGTCGGAATGTTTCCTATCGGAATTTGCCGAAAGGACTGATTCCGATCGGAACCGTGAAATTCCGACGGGAAAAACATGTTTTCCTATCGGAAGAATTTTCTTTCCGGTCGGAATCGCATGTTTTTTAACCATGTTTTTTTGCAATATTTCTGTTAATTTTCAAAGTTCCACCATGAAAATTTCCAAATTAAGAGTTGAAGTTACACGCTTTCGAATGATGTATAATAAAGCTGCCTTGCTTTTAAAATGAAAAAAAAGTTTTCGGAAAATATAATATTCCGAAAATTCACAGGATCGTGTTTTAGGCAACATAGAGCACAGAGGATAAAAAGCCAAATTTTCATTATTCTCTGTGAGATTAAGCTTCAGTCTTATTGTTAATGCTTTCTTGCTGCTGAATGTAAACATTAGCACGTGCTTGTGTTTACAAACACAGTGTTTTATCAGTTAGACACACCTCCCGGGAAATTCAAATTCATAATTTTCTGTCTGACAGGTTTAAACTTTTTCTGAGAGTCACCTTTATAATTAATATTTCACTTAAATTTTTAGATGAAATGTTTAAAAGGCTTACAATGTACATTTGTGACAATTTTCAAAATAATTTGTTCAGTGTTTTTTTCAAATTTTGAAAAAATGGCTCCTTGATGTGTAACATGCATAAAATTATAGAAAAGCCTGCCCCAGCGCCATCTTGAGGTTTATATAGTCCTGTTGCCCCTTTAACCTGGTGATAAATCTAATCTTTCTGATCTAGAACAATATCGTTAGAATGTTGGTATTCACTTAGTATGTCTCATGACTTCGAATAACAACCTAACGCATTGATTTCAAAAGTATGCGCTACAGCGCCGTCTTTATTAAAAGGTTATGCTAATGACCGACTAGCTTTTTGGAAAGCAAAATTTTGTATTGTCTTTTATTGACTGTTGCATGACCCGATTTGATACTTCTGCAGAAGTATGTGTGTTCGCATGTTCCAAAGATTATTTTGTTGATTCAAAACCAAATTACAACTAAGTACAGCTTAAACTTGTAGTGTCTACTATTTAAGGTTTCATTACCCGATTTAAGATTTCTGCAAAACTGTGTGTTCTGGTGTTCCAAAGATAATTTTTACATTCAAAACAGTTAAGCAAAATTATCAAGAAAGTACCGACGGATGTATCCATATCGAGCTAGCTAAACCATGTAAAACATTCCCTGGGATACCTCTGATCCCCGAGTTTCACAAAATGCTGCACAAGTTCGTAGATTCGTTGTCAGCAAAATAAGTAGCTAATCTCTGTTCAGTGTTCTCTACACATTTTATTTGCTTTGGTTTAATAAATTTATAAGCTGTACATCTTTTGTTTATCATATACAGTGTACATTTACTAGACAAAATCCATGTACATGTGTATGTTTATTGGTCGTTGTCGGAAATATCTTTATGAGTAATAAGCCTAGCTGATAAGAAGCTGGAGAGAGGATTTAAGAATAGGTACAGACTCCAAATGTGACGTTCTTCAACAGCCAATAAGAGGCATCTAGGTTTTTATAGATAACAACTGAGTAAGAGTCTATCCATAAATAACGACTGAGTAAGAGTCTAATTATCTAAATTATCCGTTCCGTCTGGAACGTGATCTTTGCTTTACATCACTGTTAACCGGTGTTCAGGTAGAAAGCTCAAGTTTGGTCAATTATAATACGTCGGTCATCAGGATGACCGACAATGACCGACAATAACCTTACACCAAATGATTCGGTAAGGACTAATGGGCTTTTTAGTGCAGTGATACTAAAGATGTAATCCAAGGCTAAATGTCGTTCACATGATACCGAGTATCAGTTGTCCTACATTTGTTATTCATATTATTTCCAAAAATAAAACATCAACAGGTAGTAATTTTTGCGTTGTTTATCATAAATGGATCATTTTGACATGTTGTACGAAACACTTTTTATTTAAATAACATCTCATAAACGCTTATCAGTCATATATTTAGAAAAATGATAAACATTTAATAATAATGAAACCAGTAACTTTTAGTTTATTAAAATAATTCTGCAAGTTTTATTTTATATAATTTCAAGATATATAAAATAAATACATGTAGCCAGTTTCAGATAATCTTATGAGAATGTTAGAATATTGAGCAAAAGTGTAGTAAGAACTCCACAATAACACGTGTATGAAGAAAAAAGATTTAATGTAAACACTAGGTAGGATACTAAGATGGAGGTAACGATTGCATATCATGGAAGATTTCCGCTTAACTGATAATCGATTGTTTCGCTTATCTTCCTTTTTGTGTTTGGCATTTTTAAGTGATACATTAAAATTACGTATGATTAACATACATTTTAAATTTAAATATTATACTTATTTGGATTGTAAGCTCAACTATGCAACAGAGAAACACAATGAATACCACCCGTATCCCCAAAACTGCATAGTTCAAGAATGCCTATACACTGCCACCCATAACGGTTGACATTCTGCATGGTTTGAAATAAGCATATATAACCATCGAGGGAGGTAATTTAAACTGATAACTACACGGACCAAATTTACCGAGAGTCTATTTTACAGCCGCCACACACCACTTAACACCTGTTGTAGTGACATACATATTAAATGTATAGATAACCCAAAAGACCTAATTTTTCGATCGAAGTATTTTCGATGAATACATATACATGTATATCGCTAATGAATTTTGAAAACGTATTGTTTGCTCATGTCATGTCATGGTTACTGTAACACACATTGGTCAAATGTATTTGTTGCACTTTGTAAGTCTCGTTATGTCATGGTGAATAAACAAAAACGCACTATGTAGTAATCTTTGATAACTCGTTTCCAATACTAATTCCTATCTCTGCCGCATGGATATCCTTAAGGATCACGTCATCTTGCAAAAAGCAATTCTTCAAATAAATTCATACTGGGGCTGTTTCATTTCCACGGGAGAAAACTTCTGGGATTTCATGAAGTCCAAACACTGAAATTCCCCATGTGTTGATACCCAGTGTGAGACACATAACTGCAATGATGTTCATCGGCAAACCGGCAACTGCCTAAAAGGAATAAAAATTGTCATTAGTATGTATCTAATTTGATATAAATTAAACTGACAAATGATGATAAACTCCTCCTTCCAAACAATGTCTGTATAATACCATGTTTTTAAATATTTTGAGATGGAATGGATTTAGTAACGAGCAACGAAGGTTGTTGTTCTATTCCCTGCCTTTCAAATATTACAGTCATATTTTCATGAAAAATGCTTCCGTGAAGTTTGGTTACATGGCGGCTAAACGGTTTCTTTTCACAATGACGGTTATCATACTATCGCAAGGTATCTCTCATCAATTATCGCCTGGAGAAAGTAGCACAAAGATCTCTTAACTGCAGTTATTACCAGTTAATTACAAAATTTCAGTACTTTCGAATAATAATTATATAATGTAAATGCGTCTTGAACGAGATAACTATTTTAGATATTGATATCGTTTTTGTTCATGGTTTCTAGATGATAGATTGATTTAATAAATGATAGAATACTACTTAAGCATTTAACACTGACATTCTCAACTCTCAAGACAAGCTGTGCCCAAGATTACAAAACTAAGATCGGAGATCAGTCTCAAATCTCAAGCATCTGAATGGCTAAAATGGCGTCTGGCCCTGTCCGATACAAAACACTGACTAGTGTGTAACAGCTGATGCCCCTGAATGTTATAAGCGATGCTTGATTTTTTTTTAAATAGTCGGTAGTAAACAAAACCTCCGCATGTTTTACATATTCACGAATACAGTATTATGTCATTGCTAAAGTACGAACCATATCCGGTATGGTGAGATATCCAGTAGAGAAGACTATTGCGTTAGGTGGTGTTGCTACTGGCAACATAAATGCAAAAGAACATGCTACAGTAGCTGAAATCATGAGGTAAAGTGGATGTATGCCCGTCTGTATCGCCTGAAATATTCAAACATATAGTATCATTTTATCAATTTTGTGTAATTGTGTTTTACGTCCTCCGTTCATTGCTCAACAGAAGACGGTATACTCGTTTGACTGTTGTCTTCCAAAGATCTAGAGGCTTAAGTAAACGAAAATTTCACCCACCCATATAGCTCTTTCATTGCTTTTCATAGAAACACAAGACGTTAGATGAAATTAATTTATCCTGTAAATAAATGGCTAATGCCAGAATTCTTCCCACAGAATATCGGTCTATTACTGACGCTAGAAGCTACCTGGCTACGAGGTCAGAACCATTTTAAAACTACTGTTTTTATGCGGCTAAATAAAAACAAGCTTAGTTTAAGCGAGGATTGATTTTTCTTCATTGATTTACTTAACTGACAGTTAATTTAAGAAAGCAGCAAAATAAGTAAATTCAAGAAAATGAGATCGCTAAGAACTCACCAGTTGTGATAAGATAGGCATTAGCAGCGTTGCTGTTGCTGTATTACTGGAAACCTCTGTAGCAGCTGCCACGATCAAACAGATAATTATGTTCATCACCCAGTTATCCATGCTCGCAAACACTGTCAGCTGGCTACCCAACCATTTCGAGAGGCCGGATTCCTTAAAAATTTTAATTAAAATAAATATTGTTGATCATACATATGGAACGCGCAGCCAGAAAAAGTGTGTACAAGAAATTGACGTTTTTTTTTTAATAACGGCAACAAATTGAGCATACGAAATTGCTAATAATGCATTTGGCGGTAAAAATCAAATCATATAGTCAAAATCTGTAACAAGATCACCCACGAGTTATGAAAAATAGATAATTGTATGTTCATAATAGTTTCGACTTAAATGTCGACAAAATATTACCGAAGACACATCTTACATGACATACCTGTGTTGGAGATCAGTCTCAAATCTCAAGCATCTGATTGGCTGAAATGGTGACCAGTCGCCATTTCAGCCAATCAGATGCTTGAGATTTGAGACTGGTTTCCAATCTCAGCTTTATAACCTTCAGTCCCGAAATTTGAATAAATTCTGACTCAAACAAAATTTGATGACGACAGCCGTGGCTATAAAAGTTGTTAGAAATTCAAAACTTTTTTGCTTTAATGTAACAGATATTAAAATATTAAAATCAGTGATATTAGCGACGAAATTGTAAAAAAAGCCAAATAAAGCAAAATATATTCAGTTATTTATGCTCTGAAATATTCAGTCACAAATTGTTGATAAATGACATCTCTTTCAACAAATTTCAACAAAAGTCTGAGCATTGCATGCATACCTGACTTGCTTCAGCGATAGCAAAGCCACCTCCCAGAAGAACGATAACACCCCACGGCAGCTTTTGAACTAGAACTCGCCAGTCAAGTATTGGTATATACACCGGAGGACCTATTAAAAACAATATTATATTAACAATCAAGTTTTATTGAATACCTTCATTTTATGGTATTACATAAACTAAAACAAGATAACATGAAATGAGAAGTAAAATTGACATGCTATTCTTTAGACACGGGGACAATAGAATCGTTAGTCATTTCCAGTACTTTTTTGCATACTTTTTTAGATGGACATGTTGTTAACGATCGTTCGCTTAAGAGACGTACACATTCCTTTTAGAACTTTCATCAGAAAAAAGACAATTATCAAAACCTCTCCAACGGCAAAATGCAGTTGAATGAAACTTTCTTTTACATATATGTGTTATCAATTTATCTTCAGTTCACAAATATTAGAACTTTAACGAAAAATAGCTAGACCGAATAATTCCCTAATATTCCATTTACAATCTAACACAAATGCTAACAACACATAACATCATTTAAAATGTCCACATGAGCAATACGAGTATGTGAATGGCAACAATATCACGCGTCTCTTTGTCTAACAGGTGAACAGGTTATCAGATATTTGTAAAATTGTGTTTGACCTTAAGTTTTCTGGGCACTTAAATATGTGTCAAAGGAATAAAAATGCTGATTTATCCCTTTAGTTTGAGATGTCTGTTTTGAAATAAGTCAATTTATAATCCATGATCTCTCTCCCTCATTTCTTGGGTGTGTGGGGAGGCTGTGTCTTCTGAATTTTGGACTTCCCGATAATCATATTTTACCTTTTTATAATTGCATGTCTTCAAAATGACATACTGACCAGAGCGCAAACTGAGTCTGCGATATATTTCTTTTTTTTATATGTCGTTCATTGTTTTAAAATTTTTCATTCTTATCATCGGAGGACTGATAATTATTTATTCAAGTCGGTGAAATTATTAAATTAACGATTTTCGTTCTCAATAAGAACGACTAATGTTTCTTGTGTCATATGAAACTGTATGGTTCATTGTGTAAACATGTGAGCAACATGTAAGCAACTCAAGGTTAAACGTCAAAGTTATCTAATGCGGGACCGAGTTTGTTTTAGGTTTTAAAGATGAAACTTTATTTGAAATCACATCAAAACATCAAAAAACACCAATGTCATTGCGTATCTTTATCAAAATCTTCAGCAAACATAAGCAATCTCAAATTAATCTGACGCCATGCGAGACATTTCGGCGTTCGTTTATAATAATATTAAAGCACAGATCAACTATACTAAATAACTTAACACTGAACATATCATGCAGTGCAAACATTTATAATTTGATTAGGATTTCACTTACCGCCTTTGGCCCAACAAAATACTTTGGGTACCTCTGCAGGAAGCATAAACAATAGAACACTAAGTAAAATGCATGGCGTGGAATCTGACAAATACCTTTAAAGAACAAGAAAGCCGACATCAAATAGTTTTTTAACTTATATCAGCAAACATTGAACAAAACGTAACTACAGTGTGTAATTCTTTAATAATCAACAAAATAACTTCACTTCTGGTAATCATTTATCGTTATTAACGGGCAAGTAACGAGAAATTGACGTTATTCCTTAAAATGGAGTAGCCAACTGTCACCATTGCAACGACTGTCATCGATAAAAAAGTGGTTTTTTTTTTCTATTTAGCAAAACGCATTTCAATAACACTTTGCACAAGTAAATGTCATAAATTTATCATTCTTTATTTTACATACGTTAAGAAACGTTCATCCAATAGATATGATTGATTTTGCCGTTACGTTACGCTACGCGAACCAGTACGGCAACAGCCCTTAGGGCTCCATGCAATTTCAACGACGCTAGCGATTGAGCTAGCCGGGTCAATGCCAAACAAAGTTGATCAGATAACCCTTAAAACGTTTACTGCATGATACCGGTAACCGATCATTTACTGCATGATACCGGTAACCGATCATTTACTGCATGATACCGGTAACCGATTATTTACTGCATGATACCGGTATCCGATTATTTACTGCATGATACCGGTATCCGATTATTTACTGCATGATACCGGTATCCGATTATTTACTGCATGATACCGGTAACCGATCATTTACTGCATGATACCGGTAACCGATCATTTACTGCATGATACCGGTTACCGATTATTTACTGATAACAGTACTGTCTATAAGTACGATCAAACTGTCTATGACCGCCACATTGCACAAATATAAATGAACAAATATTAGATAATTGTGTTTGTTTTCCAAATATAGTAAGGACTTAAATGTCAAACAAATTACCAAAGATACCTTTCCCATGACGTGACCAATATATATCATAGAAATAGAAAATCGTTGGGTAATGCGAGTACCAAAATATGTTATACAATGTAAACCATTACTTCAACCAGTTGAATTTCAGTAACTGCATGATAATTTAAGTGCTTTTCATTAATGATTTCTTGAAAGGGAAATAATAAAATTATTTATCAGACATCAATGAACAATATCAAAGTCCTAAGGTTACAAAAACTTAGATTCATTGTGACAGTCTTTGCACCTGGCGATTTGATTGATTGAAAAAGAGCGCAGCCTCAGAACTAACCTATTTGAGGCTAGAAATCTGAGACCGGTTTTCATTCCCACTGGAACCTGATGTGGGACTTGGCTGTTTACAAATACAAGTAAATTCTGTTTCATGTATATACATATTGTAAATAAAAGAATCAAATTAAGTGTTTAACGTTTACCCGTCTTTAAATGACCCTGATGTGCCCCAGCCTTTCACATTTGGCGGATCCCTGAACAGCCAAAAGAACACCAACACAACAAATACCACAAGTATCTGACCCTCTCGGAACCTAGTATCAAAATAGTTATTGTAACATGTGTGAATATTATATCAAAACAAGAGTATACATCAAACATACAAAACACTCGCATTAAGGAAATATTTCGTATCATGTGACTTCTGAATTCTGACTGCCCATGAGCAGACTCAATTAAACCGGGCCTGCAATATTTTCATATTTTTTGTGTTCGATGGCTTTATTTTACATATACACAAATTTGCAAAACATTACATTTCAACAACATAACTTGTCAATAAATGACCAACGATCGGGTGAAACAAGACTAAAATGTTCCAAAAATCGTTTTATATGTACATCACTTGATGAAGGTTTCTGCCTGTGACAATCATAATATGAGTTGATGGTTAAGCCACTACAGCACTTACGTAAGCCTTCCGAGTTCTTTAAACTGTTTCCTTATTGTTTGGTTAATCATGCGCTTTTGCTCAGGATCGATTTTCCTAAAACATCTAAAGTAAAAAGAGAAACATGTGACAAGAAATGTTTCAATTATTCGCATAATTTCGATATAGTGAAATATCTTATGCCAATAAGTTCTAAAATACTAGTACAAGAAAAGGTAGCTATAAATTTTTCGAACACTGGATTAGTGCAATAAGGCGTGATATCCTCATTATATTTAAAACTGCACAGGTTAAGTGAGCCTGTCCACAAAGCAGGAAGTTATGTTAAATGAAATTACAATTTAAACGAAATATTCTAAATGTATTAAATGTATTATTCAAAGCTTTCTTTTCACATTCTTCTATTAATTTCACTAGGAATGTTCTTTGGTATTCGACAAGTTAGAACATACCCACAGCGTATAAAAGCTAGAACAAGCCACAACCAGCCGAAGACCGCTGTTAACAATGACAACGGAAATGCAAATCCCATCCATTTGGCAAATGATATGTCGGATTCTTGCCCCGTATATTCGACAAATAATCTACAAAATATAACCATGCAAATAATATTGCAAGTGAAGGACAATATCCAATATTGCAAGCGAAGGACAATATCCACTTATCATTTGTTAAATCAAGGTTGTTGATTTTATTAATTTTAAGAACGTAAATAGATTTTGAATCATATGATAACAAATCGTGCTTTACTTTCAAATTGGTTACATAAAGATGTCGTCAGAGTGTGTGAAATGTGTTTTCAATAATTCCATATAAAGACTTTCACCAAATCGTTTGTTTGTCATTTGTTTGCTGTAGGCAGAATACGTAAATACCTAACAGAAAACACTGCAAAAACGTCATTTATTAAATAACATAACATAACAGTACATGAAATAACATAGCATTAACTTTATTGGCGTAGCAACAAGATAACTAAATACATGTTTAATGAAGATATGAAAATTAAAGACGTAACTTTTTACCAAGTCACTTTTTTCGAGAAGAAACAGAAATACAAAACGTAACATAAAAACAATAACACAAGTGTATTTGATGACAGTACCTAATGTTATATCTAATTTTAGTATACTCGATATTATTTCTGGATTTAAATGCACAAAATTGGCTAAATGTTTATCATTTTTATATTACCTGACGACATGATAGATTGAAATTTTGTAAATTTGGTCATCTACAGTAGTTTGGTTTTAATACTCGTTTACGCAGATCTGTCTGTTTTACAAAATAAAAGGAAATTGTTTTCTATTTCATTAACGTTTAAATTACAGTGTACACATATTCTATCATTTCTGTTGGTATTTGTATGTCTTCCCAGGAACTTTCGCAAACATTTTCAATATACAATTTCGATATATTAACTATAATAGTAGCCCCAAACCTCTGCACTTGAGGAAAGATCCTACTAAATTATCAAACACTTTATTTTTATCATTGGTTGTTAGGTCTAGCTGGTTGATAACAATAAATAAATTATGAAGAGCGAATAGTGAATGTTGTGCTATGCGTTTCTTGGATCTGAACCATCATTTTGAAAGAGATGTATTCTTAAATATTCAAATGAGTCTACTACAAATAATTGTGTTATTTTATGTAAAATTTTGTGTAATATGACCTACTATTTCAAACATCATATTTTTTGTCTCTTTTGTGTTAACTTTAAGACCCCATTTGTCACAGTAACTTTGTAAAAATATTAAGCATAAACTGTAATGCTTGTGGGTTTTTAACACATTGATCCCTTATTGTTTTTATGTAAATTTTATGCGTTCAGACGAAAACGTTCGATACGCTTTCAGTTCATCTCACCTCGGATAAATTGAGCGAGTGTGTATGAATCTTTTTTGTGATGTATTATTCTGGATGTGGCCATTCCAGATATGCATATTTCACACTTTTACAATCCCAGTCGTTTTGTTTGTGCTGTGAGGCGGTCGTAAAACGTCTCCCCGTACATTCAATCAATACTGTTATCTTTTCATCCCTCAAGGATTGCTGTTTACATTCACTTTTCACACCCCTCCCAAACCTCTCAAATTCTCTCATTTACCCCTCTCTACTTTTTGGCTGTGTGGGGAGGCTTTGTCTGCTGGATGCGACCATTCCTGATATGCATATTTCACATTTTTGTTTTTGTAAAATTATAACTTCCCCCGTTAGACTTTTTCCAGGTAGGAATTGGCACAGGCCTGGTTGCTCTGTGCAAATCAATCACTCATTGCCTCAGAGGTCTACCTTAATCAGCGTACCATGACGCATTTCAGAAATGGATCCAGAAACTCAAATCGTGGAGAATATTTTGAAGGGGTGTAATGTTCATTTGACTATTTGAGTAGCATGCTTTTGAGTTATCGTACAATATACTTACATGTCGAACAACCCTTTTATTTATTTGTTATTACACCTACAAGAAGAAGTCCCTTACTTGTCCGCTTGTTGTTTGAGGACTAGATTAGGTGGTGTCCCGGTTAGTGTTGCGATACCTCCGATGTTGGCACCGTAAGCTACACTCAGAGCAAAGGCTTTGGACACGCGTATAATTTCTTCGTCTGCTGCTTTTGAAGTAAGTGATGTTCTGGATGAAGCGCTTGCACTTCGAAGATAATCTTTACTGCATAAGTGATATAAACAGTTTAATACATGTATGTTCAAAATAGGTATTTATAACGGTTATTGTGTAGAACTACGGACACAATGCATTAAGTAATCCAATTTAGTTGAT
The DNA here is from genome assembly GCA_038501625.1 of Corbicula japonica. Classification (NCBI taxonomy): domain Eukaryota; kingdom Metazoa; phylum Mollusca; class Bivalvia; order Venerida; family Cyrenidae; genus Corbicula; species Corbicula japonica. Next base: position 1,296,138 of record JAZAYU010000067.1, on the reverse strand, counting down.
ATAATTAAAGATTGTTAAGGCATACTGAACATAAATTAATCAACAAACCTGGCAGAGCCATTTGCGTTCATGCTTACTGTACTGTCTATTCGCCTTTTGGGTAATTCTACACAATCATCTGTTGATGTTTCTGTGGTTTTCACATCTTCGAAGTGAACGTTAGGCTTCGATACAGTACCATCATCTTTTAGAATAGTCAAATCAACAAAACTTCCATTTGCTTTGCCGCTTGTCACACTGTGTTTGTTTGGTGGCGAGTCCGGGGGATCGGACTGATGACTGGTTGGTATAGAGGTGTTGCTACTAGATATATCGTGACTGGTACACTCACTTGAACTATCTTCGGTTGAGTATGCGGCATTGTCAACACCATCGTCGCCTTTATATGAATTAATGCAAACATTATTTGCTGAAGATCTCGATGGTTTAGAGTCATAAAGTGTTTTTAGACATTCGGACATTTTAAAGAAGGTAATTCATATTGAAGATTAACAATAAGGACAATATAAACATTTACACATGTTGTTTTTACATGTTTTACTGCTGTATTTTCGGGACTGGTACATGTATACCAAATCAAAGCAATTTGTAAATGTTTCTAATCCATGTATTCAGTACAGTGCCGGAGGTTATAAAACAGAGCATTGAAACCAGTCTCAAATCTCAAGCATCTGATTGGCTGAAATGGCGACCAGTCGCCATTTCAGCCAATCAGATGCTTGAGATTTGAGACTGGTTTCCAATCTCAGCTTTATAACCTCCGGCACTGTACTGAATACATGGATTAGAAACATTGTTTCCATGCTCAGCTTTGTAACCTTCAGCCCTGGTCTGATCAATAACAAAAATGATCTCGGCTTCATAAAGCCACAAACTACTCGTATTGTTGAACTTTGTTGACATTGATTATTGGATGCATTTAAAACTAGACGTGATTTTGGAAACATATTTACCTAGAGTACACTTGTTGACATCCTCGATATTTTTCTTAACGGCTGATATAATAGGTATCATCATAGATGTCGCTGCTGTGTTGCTGATCCACATAGACAGAAACCACGTGGTGGCCATTAAACCTGCCATTATACTGAAAGTATAATTAAATGCTTATAATATTGTCATTCAGTACTGTTTAACAATGTTATATAAACTACTTAGTATATATATTAAAGGATTAAATCGATATTTGGCTGTGTTAATTTGGGTATGGAAAACATTTGGGTTGTTTAAAGTGCAGCAACAATGAACATAAAAAATATCAAATTAATTCTTATATTCATCGTAGACGTTCAATTTGTATTACATAATTATATTATGTTTTTTATTCCTATATCTTTCTTTTGATGAGAATGTTTGGAGAATGGTTTGAAGAAGGTATTATACAATTATTTACTTATTAGCTGGGAAATATGCTGTGATATTGACCTAAAAAATCGTTATTGACCGAGGCGTTATCAACAGCATATTTCCCAGCTAATAAGTAAATAACTGTTTTATTACATGAACTATAAATATAATACTATATATGAACTATATATATAATAGTTTATTACATGAACTATAAATAATATAAAAGATGGAAACTTTCGGATTCTATTTATAGACAGGTCAATATCAGCGAAAGCGGGTCAATATCTAGATTTATTGACTCGGTTATTTTGGGGGTGTGACCAATCGCGTTGCGTCTATTTATAGTTCATGTAATAAATGTCCTTAGTGGTACTTACAAGATGGGTTGTGCACCGACGACCATCATCACACATAGTGAGATCCGTTCATGAAGTCCACTTTCCTCCAGAGCCACGGCAATGATCAGCCCACCCATAAACAACATTGTCGTGTCCTGAAATATCATACACACAGTAAGTTAGTGGTTTGTGAAAAAAAAAACTTTTAAAAAATATGAAATATGCATATCAGGAATGGCCATCCGGCAGAAACAGCCTCCCCTCACAGTCAAAAAGTAGAGGAGAATAGAGCATGGTTTTAAAATAATCAGTTTCAAAAAAGACGATTAATTATCGAAAGTGAGAACCCGAGGGGTTGCCGCATTGGAACGGTCAGTGACAAAGCAATTTTCCACTGTGGGGTTTAAACCAGGTTCTGGGGTGCACCAACCTCACACTTGCCGCAAAAGCAAAAGTCGTCTTGGTAAAATAACTCCAATCCACCCATCCGCTCAACAATGTCGCAAGAAAAGCACACAAACATACAAAACACATGAAGCTAAAAGCATTGCCAAGCCAAGGAGGTGGGTACTTTATGATCTTACCAAGATATTTCACAGCCAGTTTTTACGGAGATTTAATAATAAACTTAAGAAGATAAAAGGCAATGTTAATTTCTCCCGGTTATTCGTAAAAACCATCTGTAAACTTAAAAAGAAAGGTTACTTACACGATATTTTACAGCGCTCTGCAGGTTTGGTGATTAACCCATCTACAGTTGATCATTGTGCTTACATATTTGGTTGCACGACCGTGGCCGGGGTTTAAGAGTTTATGAAGGTTTATGGGGAAATCTTTTCCTAAAAGAATCCAGAAGCTCGATTTGTTTCTTTTATCCCTGTAATCGTGTTCTTGCTGATTTTACCCCAGGAGCTCTGTCTCGGTAAGATCATTGAGTACCCGCCCTTTGGCTGCAATGCTATTAGTTTCTTATGTTTTATATGTTTGTGTGCTTTTGCATGCAACATTGTTGAGCCGATGGGTGGGTTGGAGTTATTTCATCAAGAAAACTTGTACTTGTTTTATGGTATGATAACCTGTTGGGGCATGTGTGAGGTTGGTGCACCCTAGAACCTGTTTTAAACCCCCAGTGGCAATTTGATTTGCCACTGACCGTTCCAAGGCGGTAACCCCTCGTGTTCTCAGTTTTGTTAATTTTGTGGTGTCTTTTTTGAAACTGATAATTTTTTAACCATGCTCTCTCCATCTCTCTTCTTATTGACTGTGCAAGGAGGCTGTTTTTTTTCTGAATGTGGAAATTCCTGATGCATATTTCGCCTTTTTACCGAGACCAGAGCACCTGGAGTCAAATCAGCAAGAACACGATGAAAGGGATAAAAAAACAAATCTAGCTTCTTTGTTCTTATTTTACAGATGTTACCCATTACACGAAAAGTCCTTTTGAAACATGATGGATTTATAAATATTAGATGTCTGTTCATGCAAAGATGTGAGAAAACAACACAATTTTATCATATACTCATAGCCATTCAAAACGAAAATATACACAATGTAATGATGAATAACGTTGTTGTTTTTTTTTCTAAAACAAAGCAAGCAATTAATGGAACTTTAAAACTTGAACTGGACAGGTATCTCAAATGGGGTATCTTAGAAAATAAGAACTTTTTGCATTAGACCATAACGGAAGACCTTTCCTACATGCAGACATTACACCACAAACTTCTTTGACATCCTATTTAATTACCTTGATGTATACCCCGCTGATTTCGCTTGCTTTTGCCACGCCCAATAACGGAAACAGGAAGACTGGAATTAGTGCTGTCACAGGGATTGGAATCGCCTCTGTAAGCCAGAGTATTGCCATGACGATGATGACGTAAGCACATTTCGATTCCTGAAACAGGAGCATATTATGGATATCTGATATCATGATTGTTCCTGCTTAAGTGTACCTAAAATTGTACCTTAAATTATATTTTTATATTGCATTCCAACCAAAAAAATGATAATTTACGAAAAACTGTAGTGTACATTAAAAAGAATATCATTTCATTTCATTTCATTGTAACACCGCACGCATCTATCATGATAGAAAAGACAAACTGTGCGACTCACTTATCAATACATCATTGTTTATGAAATTTTAACCCGTATCAATATTTACCCATTGGCGACTTATCAGATCTATTTCATAACACCTCAAATAAGTATGCAATCATCAAGTGAATAAAAATACATGTATTATATAAATTACAATACTGACTGTCCTTTTTTAAGTCTGGGCTGAAGAATATCAGAAATATATAATTTAAATGCATGATTTGTATTTGTAAGCGGGGTGGTTCAGACCAGTACTCTGTATGGTTTTCGTACTTTTATTCTGGGCCAGTGCCTCTATGCTCTGATAGAAAGGTAAGTTATCAATAAGGGTAACCTTGGGAGAGTTACAAATAACTTTTCAAATATCTTTCTTTTCTACAGTACTGTATGTAAGTGCTTCCTAGGAAAGCTAGAGTGGGAATGAGATTTCTTTGTTAGAAGTTCTCAGAACAGGTTAGAGTGATGTGTGGTGAAGGGTAACACTCACTCAACCATACAAACCAGTTTACCATACATAATACTATAAATTAACACACACAGACATTAAACAGACTACAATATCCACAAGACAGGACAAAACAACCATACCAAACCCCGTTTACATATCAGAAACTAAAACTACCTAAAGACAGGTTTAAAAGACAATCATAAAACAAACAGAATTAATCTTTATGTCCAAAGTATACTTCATAATGTAAAAGCTTGTGTACTCCAGAACCTGTTTCATTTTACCTGTGGCAATAAAGTTTTGCCACTGACAATCCCCCACAGGGTCTCATTTTTGTTCATTATCATCCCTCCCTCCCTCTGATTCAAAATAACGTAACTTTCTAATTAATTGTTTACTGTCTCATAGTTAATTATATGGAATAATGAATGTGTTCGTAAGCACCGAATGCTAAGTATTACATCTTTCACATCATTTACCACGAGATGTTGCTATCAGAAAACAAATTAGTCAAGTCAAAATAACGAGGTCAAATATCTAACAAAATGCCATCATGACCCTGTTTATTTCAAGAAGGTTGTTATAAATTGTAAAATTAGAAAGTAAGGTGCAAGTCTCTGAAACAACTTAATAACTTATACAGGATTTCAGTGTCTGAGGACAGTATGCTCGACTACTGTCGGTAAGATAAATGTTGCTGAAATACTAAAAAAGGAGCATTATTATGTCAAAATAAACAATTGGTATGTGACTGATTGTCGCAACGCTGTCCGTTATCTGAAATCTGTGTAACTGACGTTTGCATCTAGACGTAAGGAATCCGCATTGTTCTAAAGTAGGAAAATCTGTATAACATTAGGGTTAAAAAGGTAAAAACTTCACTTTGCATTTAAGTGACAAACATGTCATGTCGTAATAATGACAATTACATTGTGAGACAATTAGTGAAAAAGTTTACAATATGTCGTGCTTGTATTAAGGTCGTATGGTTTATTCCATTTGATTGAAACCATTTCCTTTTTTTCCAGTGCGAAGAGATTCACTAACAATTAATCGTGCAAATGAGATGATATTGACACGAAACAAACTACTTAGTTTACAACACTTATGTATACCAGTTACAAAATCATACCACCGTTTAACAGTTTTGCCATTCTCGTTTTGCTGATTTATTTATCAAAACATGAGGCTCTGTCAGTTTGGTTTGAAGGTTATGACTAAATCGGTATAAAAAGGCACTACTGGCGACACAATAGGCCGTATAATTTGATTTGCCACTGACGGTTTCAAGGCGGTAACCCCTCGGGTTCTCATTTTTGTTAATTGTTTGTGGTGATCATTATTATAACATTTTATTAGCTCTCTCCCTCTCTCTTCTTCTTGACTGTGTGGGGAGGCTGTTTTTTTTTCTGAATGTGGCAATTCCTGATATGCATATTTCACCTTTTTATATTGTTCCGTTCCTGTGCATATCTTCTAACAATTGTATACTGAAATTATTGCACATTTTTGAACAAGAAACTGTTGTTTAGGTCAATATCAAGATGATAATAATAATAATAGGAGATTGCTGACTCGAACATAGAACTGCGCAGGGCGGCATCTAGCGCACGGAATTGGTCTATATTACCGACACACTGTGCATTTGTAACAAACGTAACAACCTGTAACACACCTAACATATATGTTATAGAAATTACAAAGATAGCAAATTTAACGCCTTTAACATGTTTAACACATGAAGATTTCAAGTCCAATTCATATCTGTATGCAGTGTAACACATGTTACATTTGCGTAACATTATTGTCAACATTAAGCTACTAACATTTAAGGAGCATCCTTTAGTATGGATACTTGTGGTACATTCGTGAACAATAAAATGTGTTTGCCACTATTTTATTAGATAGGGGGGTCAGCAAAAGTTTAAATACCAAATTTATAAAAGACAGTGTTTAGCTATATAATTAAAATCAAACAGTAAGATATCAAATGCCGAATCTTTAAGTCTATTAGGGATGATTCCACGTGACCCTTTGGCCAAACTCATGCTTTTTAATGTTAAAAAGGTAAAATAATAGATTTTTGATTCGCAATAAAACGATAATAATACTGTTTATAATAATTCAGCAAACGAACGCACTATTTTGCTATTTTGTTAAACTTATGTTATTATATCTATGGTCACTGCACTTGCAATATACCGAGATGTGTGTTTAAAAAACAAAGACTTCAACATACATACTGTACATGTACACCAAACATAGAAGGACCTCAATCAAGACCAGTTATCAGCAATAGAAAATATGGAATACTTTATCTATATAAATTATAGATATGAGTGGAAATTTATCGACAAAATTCAACGTTGCTTTTCAAGCAAACAACACTTGAAATAAAAGTGCCACATTCATGAGCAGTTAACGTAACTTACGGAGAAAATCACGAACACGCCACTTGAAATTTAGTGCCACGTTCATGACCAACTTTTAGGTGACTTACGAAGCGAACCATAAACACACTACTTGAAATAACATGACAATCTTAAACGTTACATTTGGAGCGGCACACACTCCTTGAAAAAAAATAGAAGATGAAACACAAAATAATTTGACAATGAGCAATTACCAAGAACAAAACAAACATATAAGAACTCAGTTAAGTATTAGAACCACAAAATTAGAGAGAAAAGTAGAGCAAATTATACATATCTTGTTGACAAATCTGGCTAACAAATGGGTCGGTCCGAACGATGACAACTTGATTGTTATATTTTTATGTATACAAATATTTAGCTTTTTTCAAACATTGTGTGTTTAATTAATAAACTACATTTATGTTAGCTACATGATACATGTTTTGACTACAGTATGTTTGCCGAAGGCAATACTGTCGGACAGAAATGCAAATTTGATGATGTCGACGTTTTGTTTTTATTTTGTTTATAATGAATATACAATTACGCAAAATGAATAAATCATAATTGCTAAATAACGATTTATGATAATAATATTGCCACTAACGTCAAATCCAATTATGTAACGTACTGCGCTTGTTTACTGTGACATACTGTTTAACATAATATATTAAACTTTCATTTATTTGCGTTCTTTCTTAAAACACCGTTAAAGTTTATTTTTGAAACTTTTAAATATACTAGTCGAACTTCGGTATTTTGTTTCAGTGACTTAAAATTCTAACATTTAATGATATAACCTAATCATTAATGAATCGCAGTAAAGATAGTACATGCAGTCACTCGAACGATGCAAAATCGTTACGCATTTACACTAAAAACGTTGAAGTCGAGAGATTTGAGATATACATCAAAACATTTAACAAAAACATTTTATTACTGGTTTCACATGAAATCGCTATGATTTTAATGTACATGTATATTTTTTAAACTCTAGATAATTTCATTGTTATTTTCACCTTTTTTAAATTAAAGTCGTTTTACGATGCTATTAAGCGTTAAAAGAAAACAATATCTACATTTAGTGTTACAGAAAAAACAACTTACGGTTTCAAAGTCTTCCGAGTAATTGAGAAGAAGTTCAATCGGTAATAAGAATGCCAACACCGGCACAATCACTGGTTTTAGGGTCCACACGTGTTTCAAATACCCTAAATTCATGCTTTTGAAAGTTTTTCAACGCTAACTGGCTTGCTTGCTTTGGTCAAAGCCTTATAAGTGCTACATTTTCCAATAGTTTTTTTCTTGTTTCGTTTACTTTAAATAAAACGAATACATTAATACTGTTTGCATATTATTTTCAAAAATGCTTTAGCTGAAATCAGATTTTGCCCTGTAACTACCCTTTAACCTTGGTAATCTGATTCAGTTAATGGTCACTTTTCTATCTGGTTTGCTAGTACCATAAGCGTGATAATAATGACCAAATGCTGAATTAAATATATGTTAATGTCTCACTGAAATTGAACACAATCAAATGTTCCTATTTTGACAGCTACTAGTATGTTGGTGCAATTTATTTTTGTTGTTTTATCCGGTTGTTTGATCATGCATCAAAAGAGCAAAACTTTCCATTTTGTTTTTACTGATGTGCAGAATCGTTATGTAAATGAGCACGTTATAGATTTGGAAAGGTAAATAGATCAGTTTGTATTATTTTAAAGCTACATTTTTCCGAAAGACTGAAGTTCTAGCGCATTATTTGTAAATATTAGGAAACCCTATCGTATACATCTCACCTTAAATATGTTTTTTCCTTATGCTGACAATCTATATCTTTCTCTGACTCTGTCAATATAAATAATATATTTGGGGCATGTCGCGGAACACTGACGCCTCCAGTCATATTTTTAACACTTTAGTTTTTAATTTATTTGGAAATAACTTACATGATACATTGCCGCGGGATAAACGTTATGACGTAATTTCAAAGAATAACGTTAACTTCTCCATTACACGTTTTTCGGGACGCGCCCTGACTGTAGGGTTGAAATATGGTAAGTTAAATAAAATGTGTAAGAAGCTACATGTAGAGAGTCACGAATTGCTCAAACATTCCATATATTTCCGTTAACACCATTTCCTTCTGCAAAGCACCCAAGTTAACTATAATCTGAAGAAGCGCATTTGGGAATATATAACAATTAGAGAAATTATAATGAAATGGAGAGGGTTCATGGACAGTCAGAGTAAGTTCATGTTTGAGTGTGTTTGCTTTACGGCTTTATACGGTCACTCCTTCTTAAATAGGTTATAATGCGCTCTCCATCGAACACGGACATGTTTCTGTTGACTGGAATCCGTTGTTTTCCCACATCATAACAAAGTCTATGGTTCCTAATGATCACATAACACTGCCTCTTGTTCACAATGTCCTAAAATCTGTTTTGTATTTGTATTTACATACATAGCAGACATGCCTTACCATCACATAGTTAAGATCCGTTTTACGACTTGATCTAAGCTATCAATTATTATCACATATACCCACAGACAGTGTGTGTGTACTGTGTAAATAAACAAATAAAAACGTGCATGTAGGTTCACAGCTAGATCCGGCACGTATCGCATACCGTTCCGAACTGCGTCATAAACATATATAAACTTGCATGTATGTTCACAGCTACGTCCGGCACGTTCCGCGTGAGTTCCCTACTAAATAATAAACACATACAAACTTGCACGTAGGGTCACAGCTAGATCCGGCTCGTACCCGAACCGTTCCATAATAAGTAATAAGCACATACAAAATTGCACGAAGGTTTACAGCTAGATTCGGCACGTACCGAATACCGTTCCGTACTGCGTAATAAGCATATAAAAACTTGCACGTAGGGCCACAGCTAGATTCGGAACGTACCGCATACCGTTCCGTAATACGTAATAGGCACATACAAAATTGCACGAAGGTTTACAGCTAGATTCGGCACGTACCGCATACCGTTCCGTAATACGTAATAGGCATATACAAACTTGCACATAGGTTCACAGCTAGGTCCGGCTCCTACCACATACCGGCCCATACTACGTAATAAGCACATACAAATTTGCACGCAGGTTTATAGCTAGATCCGGCACGTACCTCAACCGTTCCGTATTACGTGATATTCATATTCAAAATTGCACGAGGGTCCCATCTATATCCGACTCGTACCGCATACCGTTCCGTACTATGTAATAAGCATACACAAACTTGCACGAAGGGTCACAGCTAGATTCGGCACGTACCGCATACCGTTCCGTACTATGTACTCCAGCAATGTATAAAACACAGTTCACGGTCCAAGACATGACCAGTGTACTTTGGCGCTAGGAACTCTGGGATAAGAACTACTTTGAGGCGGAGTTACGGCCCTGCTGTACTGCATTTAAGAATCGGGGTTGCTTTATGTCATCAGCAGACGCTATAGGACATGGAAAATACGCGAAGTTTTATTTATTTTTTAAAATTAAAATAGGAAAAGCGTCAACAACATTAAACTTGTTTCGTTTTAAATCTTTAAACAACTAAAGCCTCCTATACTTATTTACTTAATCGATATCGCCCATTTTAAGTTTCGATGAAAGCGGCCATCACTCGGATTTTAAACACCATCCTTTACAGGCACGCTGACGTCATAACTTTCGTTTTGACGTCATAACTTTCATTTTGACGTCATAACTTTCATTTGCACTTTTGTGGCAAAAGATTTAGACAACATATACCATCAATTTGAGTTTAATTGTGAAAAAATGTGTTACTCTATTATAATAACACTTACATATAGTTATCCAAAAAAAGACAGAAATTGCAAGATAAATTACAAACTACATTGCGTGCCTTTTTACACAGTCGCGTAGTAATTTAGCAAAAAACTGCAAGTTATGCGTCAAACCATACAGATCATTCTTGATCTGGGTTTTATACATTGGTACTCCGGTATCAAGTGAATAGACGCCGTCACTGATAACGCCCGGAGACTAAAGTCTGTCCCACCTAACCGTGAAACACATTTTCTGAATTAATTATGCATCATTTGAAAAAAAGAATATCACCAATCGACACAGAAAAAAAATCCATGGGGGTGGTCTTTCCTTAGTTTTTGGATTTAAACACCTATAAAATAGTTATTTGTAAAAGTTTCATTTTCCCCATAGACGCTTATGTTATTTGTTTACGTCCATTTATTGCCGCGATATCTCACGTGCGATAAATTTCGCAACGTCATGAAGGGGCGGTTTCAACGTTCTTGTTAACTTAGTATTATGGCGAGGTCGTGTTAACATTTTCATCTCTGTTATAACACAGATGAATGAATAATGATTAAAACAAGTATGTCCAGAAAGTGAGTTGTTTTTATACACAAAGTGGATAAAATAAAAAATCTACAACTTACTAGTATTTTCTTTCGTCATAGACATGTCGTCATTCTAATAATTATGATCGCACAAGTTCATTGACCTAAATAATGACAGTGTTTGATGACGTAATCGGAATTTTACTGGGGCGTAACAGGAGATTATACATCGGAAAACGAGACCGCTTTCCAATTTACAAATCGCTTTAAATATTAAAATTTTACGACGGAATATCAACATAAACAAAGATCACTAGATTTTTGTTATTTTGTACTTGAGTTAAAGGTTGAATCCTTTGTTCTGTATTTATAGATTTTTTTTCTTTAAGAGTGTTTTTTTTTTGCTCATTTACGAATTACTTGAAACGAACAGAGAATCGTAACATTTAGCATACATATTAACATTAAAAATGGAAAAAGTGGGAAAACGGAAACATAAACAAAAAAGATAGAAAAAGATATTGATCGGGAGCTTTTGAGAAAAACATTAAATGCAGACCATACCCCGGACAATGTGATTACGGTTATCTTTGCTTTATTTTCGCTGTTGACCAATCTAAATGCATCTCTCTCGTTTCATTCAAAATATGTTTTTAACACCTTGATATTTATGTTAAATGAACCTATAATCTGCTTTCCACCATATTACATATTGACTGTTCCCATGTTACATGTACCACACTTCTGGGAAAATAAAGATGATGTTCTGTTCTGTTCCGCTGAACTGTAGACGAGAACGCGAGAACAAGATTCGAAGTCTCGAAAACAAAATGCGAGGTCCCGAGAACACGATGAGAGGGTCCCGCAACTTGTTTTAGCTACCTCGTGTCGTCATGTTCTCGTCTTTTCATGGTCTCGTCTTCATAGATCACAAAAAAGAGAGAACAGGGTGCAAGGTAGCTAGACAACGAGGCGAGATCGCAAAAACACGACGCATCTTGCCCTTCCATCATGTTCTCGCGATCTCGCATCGTGCTTTTGCGATTTCGCATATTGTTTTCATGATCTTTCTCGTTCAAGTTTTCTTGGTCTCGTTCAAGAGGTCGACAGGGCGAAACAACGATGACCCCACGGAACACCGTAGAAGTCTGATTTAATTTTTGGACTAGGCACGATCTCAAACGTTCATTACGACGCGTACATTCTAGATTGCGTACCCAAAGTGCGCCTTACTGAATTTAGCATCAGTACCTGTACCCGTCCGTCTATGGTCCTTATAGATAGAGAAAAGGACACAATCTCATCATAAAGTAAATAAAAAATATCGACATTCTTTTACAATGTCACGTTCCGTAGCGCGATTTTATTGATAAAAATAACACAAAATCGTAGATTATAAGTTCAAATAATTCGACAACATTGTATAGATGCAACGTTGTACGTATGGTGGTATGTTGTTCTTAAAGTATAAAATAAAGTTCGATTTTGGTGATCGGCAGAAAACTGAGAAGGCGAAGCGAGTCTCCAAAATTGAACTAAAAACCGTTTGTGCATTTAAATTTATTTATCATCGCTACAGAAGAGTATTAGTCATTTTAGATTTTCGGAGGCTAGGGCAAGATACAGCGGAATTTAAGGATTATCCCTAGATAATTTTTAGGATGGTGGATAGATTCTATACACTGGACCGCGATTCAAAATTAGTATTTTTAGTTGAAGTAGCGGGGGATCCCTAGACACAGAGATAAACTCGCTACCTACTGAGCTATTTATGCTCCCAAACTCTTATTAATTTGGTGTTTGCAGCTATCGTTATATCTTATAGAAAGTAAGCGCATGCACCACATACACAAGAAATACGATGATTTAGCTGACTGATGTAGACTCCGTCCCGGCTCTGGCGTATTCAGTTTTCTACGCTAATTAAATCAACAGGAAATTTGAAAAATCTTTGGCGAACAAACACATGTAAACAATCAGGCGCGTAGGAGCAGGGGCCGCAGGAGCCGCGGCCCCAATATTTCGGCAAGTTGCGGCTCCGACGGCCAAGACTTCAAAAATGGTTCTTTGGAGATTATGCGATGCCACAAACAGTAAACTCGTGCCATAAAATCGTCGCTTTTACCTGAAAATCGTTTAGCAAATACACAGCCAAGTGTCAACGTCAAGGAAACGGTGATGTGTCGCGGGATTTCCTCAGTGTGTTAAAGCCACGGTTGAGTAAGGAGCTACTCCTAGCTGAATGTATCGAAATAAGTAGCGCAAAACGATGTCGTATTCGAAGACCATAATCGGAAAATTTCAAGAAAGCGCTCAAATTTGTTTAATATTTTATTTAAACTAGAACTCTGCGAGTCGGATGACAAAATTTTTGTTAGTCGACATAAAAAATGTTAATTAGTTTTTTGTTGTACAGTTATTAGCAATTTATTTGCACAAAGAGATCTATGTTCTGGTATTATTGAAAGAATAGACGTTTAATTTACGAACCGTGATCTTATTGTTAATTGCAGTAGATCAGTAATCGAATATGATGATTTAAATCGCTCCTACGCGCCTTACAATGTTTATTTCTAATATCAGATTTACCACTAGTTCAAAATGCCGTTATCTAATTGTGTTCATCTGTATAAAACCATATGCCTTACCCACGAGGCTTTACAATGTTTACCCAGACCATCACCATGATATGTCGGACACAGGTCACTCATCGTTCATATTGTCCCACGTGGAAAAATTACAATCACGAAATACATTTATACAATGTAGACTTTAAAAAAATTTAGACCTTTTGCGAAACATCTACTACTGCCGTAAATTAACCTCTGGCTCCGCCCCTGATAATCGTAACTTTAGATCGTAAACCCGAAAAGCGCATGGTATTGCAAGTAATAATTAAATAAAATCGCATTACTGTTAACGTAACTAAAATATATAAAAGCTATTTTTATCATGGATAGCCACATTTAAAATAACATAGCCTTTATTCCATAAATCTCGCGAAACATTTATTCTGGAAGTCCCCGTTGGAGACCTCGGAAAACTTACTTCTAGCCCTGATTCGGTACCTTCTATGCAGTATTGCGCGCGACTGCAATCCGGTTTTAGCGACTTTTCGGGCTACATTTAACTATTTTCTTGGAATGAGGCGTGGTTTCATGTAAGTTAGCGAGCGGATAAAATTCAAAAACATTGTCGTTATGAGGATGTAAACTAAAGATGGCTTCTCCGATGCCATATGTTTGCAACATACTGCAGAAGGTTATGTTTCATCCCAGTATGGTGCCGTCATTGACCATATGAGCTTCGTGATAATTTTAAGTGAAAATTCTTTATTGGAATAATTTTTCTTGGATTCCTGGTGTTCAAGGTAGGAAATTTTGTTGTAAACAGCCTATTTCTTGAAATTGAATTGACTTAATTTTAGCTTTTATTGACAATAATCCGTATTATTTTCGTCAAGATTTAATGTTCGTTCAAATCGGTATCGTAGACTGCATCGAATTGCCTTCATAGATTTATTTAAAAACACCTCCATTTTTATTTCAAATATTTAATGATCACAACTACGCGGATTAATGACTGTGAGACATCCCCTCAGCTACTTACTTTTATTTCCTTGGTAATCCGCGTGACGTTTGCCGGCAAACCTCCGACAAAGAGAATTTTCGTATGGCAACCAAAATAAACAATGTAAATTTCCCATAGGGTGGAAACAAACGCAAATATCTTCGTAACTGAACAAAATATCAAAAATCTAAGGAAAGACCACCCCCATGGATTTTTTTTGCCTGCGTCGATTGGTGGTATTCTTTTTTTAAAACGATGCATGATAAATTCAGAAAATGTGTTTCACGGTTAGGTGGGACAGACTTTAGTTCGCAGAGTACAAATGATCAAAATCTCAATAACGGCAAATGCCTTTCAATGAAACTTTGCACAAATGAATGTAAATAATGTATCTTTATTTTGCATTATGGTAAGACACGTTAGAACAGTAAAGAAAACAAGAGGGCCATGATGGCCCTATATAGCTCACCTGACTACAAAAGTACTCTCAGCTTGTGGTTTCAGACAAGAAGATTTTTAAAGTTTTTCCTATACAAGTCTATGTAAAATGAAATGACCCCTGGGGCGGGGCCAATTTTGACGCCAGGGAAATCATTTGAACAATCTTTGAAGAGTTCCAATAGAGGATGCTAAATGCCAAATATCTAAGCTCTAGGCCTAGTGGTTTCAGACAAGAAGATTTTTTAAAGTTTTTCCTATATAAGTCTATGCAAAATGAAGTGACCCCTGGGGCGGGGCCAATTTTGACCCCAGGGAAATCATTTGAACAAACTTTGTAGAGTTCCACTAGAGGATGCTAAATGCCAAATATCTAAGCTCTAGGCCTTGTGGTTTCAGACAAGAAGATTTTTAAAGTTTTTCCTATATAAGTCTATCTAAAATGAAGTGACCCCTGGGGCGGGGCCAATTTTGACCCCAGGGAAATCATTTGAACAATCTTTGTAGAGTTCCACTAGAGGGTGCTTAATGCCAAATATCTAAGCTCTAGGCCTTGTGGTTTCAGACAAGAAGATTTTTAAAGTTTTTCCTATATAAATCTATGCAAAATGAAGTGACCCCTGGGGTGGGGCCAATTTTGACCCCAGGGAAATAATTTGAACAATATTTGTAGAGTTCCACTAGAGGATGCTAAATGCCAAATATCTAAGCTCTAGGCCTTGTGGTTTCAGACAAGAAGATTTTTAAAGTTTTTCCTCTACAAGTCTATATGAAATGAAGTGACCCCTGGGGCGGGGCCAATTTATATCCCTGGGAATAATTTGAACAATCTTTGTAGAGTTCCATTAGAGGATGCTAAATGCCAAATATCTAAGCTCTAGGCCTTGTGGTTTCAGACAAGAAGATTTTTAAAGTTTTTCCTATATAAGTCTATGTAAAATGAAGTGACCCCTGGGGCGGGGCCAATTTTGACCCCAGGGAAATAATTTGAAAAATCTTTGTAGAGTTCCACTAGAGGATGCTAAATGCCAAATATCTAAGCTCTAGGCCTTGTGGTTTCAGACAAGAAGATTTTTAAAGTTTTTCCTTTCGGTTGCCATGGCAACCAGAGTTCTGCATGGAATTGATTTCTTTGAACAACTTTGGAATAGCTTCATGCAAGGAACATTCCTGCCAAGTTTCAGCAAGATTGGCCCAGGAGTTCAGGAGAAGAAGTCGTTTGAAGAAAAAGTTGACGACACACGGACGGACGACGGACATCAGGCGATCACAAAAGCTCACCATGAGCACTTCGTGCTCAGGTGAGCTAAAAAGCGAGATCTAAAAATTCCATAAACTTCTATTTGCATAAATTCACAAAAACTAAACAACACAAAGCATCATTTTAAATGCTCACATGAGCAATATTACACCGACAACAATATCTCGTGTCCTCGTGACTAACATATGTTTCATTGAAAGGCATTTTGCCGTTATTTTGATTTTTGTATCGATGAACGTGGAAGGAGTCGTGTAGGGACCCTTAAAGGTGCATTTTTCAACATTCAAATCGTGTTAAAATACTATTACGTTTTCATTGGATGAATGTCCCACTATTTAAACTGAATTGGCTTTCTGTCATTAAGGTACTGCGTCTTTCGCCATTGATTTGCCATAGACAAAAAAAGAAAAATATAAAAATCTCTCCAACGGCACAATGCAGTTCCATCAAACTTTGCACACACCAATGTTATTAATATATGTTTAATTTACATACGCTAAGAAAAGTTAAAACAGTAAAAAAATAGTTGGACCCAAAGAAACTCTTAAATCCTATTTGCAATTTATCACAAAAACGAAGCAACACTAAACATCAATTTAAATGTCTTGGTGAGTAATAGGTTACTGACAACGATACCTAAGGTCCTGGGGTCTAAAAATGTTTACAATGTCAGTTATTTGTAAAAGTGTGTTTGACCTTCAATTTCCTGGTCGCGAAAATGGATGACATAAAAATAAAATGTTGATTTCTTTTTTCACAATTGAAAGTTCTTTTCAAGGATCTTTAGATATTGTTGTCAGTATCATTTCACGCATGTTGACATTTGAATTGATGTTTTGTGTTGCTTCCTTTTTGTGATAAATTGCAAATAGAATTTTAGGGATTTGTTAGGTCTAATTATTTTTCTCTTGGGAAAAGTGTGAAATCCATACCGGATGTTTACACAATTTAAGATAACTAATTAACTCGGTGACTGAATTATGGATTTAACATTGTATTGAATGACTGATATTCAGTTTGGAAGGATTGATTAAGTGAACATCTTATTGTAAAACAAGATTATATTGAAGCATGGAAATTAACTTAATGGCTAATCAAGAATCACTGCTGAAAATTCATCCAGATCCAGAATGTTGAAAAAGAGCTGTTTTTTTACGTTTTTATATGGACAGTGTCGCTGTGCATATAGGAACATATAAGATAGCAAGTGAATCTTTGTTGTCTGGCCTACAAATTAACATTAAGAAGCAACCTCTTCTGCAAGTGAAGTCACTGCTATTTGAAGCTTACCATTAGACCAAGTTCAACACATCAAGTGAGACTGGCTCATAATCCGAAGGTAGGAAGATTTTTTCGTTGTTGGCTAATTTGGTAAAGAAATGGTCACTTACCTGTATTTCACAGAGAAAATTCTATAATTCACTGGAAAACATAAAGTAAATAGTGGTCTACATCACATACATTGATAGTATAAGTTTGGTATGTGTTTAAGGATTCTGCATTTAAAATTATTATGCCCCCACAAAGTGGAAGGTATACTGGTACAGTTGCACTCGTCTGTACAAATGTACGTCCCCAAATCTTGTGGCATCAACTCCTCATAAACAATAAGGCGGATTTCTTTCAAACTTGCACAGATGATCAAGCAGGATGTGTAGATGATGGTAAAGAAAGGATTTTTTCCTACGACCATTTTTACTAGAGTTATCACCCTTTGTTATTAAAAATTATGTTGCAGCAGTGGGGGCATCAGTGTCCGAGGACATAAAACATTTGTGAATACTTCAAGAAATAAAATTAATTCTTGATGTATTCAGGAATGTTTTATAATGCATTTTGCCCAAGAAGTATTTGTCTTAATTAATTTAATATATTTTGTGTTTTGTGAAAAGATGTGTACCTTTTTTTTCGAACAACTTCAACAAGTCGCTTTGAAAATCTGTAGTAAATGTAACTTTATAGTAACTTTTGTATCATAGTCCCAAAACATCTTTTATAATACATGTATGTGTAGTTTTATTGACAGTTTCAAGATATATTTGTATGAGTTTTTGTGTTGCCTGATCTATGGCAAGTACATCGTTATTGACAATTACTACGGTTATCGGCCGGTATCTAGGATTTCCCCCAATAACTATTGTTATTGGATGGTAATCCTAGTTATTGTCAATAGCTATGGTTATCGGATCGATATCTTTAGTTATTGGTCTCTAACCATGGATATCGGATCAATTGTGCAAACCACTTGCAGTGTTTTTGGAGGGGGAAAACTGCGACACAGACAGAGAATAGGGGGATATTTGGAAGATACTTGCAGCTGTCACACACAACAAAACAAATTATTCACTGATCTTTTGCTTTTTTGCTTTGCTAACACTGTAGTACATTCAAGTAAATCTTGCCTCATAGTTCCCCCGAGTTGAATTTTCTTGCATCAGAAAAAATAAAGATTTATCATCTTCACTATCATTTTCACTATCAAGCTATTACAAATTAGCGGAAAAATCGAACCGTCCGTAACAGACTCCAGCAAAGGGGGAATTTTTTTATTAGATTTGGGGGAAAGATATATGCTATTTTGAGGGGGGAATGGGGCCCAATTTCTCCAAATATTTGGCATAAAAAAACACTGGCTTGCCATAGTGATTTCTGAGTCTCTTAAAATGATGCAACATTAAAGAATGCAGGATGTACTGCATTCATGTAGTGTTTTCATAATGCATTTTTCATCTCACCAGTGATATCCATAGTTATTGGTCGATAACTATAGATATTGGATTATTTGGACATACTGCATGTCAAAGTGAAACAGATACAATGGAAAGACAACAACCTAGGATATTGATTTTTATTATACTGCAAAGAAATTTGCTTGAATTTGATTGGATAATTTGCCGTTGATGTATATCCGTATTTACGGATCGGCCGTAGATATGAACGCACGTGCCTTAATTTCCCTCTCTGGCCTCTCACCTTTTGTTGTCGTCCGCCATTTTGTTTTGAATTTTCGTAAAAATGCATAATTTGAAGCCGATCTTGTAAATTATAAAGCGGTATGCTTAGGGATTACTAAAATTGTTACCGAAAATATTTGTGTTATGTTTTTAACAATGACAACGATCAGATTATTCTCAGATTGTGTAAATAAATATCAAATCGATAGACCATTCAATTTCTATAGAAGTGACGTCATGCAGGTAAATTAATGACGTCAGACATGTAATTATTGAGGTTCTCAGATGGGAATTAAGCCGTTCGGCATTAAATAAGCGAAATAAATGAAAAAATCGATGTTTTTTTAATTATTTTTGTCTGAAAAAGTCTTTGCAGTAGATCTATAATAAAACAATTATTTGGTTCCTTGACAGGGTATGTGAGGATATATTGCCGGTCTGGGTGTCATATTATCCCTCGCCTGCGGCTCGGGTAATATGACACCCAGACCGGCAATATATCCTCACATTCCCTGTCAAGAAACCAAATAACTATATAATATCTAGAGTTTTGTGCAAAGTGCAAATTAGATCTGATATCCATAGTTATTAGTGAAAACCCTAGATAAATATTGCTCGTTATCCAATGTTAACTCCAAGAACTATGGTTTTCAGTCGGAAACTATAGTTTTCGCCAATATCCATAGTTACTGACAATAACTATGGTTATCAGCAGAAATCTAGGGTTTTCACCAATAACTATGGTTATCGGGCGGTAACCCTAGTTATTGTCAATAACTATGGTAATCTGATCAATATCTATAGTTATTAGTTGATAACCATGGGTATGGGATCAATTGTGCAAACCGCTTGCCCTACTGATCTCTGAGTCTCTTAACATGATGGAACATGAAAGAATGCAGGATGTACATGTGTGCTCATCATGTTTAATTTTAATAATGCATTTTCAACTCACCAGTATTTAGATTTCTGTCAATATTACAAACTCAATCAGATTTCAGCTGCATTTTAGTTATTATTATTAGCACCATTGAAATAAGCAAGGTTATGAAATAAAATGAATTGATAAGCAGCTTATAATTTCCAGGCGTTCCATTTTTCACATTACCTCCCTTTGAAAATGCAAAATTGATACAAAGGTTAATTGTGTTGCTATTATTCGCTTTGAGTACCAACTGCATTGTGGTTTGTGATCGGGATTAGATGCTTGGAGTGTGTTCAATAAATAAAAATGCATTATTTGGAGGTAATTCAGCATTTATTATTTTTATTATTAAATATTTTTCTGGAAATTCGCAAAATATAGTGTATAGGATATTTTTCATAAATATATGAAACTTTCAGTGAATAAAGAATTATTTTTAAGTTTATTTGACAGAATGAAACACACTTTCATGTTTTTGTCAAATCATGAGCCCAGTAAGAAATTCCAGAAAATAAGTCTTAAAAAGATTACCCGATCATGTAAAAAAGGTTCCAACGTTAAGTTCACCTGAGCTAGAGGAAGCCTAAATGTCTTCAAGGCATAAAATCGCTTTCATCAATTCTGTGGTAAAATAAATTGATATTGTTGTTTTTAAATTATATATTTTGTAAACACTTTTATTACATAAGCCTTGGGGAAGATGTTGTGTTCTAAAGGGTGTGGTAATTGAAACCCATAGTAGTGGTTAAAATGATAAAATTCATAGAATATTGAATTGTTCTTCAATATCAACAAAACATACATGTATCATACTTGATAGGCAAATCATATGTGGTGAGAACACTATTAAAAGTGAAAATAATGAAAATTTGTAAGAACAAGTGTGATACTGATAGGCAAGGTTTGAAATCAGAATGCATGCTGGATAGCTTTCTTTCAAAATATCATTGAAACAAATCAACGAATAAGCTAGACATTGAAATACAATTCTGTGAGAAATGGTTCAGTTGTCTCTGAATAATAAACCGTCTGTAAAACAGTAAGTTATTGTTTTACTTTTTCTTGTTCTAAAATATGTATGCAAAATAATCATACACTTAGCATTTATTTGTGCAAAGTTTGATGGAAGTGCATTGTGCCGTTTGAGAGATTTTTATTTTTATTTTTTTTTGTCTATGGCAAAGCAATTGCGAGGTGGGCAATACCTTAACAAAAGAAAGAACCTGGGGCATGTTGATCGAAACTTTATCCGTAGATTAACTTATACCGAGGATAAATGTAACAAGAAAATTATAACACAGATGTGTTAGATCTGGACGACATTTAAAAGAAATTAGATGTTGGGTGTAAGAGTTCATGCAGGTGATGGATTGTTTTTAAACAAAGAAAGAATTAAGTGATAATATATTGTTGTCTTTTATTGGCAAAGGGTATTGAACGTTGAAGGATGTGCTTGTGTATTACATGTAGTTGTGGAACGCGTTGTATACAAGGAGTGCGGTTTGAAATGAAATATACCGGAAATGGTATGGCCTGGGGTTTATGATGAATTTGTCTGCTGAACATTTAGAAGTTTGCAGTAAATGTAGTGAATGATTTGATAACAAACGAATTGAACAGTTTTCCTTTTAAATATTATGATAACTAGCTGGAAAATAGTGGAAGAGATGGTTGCTATGGTAACATGCATTATGATGAAGAATTGCCAGAACTATATGTGTTGATATGTATTCATTTGAGGATACAAATAATTTCTCACATTTTAAGGATTTACTACACTCCTCCTTGCACCTTTATCGATAAAAAAAGAAAAGTATCAACATTTCAAAAACGGCAAAATGCCTTTCAATGATTTTTTGCACAAATGAATGTTAATTTTGTTTAGTTTGATAATTTTCTTTTTAATCGATGGTCGAACAAGGAGGAGTGTAGTGGATCGTTAAGAGCACTCAAAATTTCATAAATGTAACAGATTTTTCATTATTTTCATTGTAGATTTTCATAAGTAGATACTCTACTGAGAGCTATGTAAGCCATTCCTCCTTGTAATATCGTTTTCCCAATGTTAGACCTTGCACTTTGTGGACAGTTACACCAACAATTAATTTTCATGAAGGAGTTACCTGGAAGTTAAAAATTATCATAGCACTAACCACATTACAATGAATTCGCTCTATATAAACTCAACAGTACCTTTCAAAATTGTCCTACCACGTACATGGTAATTTCTTTGGTACTTTCAGGATGAAAATCTATACTAACTTTCTATATTCAGACACAGCATCTTGATCCCGTAAACCAGGGGGCTGGGGGATGGAAGGGGGGTGGGGGTGAGTCACACTGCAATACCACCTCAAACCAAATTATTCTGAACAACAGAAAAAGACCTACAAAAATGGTTATACAATCATTATTTACTTTATAGACACGAAATCACATTTTTGTAAAACAGAAACACACTAGAACATCAGAAACATTTGTAAACAAAGAACCACCATATATAGGTAACATTCACGCGCCAAAATCAAGTCACAGGATCGCCAATATTCGTAAACAAAACACAAACTTCAATATCTGACAAGAGTAACACTCTGAACAATGTCTCTTACTACATGTACACTCTTTCTATAACTGCTTACAACAATAAACTTTCAATTCGCTTATATTTTAATTAAAAGAAAACACCAACTCATAGATCTATTTATAAAATTTATATATATCTATACTCTCTATATAGATCTATTTATATACTCAATCATAAATAGCTTGACCTGGTACTTAACGTTCGCTAACTCTTAAAAGACGGCCGTTAACGTTATCCAATCCACTGACGAAACTGCATTCAACTGTACCAATATTTTAGTGTTAACGGCCGTTGTCATTACCAAAATCACTACGACGTACCAAGTTTAAAAGTAAATATCTTTCTAGAGAAAGCGAATTGGAAGCTGTGGTTTCAAATAATTACAGGGAAATAATTGAACTTTATCTTGGTATATTTCAAATATTTCAGATTTGGTAATGAAAAAGGATATTTGCGACCGATTCGTCAAATGACATATTTTGTCAAAAAATTGCACACTTTTTCTGCAATTTCTCTGTAAATAATATCATGTGTGCGTCAAGATTTCGTCAGTAGAGTCCTTAACAAACAGGGAATCAATATGTATATTTTTGTCTGCTAAGATATAGCCGGAAAATGTAAAAATCAGGCCAATACTCAGTTTCGCCGAAAAACGTTCATGTACACAAGCAACTGCCGTCGTCTTACCCACGGCATTCATCTTATCGGGTTGAACGGTGTGTAAAAGAAAACACAAAACTCATCGATCTCTTTGTAAACCTGGCGCACATTCCCGATCAACAGTGATCTAGAAAACGAAACTATCTAGTATATGTAGATTAAAAAAAACTTACCGCAAACAATTCTATATGACTATTCACTCGTACTACCTAATCATGTATACATGCTTTGCGTGCTGAACGCCATCTTGAAAAACCAGAGGGGTCAGTTCAAAGTTATCACGAGAAATCACAACAATCAAATATCTGACTAAACCTACATGGAATTGCATCTTATAAACATAAAACTGTTGCATAACCTACGACATAATTTAACAATAAAAGTCCACATAATCAAGCAACATAAAAAATACGTTGACATCTTCCCTCTTACTAATCGGATTTCCTTGGGTAATACCGTACCGCTGTACATACAACATGGTTACCGTTCAGTACTCAACGATCTATATATAAAACCGGGCCACATGGTACTCAACATTCGCTATAAACCTCTATTTAAAACCGGGCCATTTTTTTCCTTTGGGCCGTAATAGTTGTACGTCATCAAGTAATAGTAACATAGTAATAATATATTATGACCCATAATTCGTCCAGAAAATTGTTCGGATAGTTGGGTCCGTATTGGATACCTTTTTATGTCATTAATTAAACATTTATTATTCTAGTAAAGAATGTATGTAAAGAAAAGTGAAGTGATGGTTGTATTGGTAAAAATAATTATTCTATTCAATCCTAATTTAGTTTAAATCACGGATATTGTTCTTGAAATCTTAAACGGAAAAACGTATCTTCCAACTGGGGTTTAAACTAGATTCTTTGTGCACCAACCCAACTGCTGTCAGTTTTAGTTGCATAAGAAACGGGTAAATCGGGTTCTTGCCATACCCTGCCCCAAGGCTTCTTATATGAACAAATACGTACAAATTGCATAGAAGCATATAATCGAGCCATAATGTTGCACAGCTGTGATAGTATTTTCAGATGAATTTAGTTGAATTTCGAACACACCGACTTTAATTTTTAAGAAAAGAAATTGAATTTGCAAGTTACCTATTTGACTCTTTTCAAAATATTAACTCCAATTTGCAAGATATCGAGTTAGTTTTTTTTTAAAATTAATTTCTTACAAATTAAATCGTGTTCATTTATTTTAAAAGTAACATTAAATTTTGTAAACCGCCCCAGATGCGCATCGAAATCGTGGTGTTCGTTAATCAGCGGGGTTTTACTCTATAAAACCGGGGTTTTACTCTATAAAAATATTGCCTAGCTAATCATGATACCATAAGTTATCCTTCGTCTGATTCTGCGAAAAGCATGAAATCAAATTTGACGAAAAAAGGTTTTGTGGCTCATTTAAAATTTTCAGGATTATATGATTTGATTTTGTTCAAATGTTCGATGATATACAATAATATTTATAATATTTTGAGTTTTCAATAAAAAGGAAGATCCGATTAGTGTTTCCTATTTACTAGTAGTATTAAACTCTGTGGCGTAATAACTAAATGTTCAAATCTTTGCTTTATCATCAAATGAATCCATAAACTGCAATATTCTCTTTTATGCGATAACACATTATGGACACGGCTGAATATTCCGCCATCATGCTCGCGCGAGTAAATACGACGTCATTTCCGTCAAATAATCATGGGGGAAAATGGGAAAGACATTTGTCATATTGTTTTTTACATTCTTAATAGTTTCGGTTATGTTCGTCTTAAAATTTAGTAAAGATCCTAAACAGGAAGTCATTGGTTCACTGCAAACGTATTCAGCAACAGAATGTCCGGAAGGGTTCGTGTTATACCGACTTCAAGGAGACCGACATGTCTACAACGTGCAAATTCAAAACAAGTTACCTCATCATGAATTGGAAAAGAAGCCAATCTTCCGAAAATGTGAAGTGATGACCCCGGAGAATTTACCTTACGTTGACGCAAAAAGTACAGTCGGCAATGGATATGAACTTATAGACAGAGGAACGGAATATTGGCTGAAAGAAGTGTGCGAAGAAACGCGGCCGAAACTTATAAAGTCCGAGAATACAACTGCTGACCATCTACATAATAATTCAATGTCCACTTATCTTTTAGAAGTCGTGAAAGGGTAAGCTTTAATTAATTTTGTTGTATTTAGATTTTTCAATCAATTAATCCAAACCTTTATTGTTTTTATGTATGAAAACGATAGTATGATTTGATTTGGTTTAAATGTTTATAATAATACAATAATATAATGAGTTTTCTTGTTAGTTTTATCTTAATATTAACAGTTATATTAGTATATACGAAAGTTTAGCGGGGACATCGATTTGTTTTTTTCTCATTTTGATTAACAATATTTAAGGAAATCATAATAATTAACACGAAATGCTAAGAACTTTTAATAATTTCGTATATTTTGTTTTTGAATTGTCATGAAATATTTGTCAATGCAACTTACGTCATTTCGTATAACGCAATCTATCAGTAAAGTCGTCAAGACACATGACGACAAGAACGAAGTTTTTGTTTTTTTCCACAAAGGTAACTTGACTTCTGAAACATTTTCTCTCTATAACTTCTTATTTAAAGCGACAACCGAGATATTTTATTACAGAAATACAGTATGTCTGCATATGCTCACATGAGACATTGTGCTTCTTGTGTGCGCCCTTGATCACCCTTTCTGATATTATGTTGAAGATGTTGAACCTGACTTTAAACAGCCACCTGGCTTAAACAGCCATCTTTAATATGTCCTAGGTTTTTAACCAGGTTTTCTTTAGAAAAATCCTGGTTATTAGATTGGGGTATGTCTTTGGGCGGGCAGGCATCATTTTGTTAAGTTTTTTTAATTGTCTTTTTCTCAGTAACCGTTCAAGGTACAGCTTTGAAACTTAACATAGTTGACAGACATCACAATACCAATTATCAGGACAAGTTTCAAAACCCCTGTGCTTTTTCAAAGTTATGTTTCTCTTTGATATTGAGTTTTTTGTGAAAGTTGTCTTTTTCTCTGTAACCGTTCAAGGTAGAGCTGTGAGGTTGGTGCACCCTAGATCCTGGTTTAAACCCCCAGTGGCAATTTGATTTGCTACTGACCGTTCCAAGACGGTAACCCCTCGGGTTCTCATTTTTGTTAATTGTTTGTGGTGTCTTTTTTGAAACTAATCATTGTACTAACCATGCTATCTCCCTCTTTCTTCTTTTTGACTGTGTGGGAGGCTATTTTTTCTGAATGTGGCAATTCCTGATATGCATATTTCACCTTTTTTTGAAACTTTACATAATTGTTTGACATCCCAGTAACAATTATCATGACGAGTAAAATATGTAGGAAAAACGAAAACTTCGTTCTTGTCGCCATTTGTCTTGACGACTTTACTCATAGATCCCGTTATACGAAAAGACAAGTTGCATTGCAAAATATTAGATGGCAATTCGAAAGCAAAATATACGAAATGATGAAAAGCATTTCGTTCTTATTATAACGAGTTCTTAAAATGTTTTTGATCAACATGAGAAAACAATAAATTGGGTCAATAATTGATTTGACGCAAAACATTTAAAAAAGTAGTGTCCCCTCTAAGCTTCCGTAAGTATACTATTTGCTAACGTAATTTACTTTAAGTGTTTAGTTTTTATCACGTACAAAGTAAGCCCTTGGGGTGCTATCGATGAGCCGCATAATGAAAATATTATGTCAGTTAAAAGTATGCTGCGTGCTTTTGCATTTTAGTAGATTCAACACTTCCATTAAGTGCAATATTCAGAACAAAAGCACTGTATAAAAAAGTTAGGGGACACCTGCAGTTTACCGGTACGTGAATTTTGTTGTTGTCGCTCCATAACCCGCTGGCATTTTAACTCATTTATTCATTGAACAGTTAGTTCAGGATATAGTGTTTAATGGGGGCTGCTGCCACAACACACCACCGCTTGCATTAAATTATTAAAATATGATTATTACGCGTGCTCTTTTTAAACAACCATACCGGTAAACTGCATTCTACCTAAAGTTAGAATATCAAAAAACATTACCGAATCCATGTAAAAACTACTTGAAGAAGCGGTGGGGTGCGTATCACCCCGAGACGTTGGAAATAAATGTGTGATTTTGAGAACTGTCGTAGAATTATTTGTTAGGTTTTCGAAATTACTAACCAAAGGTTCGAACATTGTACCGGTAGTTTCGATAACAACTAGCGTAAATTCTGCGACGGATTCCGTTCTTATATGAGAGAAATGTACCTATATACTGCGATGTATTTATCGCGCAAATAATTTTTGCACAAAGTATCTTCCATAAAGAGCAACTTATTATGTTTTCATGTATGTCACTGCACAATGGTAAATCTATATTAAGAAGAATACAAAAAAAGGTTCAGTGCAAACTAAAACGGTGTTCGGTTATTGTGAACATTATTGTTGCGATCAAGAGGCAGTTAATCCAGAGCTTTTCATTACTTGGCACTTATTACTGTGATCAAAAAGACAACTTCAGTTCAGAACAAAGAAGTAACTTCAGTTACAGTTTACAAACAAGCTTGCTGTTAATACTGCCTTAGCTGAAACTAGTAAATAATACTTGGTAAGAAATTGTGGCAAAAGGGAGTGAACCTATTGGCTGTATTAGTTGTATATGGCAGCACGTTTTAATCCCCTTATAAATAGAATGAACTCCTGGGCCCATGATCATAGACTGAAACTAGAGACGAGTCTAAAATCTCAAGTTTCTGATTAGCTGAAATGAAAACTGGAATCAGATGTTTCAGATCTGAGACTGATCTCTATCTCAGTTTTATGATCTTGTGTAAAGAAGTTATACAAAGGCAGTAACAGTAGAATAATACTCGAGTTTGGAGACCAGTCTCAAATTTCAAGCATCTGATTAGATGAAATCGCGACAAGAGATTAAGTTTTATGAACTTTGGTCCTGTTTTACAGGACCAGTTTGCCTGAAATGCCTGAAATGAGCAAGCCCGAACAGTGGTCTTACCTAACGGTCGTGAGTGGGATATTTCCAGGAACTCTATGGTGCGGTTTTGGGAACATCGCAGATGACGTTTTTAGCCAGACAGGTTTGTGTTATGCGGTCATTTTTTTAGGAGTATTACAGATTTAACTTCCAGACGTAGATCAGAGGTTACCTGCCGTTACAAAATAAATGCCTCCGTTTATACTGTATAGACTAGATTCTGAAAGTCCAAAAGGGCTCAAAAATGAGTTGAGGTAGGGCCGACAAGATATACTTGTACCAAATTAAAGCCTATTATATGGCCAAACAATCTGGACTGGCCTCCAAAGAAAATTTTATTGCGAATCGTCGGAAAATAAGGGGAGATAACTCATGCCAAATCATACAAAAAATCAACAAAAAAACTGATAAACTCGATGATATGACATAAAATATAAAGATTTGTTTCTGTCTTCATTGAAACTTTGTCAAATAAGTTGCAAGATGCATTTTAAAGTCCAATGTGAACAACTTATGTATATAATGTGTGAAAACCAAGAGTTATTCCCCTTTATGTTATTGAAAGATAATGTAAATCACTTATGTCCCATTGTCGTTTGCTAGAAAGTGATATTTCTAGGGATTTTTTAACTTAAAGAAAGGAATTATAGCACAAATTCTCTGAAAAAGCTTGTTAAACACCAATTACCATCCAGGTCAAATTATATACATTTAATTCATACTTAAGAGCAAGCCATTTATTACAAGCCAGTTTGACAAACAGGACGTATTAAAGACTCATCGGTAGCAGGAAACGTCCATAAAATGTTTTAAACTCTCTTATGGCAATAATACTTATTTGATTTTCGCCAAACTTGGTTTGAGTGATTACGACAATAATACATTTAATAACCCGTCAGATTACTTCAGTCAGACTGGAAATATTGCCGTTTAATTACTAATTTGGACCAAATTAGTAATTAAACGGCAATAACTCTATAGTGACTGAACCAATCTGACGGGTTAACTCCTCCACGTTTTAACTCGACAATCTTCAACAAATTGCTTAGAATGTTTAAGGTAAACATATCCAGTTCAGTAACTTGCAGATAGCTTTGATAGATAGTGTCCTCTAATGGCTGTTTTAAACAAAATAGGACTGCCCAAGACCCCAGTTTGTCAGAATGCTGTGGGCATAATATGTCTGCTAATATCTAAACAAGATATTCTAGATTGCAGCAATGGCGTTGGATTCATTGATACTTCATTGCCATTTTTGAAATCAAATACGCAATGGTTGCTTTCTTAATTAAAATGACAATCTTCATCAAACTTAATAAGATGTATGTACATAATATCTTAGACAAGTTTGATAGCCAGTCAGATTGCTCTTGTCACTCTTGAGTTATGCCCTTCAACTGGAAATATTTAACAAGTTACATCTATACCAAACAATACCTATATTTACTATCCAAAAAATTCGTCCGACTGTTGAAGGGGACAATAAGATCTCAGATATGTATGGTTACAAGCAAGATTAGATTAGTCAAGTCACTGAGGAGTTATGAGTCTTTAATTTCCAAAACTTAAACAAATAAACAATTTCTGCTCTCTGACGGTTTTGTGGCAGTTTGAAATCTTGTTCTTTATTGGTTGTAGTAATCATTCTATTAAATCATACATGTTGAGTTAAACAATATGTGTGTTAAAACTCATTTATTTTTTCTACTTTCTAAGTGCAATCAATGCAGACGAAATTAAAAGAATGTAAATCAAAAACAAATACAAGTAAATGAGCAGTGATAATAGGACGACATCAAACTAAAATCTTTTTAGTTAACATTTGGTTGAAAGATTATTTTGGAAATTACCTAAATAATATTTTTAAAGTGTTCCATTGACTGCTTCTGTTTTAGAGCTCATTTGAAATAGCAGAAGGGAGTTTTTAATACATGTTTGTTATGGCTATTGATAAATATGCTTGAGGCTAGTGCTACACTTAAACTATAGTCAGACATACTCGCACTGGTCCTAGACAAAATTTTCAAGCTTCTGAACGACAGTCTAAGAGTAAGGTCTTGGTCCATCTACGGGTAGTACTTCCAATAAACATGCTTGAAACTCGTTGAAGAACCTCATGGAGACTATGTGTTTCTGTAACCAGTTATTGTCTCAACAGTCGCTTTGCTTTAAATATGGCCATACTCTTTGTAAAAGGGAAGTGTCAGTCCTAGAAAAAAATGCTTAAAATAGCATAGTAGACCAAACAGAAAAGTATTCATAAACCTGTCATTGACCAGGGACCAAGAACCTAGGAATAGCGATATGAAAATAATAGGTCCTATGGGTTATACTATCAGCTTGTAGTTAATAACAGTATTTTAAACTTATTCCAGCTCCTGTCAAATTGTTGCATACTGAATACTAGCACTACTGTTGTAATGGAGTGAGGGCCTGGGTCTGAAAGATATTATTCTTTAACAATACAAGTAGCCTACTAATTGCTATAGTTAACTCTAATAATATGGTTGACGATACTAGTAGGGAAAGCATTGTCATCAGAACAAAGGGTCCAGATTCCTTCGTAGGGTTACCTTATTCTAATTCTTGGATCCTGCATCCTTTTTATGCCCCCACTCTGAACGAGGAGGGCCTTACAGGATGCCCTTGTCCATCCGTCCCTCCGTACTTACGAAACCTATGTCGCACATAACTCAAAAAGTAGGAGAGCCACAATCATGAAACCATCATGTTAAATTGTGCACCTGGGATTTTGTTTTGGGCCACGCCTGTTAAGACCAGAGTGATGTTACTTATGCATTTCAATATAATGCATTCAGCAAGTAATCTTGTTGTATGTAATTCCAAAAGTATGAGAGTCGCAGTCATGAAACTTTACAGGCATGTTGACAATCATGTGTAGTTGTGCACCTGGGTTTTTTTGGGGGGGCCACACCAGTTAAGACCATAATTATGGCCCCTTATGCATTTCAATATAATGCAGTGTGTAATCTTGTGTCGCAGGTAAGTCCAGAACATGAAACTTTACAAGCATGTTGGCCATCAAACTGCACTTATATTGTGAACTGCAAATTCGTCTGTTTTTTCCCTGAAAGTTTTCACCATTATATGTACTTTGGGCACAATATTGGCGTGTTTCACAATGACAACTGAGGGTGGGGGGCATCTCTGTAATATGGACATATTTCTAGTTATATTTAAGAAAGAGTATAATTGCCTAATTAATTAAATAGTTTTGTTTTCTTTTCTATAAGTCTAGACTTAGAACAACTTTCGAATATTTTTTACCTATCGTAAAAAGCAGTTGCTATAACATAGAACTGGGTAGTAACCATTCTAAAACATCTTATTAGTGTAACCATATGTCTCATGGCAAATACACTGGCGTCAAGAAGGTGCTTACACTATTCTGTGGTGTAGGAAGCAAGACAGTATCATATTTTAATGACTCTGCTACCTTTTATAAGACTCCCTTGTTCTATATTGGGGCAACGCTAGCATCCAGAAGAGATTGTTTCTCCATTTTACATAAGCAGTCCTATTTCTCTAAGCTCGAACAATATAGACATGTATATTTTGACATATACAGGAAAACTACTTTACTTACTATCCTTAAAAGACTTGCGATATTTGCTCTTTCCTTTACTAGTTTAAGCTAGAAATTTCAAAATGTGCCATTTTATTTCAAAATATGTAAAAATGAAAACATTTACAGGCAATACAATATTATGTTTTACTTACAACCAACAAAATTGTAATCTTACTTCCGTTTTCGCATGATGAGGTAAGAACAAAGTATAGACTTTTATAAAGTTATGCCTAGCTTCTTAAATGTTGCGGCACCTTTCAATATGAAACAAAAGTACCCAGACTTATTCTAAGGTTAGTGCAACCCTCAATATGGGAACTTATCATTTGTCAATGCGACCATATGTAATGAAGTTGAAAACTGTTTCCTGAAGGAAAAGAAGTTAAGTTTGCCAGATCTCATACCCGCAATTTTCCTGTAATTTAGTAAAAGTTAACTTAACATAAGGCAAAACATCTGAAAAATCTTCATTAAACATGTGTTTCAAAATAACAGTAATATTAATCTAATGTTTAATTACTTCACCTTATTTTCAAGAAATTAGTTACCATCTGTATTCAGTTAATAAACCGGCTAATTTACCATGATGCTGTTATACGTCATTATATGACTTTACAAAAAATACAACAGGCACTCTGATTTGCATAACTTGTTAGGATGTTCAAATCATATTAGAATACAAATGTGTTGATGCTGTTATTTAAGAAGTGCCTTTTTATGAGTATGGGGGATTACTTCCAAGAAATAGAAGACATTAAAACATGTAAAGTAAGAATAGAACAGATCTATTGGAGACATCTGAACTTCGACAAAATGTGTTACAAAATTATCATATTTGAAAATATTATTATATTTTCTTGAATTAACTCCTTTTATTTGGTGTTTTACAAAGCATTTCCTTTCCGGTTTGCTTCTTTAACTGAAGCAGATCATACTCTATATACATTTTAAATAACAAAATAAACTAACATAAAATGTGTTGATTATCCATTTAAGGTTTTATTAAAAGAATACTTGCTATAATGGTGTGGGTGGGGTAATTGTATACACAATTTTAAGGTTTTATCATCAATAACGCATATTGGTCAATATAAAATGTCTTCTAAAACATCTAAATTAATGTTTAGAAGAGTTATTTGAAATGTCTTTAATAAGATTTACAAGTGATATGAACAGATAATTTTCTTAACTCATAAAATAGGGAAATCGTAAATAGTTGTGTTTTCTTTGTATATTTTACCAACACAAATGTCTTAAATTACATATTAGTCAAATATTATGTGCTAATAATACATCTTAAATAAATAATAGTTGCTAGATCATATAAAAACTAATGTTGAAACTCAAATTTGGACTGATATCAATGCAACTTGTCATTATATCTAAATATTTTAAAGTTAACTTATAATTCTATATCAGAGTTATCTCCCTTATTTTTTCAGGATTCGCAATAAAATATTTTTTGCAGGCCACCTAATTTCATTGAGACATACCATAAACTTCAATAAAATCGTAAAATAAAAAGTATATCTTGTCGGCCCTACCTCGACAAAATTTTCAGCTTCAGAATCTAGACTAGTAAGAAATGAAGACCTCATTAGATTTAGGGCGTGGTAAATGCCTTTTCTGATTTTCTTGCGATGTTAACCATGTGGTTCGTACTAATCAAATGTTATATATACGACAATAATTAAAAAAAACCCGTAGTGTTTAGGAATACAGATCATACTTCGAATATGCAAGGAAGTGTATTTATAATGCTTTATATAGAGTCCACCCATTTCAGATAATTGAAAATATACTTAAGGACTTTGAAAACGCACCCTTGGGATAAGTGTATATAAACATAGAAGACGCCTTTTATATCAAACATATTATATAGCTGTGTAAAGTACAACTCATTGCCGTCATTTTGATACCAAAATATTTAAAATTGGTTCATTGATAATAAAAATATCGCGTGTTCAAGACAGTAACCCTGAAATCAAAAGTAACACTTTAGCCAATAGTGCTTAGATTACCACTGTATGCATGATGAACTTCTCTATCGGTACTTTAGAAAGGAAATCTTTTAATTTTCTGCACCAATAACACGATAATTTCGTGTCAATACCTTTTCTGAATGTTTTAAATGCTTGAATGATCAAAAACTAAAGGAATAAATGAATATTCATTATGAAATTGGTCACTCAAAAATCCACTCAGAATTTACACGAGGATTGCATGGAAATCCGTCTTTTTTCTTAATTTTCAAACAAAAAGCAAATTTAAACAGAAATCATGATAACTTAGTGGCATTTAAACAAAGTACCTGCTTATGAGATAATGGTCCTGCAGATAAATCGGCGTTGGATGGCTTTGGGACAGATACAGGCTGGTGTATCTTACCAGCGGGTCGCCAACCTTTATGGGGTTCACCGTTCCACCATTTCCAGGCTTCATCAACGCTATCGAGCAACTGGCACCGTCAGAGACCGACCTAGACCCGGGCAGCGTAGGGTGACCACAGCGCGTCAAGACGTGAACATTCGCTTGCAGCACATTGCCAACAGGTTTCGGACACCTGCAGAAACGGCAAGAACGATTCCAGGTCGTCGGAATCCGACAATCCATCCACGCACCGTCCGCCGTCGTCTAAAAGCTGCGGGTCTACGCTGTCACAGACCGTACCGAGGTCCACGCTTGCTACCACGTCATAGGGTCGCCAGGAGACGATGGGCAGCCGCCCATGCACGTTGGCGCTTAAACAGATGGGACACTGTTTTGTTTTCCGACGAAACCAAAGTAACGGTAGACTCCAGTGATCGACGACAGCGTGTGTATCGCCGCCGTGGTGAAGGGTACAGCGATAGGTGCGTAGTTGAGGAGGATCGCACTGGACGAGCGTCGACGCTGATATGGGCCGGCATTACAGCCAACCAGAGAACGGACCTCGTGTTTCTGGACCAAGGTGTCGGGCAAGGGGGAAGGAGGCGTCGCCAGGGTTTGACAGCTCAGCGCTATATCAACACTGTTTTACAGCCTGTGTTGGTGCCTTTTGTTCAGCAACGCCCTGGAACGCTATTTATGCAGGACAACGCAAGACCTCACGTAGCCAGAGTATCCTTGAACTTTCTTCAACAAAACGGGGTTCAACTGCTGGATAATTGGCCATCGATGTCTGCTGATCTCAACCCCATCGAACATTGTTGGGACTATCTGAAGCAACAGATTCGGAAGAGGCAGAACATTCATGACGTGCAGGGACTGCAAGCTGCAATTCAGGCTGAGTGGCGTCAGATCCCACAGGCATATATCCGTAGTCTTGTAAGATCCATGAGGAGGAGATGTACAGCTGTAAGGGACGCTAATGGTGGACACTGTCGTTTCTAGCAAATTACGATTCCAGGGATAACGTGTAGCTGGACATTGACAGTAACTGTTGCGAGTATTATTGTTTGGAGGATTTTTATTTATCTTTGTTAAGTTTTTTTCCTACTGTGATAAGGAGTGTGACTGTTGAATTTACACCTACATACTATGACGGAGAGCTGTGAACACATTTTTCGACATTTTATTTTTTTCAGTTAAGTTTGCATTTTGTGATAAAACATCATGCATATTTGGTTGATTTATGTGTGTTTAACTTTTGTTTTATGTAATAAAGCCACAACAATACAAGCGTTCGTTTTCAATGATATGCCTTTAATTGTAATGCAAGCTCTATAGGCGTGAAGTGTTACTTTTGATTTTAGGGTTACTGTCTTTAAATCGCAATATCTTTTGTATAAATAGACCAATCTTAAATATTTTACTATCAAACTGACGGCAATGAATTGTACTTTACAAAGGTATGTGAAACATTTCATTTCAAAGGCCTTTTCCAAGTTAAAATACACTTATCCCAAGGGTGCGTTTTCAAAGTCCTTAAGTATAGTAAATAGATGTTACACAATGAAGTCAGTTAATCTATAAGTTAAAACCCGAACATTTCATATTGAAGTTAGGCGCGCAAAGATAAAATTATTTTGGTAAACTGTTATACTAAACTATTTCGTGCATAAGACACAAAAAGTCTCCAGAAAGCGTTTCCGAGATCAAGTTAGTTACACTTTCATTTTAAAGTAACGTACAACATAATTGATTTATTTTTATTCAGGAGATCACGCGGAAACCGACACTTGCTGTAGGACACATGATCTGTGTAAACCAATCATAAGAGCGTTTGAGACGCGCTATTTTTATTCCAACCCCAGCATTCTTCCCATAAGCCATTGCAGCTGTGACCAGGAGTTCTACAATTGTCTGCTAAGAGTTAACTCCCCTACATCAAAAACGGTCGGAAAGATTTTCTTCAACCTTGTCAAAATGAAATGTTTTGACTTTGATGTGCAGGATGTATGTGTTTCATCAATACTTGGGCTTTGTCGAGAGAGAAAGGAAAAATGCGTTGCTGTCCTGAAATCGAACAAACCGTATCCGGTTTAATACAGCGAAGATTTAAACGAAATGAATATGCCGTGTTTAACAGATCTCCTTTATGCTTGTCTTGTTGTATGGTCTTTTTGAAGATTTTGTTTCCCTGCAAGATGTATGGAAGTAATTCGTTTGAATATCTGCTATGTCACTATGAATTAGCTGACGAGTTCAACACTTAGTGCAATCATTTATTATGTTAATTATTTGTTGAGAAAAAGTTTATATAAACTACCGAAAACGGCATAGCTCTTGGATCGTAGATCAAAACGTTTTATAATACAATTCAAATTACCAAAGTTACAGATCGGTGTGACATTGACGTCCTTGAAAAAAAAAATTTGAAACCTTATTGTTTTTGAACAACTGGCCGAAACCATATACTAAACGAATATAACTGCAATATTGACATTTAACCCAAAAACATGAAATCTAAAAGATCTTTTATCGAAAGCTTACAGTTGAAGATTGATAAAACAGATTTTTTCGTGAGCATATTTTTTACCAATTACCCTATATTCAATCTTTTGTCTGTCTGTCTGTCTGTCTGTCTGTCTGCCTGCCTGCCTGCCTGTCAGTCTGTTGTCCAAGCGGTTTCTAGTAAATATGTGTTTATCAAATCTTCTAACAACTAATTAAAACGTGTTTCTCGTCAACAGAGACGGATTATGTGCTTAAAAATACACACACGCATGAACAGCGAATAATCACATCGTTATGTAAAAGGCTTATCAAGATTGAGTTCTGTATTAAAAAATCTTAGATGATGATGTATTCAATATTTCAGCCCATTTACCTGTTAGTTGTCTTTCAAGCTACCAGTTACTTTAGTGAAAATAATGAATGATACATGCACAGACCGTTAACAGGACCACTGCGGCCACGGCGCACACGCACACAGTTCAAATCACGCTACGATCTGGGCCCAAGATAATCACCGAGACCAGTCGCCATTTAAGCCAATCAGATGCTTGAGATTTGAGACTGGCCTCCTGATTTGGTTTGATGATCTTGGGCCCTGAGCTAGACGAGGCAACCCCAATATATGTTACGCTGATAATCCTGATTTACGGGATCATCATTATACTCACCCAAAGTTCTAATTGGTAATCAATTATATATGTTTACAATGTATGCTAGTTTCGTGTCTTCCCTATGTCAAAGAAGGGTTTGATAATAACTGTATTGTCTAGGAACCTTTTATTAAATGACTGTTTGAATAAAATAATAAAAATATTGTATGTTTTCTTTAATTAATTCAGCATCATTTAATTACACCGCAAGCTGACATTAAGTACAGTCTTTAATTGAGAGGGTGGTTGTCAGGAATGATTTTAATTCTCTGTTTGATTATATACCCATATATAAACATACATGAAATCATAGATTCATGTATAATAATTGTAATGATTAGAGTAAAATTGTTTTCATCACACAGATTGATGCACTAACAATTCTGCTTGACATAGATAATGTCATTTTGTAAAAAGTTATTAACTTTAGTGAATTTTGTGATTTAAACACGTTTTGGTCTAAGGAAAAAAATATGCAAACTTGTATTATAGCTTGTTACCAGTGTAATGTCAACTATAAGGTAAATATAAAGGGGTCGATTTCAACTTTTGGATCAAGAAGTTGTGTAATACAACACTGGCTCATTTTGTACACACCGGTCACGTGATCATCACATTGACCACACCCGTCAACCGGCAGAGCCAGGAGCGGACGGTACATCCAGCGCACACACGGTAAGTTTTTTCATACTTGACAGCGGTGTAAGAATTATCATTTTCGCTAGTTTTGATTAACTCTTGGAAAGAAATATCGCCTGATTTTAAAAGCCAAATGAATTCGGCACATATCCGTTGATTTCTAAAGTGGTAGAAGGGATAATAAACATTAAATCGCGATTTAAATACGGAAGTTTGCGATGAAATCTTGAAGTTCTGCGTTTATCGCAAAATGCTCCATAGATCTGAAAATCTGTAAGCACTTTTGGAAAATTTAATCATTCCCCTGGCAATATGTGAAATATTTGCACAAACAGACTTTTTAACAAATTCGCAAGGGCTTAGTGAATAGAGCTGTGGTATAGAAATGGGCAGGTCCATGGAGCAGAATGCGAATTTATTGGCGGGGACCAGGAGCAGATATAATCGAGTACGGAAAATCGTTTAATGTATTGTTTTGACACTATTCTACATTCTTAAATAATAAAAATTTGTTGACATACAATTATAGTATTGTCCGTCCGTATGTCTGTTCATGTCGCAAAGTATACAGAAATCATTTCTAAATGGGTTTGGTAAGCTTGTAATGCATGAACTCTCTTAAGTTAACTGAATTATCGCTGGTTAAAAATTTGTCACACTGTTGTTGATCGTTCACAGGAAAAAGCACATCAAAACACCGAAAACGAAAGTTTATGACTGACGTTCAGTTCACCCCAGATAATGTTTAAACTTATTTCACCGTCATTACTAAAGAATCATTTTCTCTAAACTTTACAAAATTGTGAAGCTAACTTTACCTGTTTTAAAGCAGTATTTGCTTTTTTCAACACGTTGTGTTTTGGTTAAATTTGCGGTAAGTGAATTTCTTGAAATTTGCGAATTATGTTAATAGTTTCTTATATAAAGCTCAAAAACGCATCTGTTGTCTCAAAATCAATTTGGAATTATAAAATAAAGAATGTCCACATCTTTTTATTGTTTGATATTTTATATTAGTTTATCGTAAGTGCAAAAAAAACCCATAAAACTCTCGTTAAAGATATGCGCAAGCTTTAAAAGCCAGTAATATAGTCTTTTCCATAGAATGAAAACTCGTGCTTAACTGGTAAAGGCAAATATGTTACCAAAGATAATTTACATACGTTTGTTTTTAAATGGTCCTTAGGCCGGATAAAAATGATAAATACATTTTGGAATTAACAAAGGCTTTAAATTGTTCTTTTAAGTTATGGTCACGTATCAAAAGTGGTAAAGACGGACGGAAACGGCGTTTTAACATTACTATACTCAACAAAAATAGAAACCTGACACTTTATATTTGGTGTATTTTCCTGGAATCAGATTTAAAGCTAATTGAATTGTGGTATGTAATAAAAAGTGTGCATGTTTTGAACTTAATTATGCATTTTGATATTTTTGGTGCATGAAACAAGTGATTCAGTGGTTATTTTCTTTTGGATGGTGCAAAAATATATAGATTTTGAATATGCACCTCATACTTATTCAAAGTTATAGTGTCAGGTTTCTTTTTTTGTTGAGTATATTTATGTCACGTATAATGTGAATGGTTAAATTAAACACGTTTATTCTTTGAAAATACTAAAATGTTTAACTTTACGCTTGGTCTTAAAATACAAATACCAATAGTAATACCCAGCTTCATGCTCGGTGCTTTCGACACTAAACGCAATTCCCGAATCAGTGTATGTGTATGCTCAGGTACTGATGTTTATTTTGGCAGAAAATGGATTCGTTACCTACTTTACACCGTACACTCGCAAACAATTTTTCATTTACACTCCGTACATAACTTAGCTAGACACTGTCAAAGGGCATGGCCGTTTTTCGCAAATGTGTTATAGTTGCTCGAGTTGGTGAATGCCGGTTTTAATACAAGTGGAAGAAAGTCTATATTTTATAAATCCAGATTTAGAGACAGAAAATACGTTTTAGGCTTCATTATTAGAAATTATCAACATAGTTCGCAAATGTCAACAACTAGGCTACACTTAATCGCAAATTTAACCAAACTTAAAAACTACCCAACGTGCAGAAAAAATCAAATACTTCTAAAACATATTTAGCGTCACCAATTTTGGTTTGTTTACATAAATCGATAAAGAAATGATGGTGAAATAAGTTGAAACATTACCTGGGGTAATCTGGTCGTCAGCCATTCAACTTTCGTTTTCGGAACAGAACATATATAGTTTCTATAAAAGTTAAAAAATCTCAGGAAATTAGAAGAAAAGTATTCCCAGAAGAAGTTCGATAACTAATGGTTAAATCTTTATTTGAAATCAATGAAGTACGTTTTTTCTTCCGTGTGAAG
The DNA here is from genome assembly GCA_038501625.1 of Corbicula japonica. Lineage (NCBI taxonomy): Eukaryota > Metazoa > Mollusca > Bivalvia > Venerida > Cyrenidae > Corbicula > Corbicula japonica. The sequence goes on along the minus strand of JAZAYU010000067.1, from coordinate 1,255,626 downwards.
AGATATAGTGAACAGAGGTAGTCCATATTAAGTCCAGAGCTTATTTTTATGTTTCGACTAAAGCTGATAATACCCAAGCTTGTTTTGATCTCATTCCCCTAAATGACGAAATGATGGCTAACCATGTTTTAAGGACACAGACCGGTAAATGATTCAATGTTTAATGAAGTTCACAATTTCAAAATGCCGTCATAGTTTGAAGCCGTTAAAATGATCCAGTTGCAAACATATACTAAGGCTTATAGTGATTAAATAGCGATAATTTAGTTAACTAATGATAGTTCATGCATCACAAGCTTACATAACTCCTCTAGAAATGATTTCTGTATACTTTATGACATCAACAGACATACGGACGGACAATACTATCATTGTATCTTGACGTAATTTTATTATTGAGGACGTAGAATAGTGTCAAAACACTACAGCAAACGATTTTCCGTACTCGATTATATCTGCTCCTGGTCCCCGCCAATAAATTCGCTTTCTGCTCCATGGACCCGCATATTTCTATACCCCAGCTCTATTCACTAAGCCCTTGCGAATTTGTTAAAAGTCTGTTTGTGCAAATGTTTCACATATTGCCAGGGGAATGGTTAAATTTTCCAATAGTGCTTACAGATTTATGCAGATTTTCAGATCTATGGAGCATTTTGATATAAAACGCAAAACTTCAAGATTTCATCACAAACTTCCGTATTTAAATCGCGATAAAATGTATATTATCCCTTCTGCCACTTGAGAATTCAACGAATATGTGCAGAATTCATTTTGCTTTTAAAATCAGGCGATATTTCTTTCCAAGAGTTAAACTAGCGAAAATGATAATTTCTTACACCGCTGTCAAGTATGAAAAAAACTTACCGTGTCTGCGCCTGGATGTGCCGTCCGCTCCTGGCTCTGCCGGTTGACGGGTGTGACCTGTGTACTTTTGCTCAAAGTACACTGGGATTGGGACTAGTTAGCTTGATGACGTGACCGCTATTTAGATCCGGTCTAGATCCGCTCTTACATACAGATATAAGACAGTGTTCAAAAGTCACATTAGACTTAAAATAAGGGATATACAACTCAATATTACGGGTTATCTGATACGTTTCTAAACTAAATCGACAAAAAAAATCATATTTATTCATTTGTCTACGGTTAATTGACGTAACTACATTGCGGACTGTTAACTCCGCGTATGAAGACAAAAATCCTGATTAGGATTGTTATGCGTTCTTATGATAGAGGTCTATGTTAACTTGATGACGTGTCCGATATTTATAGAATGACACTGGCTGGCTTAAGATATTTAGGGAGGCCAACTGGCTGGCTTGAAGTAGATAGCGAGGCCAATTTTTGTGCTACCGAATGGTTGCCGCGTTCCTCCGCGAGCTTGCTCATCAGAGAGGATACGTAGTACAATTATAGTGTTGTAACACAAAGGCTCAATCAGATTTACAGTGGTGTACGGTTCCTTCGATTGCTGCCGTAGTCTCGTTCGAAGCTCAGCTTCTCTGAGAAGGCAGCATAGATCGAACAATCTGTTAACAAGATTCATAGAGTCTATAGGAGTTGGGAACTCCATACGGTTAGGACTTCATAGTCCCAACACAATAGTAGTGGCTGACGTCCACGAAGTTGAAGCTGCTCGATAGATAGTCCATAGATAGAAAGTCGTGGCTTAGAAAGAAACCATCTAGGTGTTTAGGCCAAAACGTCTGTGATCAACACTAATAAGTTTCCAATATAATTCATTGTAAATCACATAGCTAAACATTTCATTCAATCATATAAGCAAAGTAGCTTGAGAAAAATTACTGTATAGTTGGTATATCAGCCACAGTCTAAGGCATCGCCACCTTGTTAACAACCCCATTTATATTGTTCAAGGCTATAAGACTGAACAGTCTTAAATAAAGACGTCGGTTCTCTCGGTAGCTTTTGACAGTGGTGATTATAAAATTGGATATTTTAAAAAGAATTTTTAACAAGAAAACTGCAATAGTAATTCACACTTTCAAACATAAATTTGTTTTTGAATGTTTTAGAACACGGCACCCCATATATATTATAAAGGTTAAATGTCGATGAAAATGCTTTTTAACAGGAGTACGGTGCTCTTTATCTGATCGAAATCGGTCCAGATATTACTGAGAAATAAGCAAAAGCCTACCTAAAGCGAGTGATTTTGTTTGTGCACGACATCCAAAAAGTCAGGTAGTATAGCCACCCTGAATACTTTGTTAGGTAATGCACATACCATGTGAACAATCTTTCTTTTCACTACTTTTCTTTTTGGTAGATTATTATAACAAACCACATTAATAGTACAATAAATGGAGTTGCCCCTGAAACCACCGTTATAACCTATACGATAAACATAGTCAAAGATATAAGATCATGCTAAAACACCCTAAAGCACAGACCGAAAAGAAACACTTTTTACGTGACATTGTATTTGTATTAAGTACTTCATTCAACATTTACATAAAAAATAATAAAATGTATCACAGGTTTTATATAAAAGTATAAAGTAATACATAGCACTTGATTGTTCTCCACATGAACACAAACTTGCGCACTTCAAGCATTCTGATTATTCTCCTCTTCTGGCTCACATATGGTATATCCAGAATAAAACAAGAACGCCACAAGGCATATATAGTCTACAACAGTTAGGAACAAAGCAAAGTTGATGAAATGTTGATTCCAGTCCCATATATAATTTGGGCATGATATTTTGATTTCGTAAAAGTTTCCCATTACCCATGCTGTCCCTGAAATGAAAATTAAACTGCTATATGATTTAAATGAGGTGTATAAGATATAAGCAATTAAAAGCAACAAGACCAACGTGATTTTGTTGACATGTATTGGAACAATTATTGTAATGAGACTTTGTACATTGTTATGCTAGTTTCCAGCTGGATTACTCGACTGTCTTTATTGTGTCACTGAGTCGTGCGTTAATAATCTGAATCGCATGTATACAACAGCGATGCCCATGATCGGTGTTTTATATTAAAATCAATATAACATTATCATTCATAAAATAGATGAAAAGGGAACTTTGAAAGCCACTGAACACGACAAACATGTAAATAATGCAGGCTCTGTTTAATTGAGTCTGTTCATGGGCAGTAATGGAAATTCCCACGCCGCCTAGCCCTGGGTTGAGCGCAGCTCAATATTTACACCAATAAACATTACAATTTTGATCCATCTCAAACGATGATAAGCATATGGCGGTGAACATGGAACCTTCAATGCGGTATTTTCAGATTAATACCATTACATGTTCAGTATGGTCCCCAGATAAAAGAATGGGTTTGCCCTAAACGAGAAAACAATGGGCGGAACTAAACAGAATAGAATTTTGACAGGGGATCTCAATATATATAAGAATATAAATCCTGCATATAACAGACAACGCCAAAGGCAAAATTTAAAAAGCAGGAAGTATATACTTGGGGTGACTGAACAATATCCGAATCTATATTGACTGGGATATGGAAACCATCCATGTATAATTTGGCCGAAATATTTAAACAAAAGCAATTTTAGAAGCACAATTGAACACACAAGTATCGTGCTCAACAACCTTCAAACTACGTAACTGATAACAGCCTGACTGAATGTACGGAGAGACTTTAACAGCCGCCATCAATCATGAGAAACAGTTGGGAGAAACAAAATTTAACTACTTAAATACCTTAAATAACTTCTCTGGTTAATAACTAAAGCGGTGTTATTTTTTTATTTAATGAAATAAAGGAGATATGGTTGAGTTGTGCGAAACATAGTCAGAAAACGTGTTAGAAGATGTGACAAATGTTAAAGAGTACTTATTTGGTAATATTTCTGTAAATAATATGTAGAATTTTATTAATGCTTACCCGCGTCGTAACATCATTTGTAAATTTATGTTAAAATTATGTATGTATTTGCCAACACAATCAAACGACAAGAAAGAAACCCATAGGGGTTTGGCGCCGTGGAACGAAACTAATGTTTCCACACTTGTACCCTCAGGTTCTTGAATGAACAACAAAGTACATGTTACCTTCGAGTTGGTAAATTACTTTCAACCACCCTTCCCGACAATGTTGCAGGTAAAGGTGACACACACTCTAAAGATAGCAACTTAATTGCAGCTTCTACGCCCTTCCTAAGAGACCAGAGTACCAGAGTACTTAGAGTTACATCAGTGAGAACTCGATGGCAGGAATTAAAGAAACTAGATTCTACGGGTTTTTTTTCATGGTTTCGCATGAACACATGAACATAAACACATACTCGCTATTACTTGCGTGAATTCACCAAGCATGCCCTGCAGGATATAATCACAATAAGGTCATTTACACAAAAAGGTGAAATATGCATATCAGGAATCGCCACATTCAGAACAAGGAAAGTATAACACACACGTGTTATATGTGGACGACATTCATGCTAATGATGTAATGTCCCTGAGCCAAGTTGTGGTTGGATCCATCTGATTGTAGATATGAAGTGAATAGTTGTTTGACCTATGATATGAAATAGAGATCAAGTATAAGTAGTTATATAAGTTGTAAATTTTATTGAATATCACATATGACTGGCAATGATGTGATTATGATATCTTGAAGAATATCAGCATGGATGAAAGATCCCTGGGTAGAGGGAAGTGGATATTGTCCACATAAGTTAAGCAATGTAGTAAAAACGTTTAATTAGACTAGATATCACAAAACATAGACATGAGAACTTCTGACATAAATAGATGTTGCATTTAAATGATACAAAGTAGAAAGGTGTTTTATGCAATCCACATTAGTGGTAAGAAATCTTTGATCACAATGAAATTGTTAAAGGTTAACAAGAACCTTTCAATAGGAAGGATTCACAGCTACGTCATCAATTTGTGTTATCAGTACCACATGATACACATTTCTAGGAAGGTGGTACAATACAGTGTAAACAATGGTTCCTTGTGATAAGATATTTGCTGTAAATTTAACAGAAAATGCTTAACCTTGAGTTAAGTTTCGCTCATCTGACATAACTTGAGCATTCAAATGTTTAACTAAAACTTTGATCACAGTGTCAAGGTTTAAATTTGTCAGGGAAAAGGCAAGCATTAATTGAAAAGATTCATAGAAATTCTCATAGTATTTTCATATCAAGAAGTTAAAGCATGCATTATATAATCTTGAGCTGGAGGTGGTCAGAAACAGGTGCAGTTTCAGTATCTTTATGATGTACCATGACTAATCTTGTCTGTATATTTATGTTTACAATATTGTAAAATTAATATGGCTAATTATGTATGTAGGTATTCTTACTAGTAATTAAGTTAATATAAAGGACAATAAAAACGGACGGTGGGGATAATTGCATTTTGACAAGGAAAATATATATATTATCAACATTTTTCACAGTTTCATAATACCGAATGCATTGCAGTTATTTAGATACCAAAATTATGAAAATTTATTTATAATAAAAAAGTTATTGCGTAATAAAAACTGTACCCCGAAAATAAAAGAAACACTTTTTGCTAAATGTGACAATGAATTGGTTCAATCTGTTTCCTGTTGCTCATTGTCATTAAGTATATTTCATCAAATGTAGAAATTAAATGTATTGTTTTTTGTTGTTGTTGTAATTGTTTTTCAGATGCAAGGCAGGTATTGAAGCTGGGGACGAGAAGGACATTATTATTAATTGATTAGGACAAATTGTTCCAAATTTATAGTACCATAATTCACAAGAGAAAATCTATATAGGTGCAGCAAAATTACTATTCTGCCATACAAAATAAAATGTCTACAGCTAAGAGGCTCGAATAAGTCTGGATTTCCTTCTGTAGATCCTTTTCCTTCAACAAAATATCAACTGAATTTGCATGTCCACTTTTTTTAAATTTTTTGCTTTGTCAATAATAAAATACAGCCGACCACATGCACTTATCCACTTTTTGAACTTATGTTCATTTGTTTTTGGTTTTGGAAAGGGTATAAAGATACATCTTTCATGCCATCTTTGTCTGTATACCTCGAGTCACCTTTACAAACACCATAGCAACATTGTTGTGTCTTACTAAACTTTTTTTTAAAGATTTTGGTTTCAGATCCATGCCTCAACACAAGCTAATTTATAGTAAACTGAATGCAACCCCGTCAAAATCACTTAACAATTTCCCTTCAAAAACTAAGGTTTCTACCCGTTAAAACGTTCATAGCAATACATTTTATTTCTAAAACAATAATTTTGAATGCATAAGTAACAAAAATCACGTATTTACCAAAACAACATCTATTCTGAACTTTTTTAGTAACCCTCTTATCTCTCTTGGGTCAAACTAGATGTACGTATTAAACATCATCTATTAATAGTTAAATAATAAATATAATACATGACCCATATTTCGTCCAGAAAAACAGCCTCCCCACACATTAAAGAAGAGAGAGGGAGAGAGAGCATGGTTAATAAAATGATCAGTTGAAAAAAGACACCACAAACAATTAACAAAAATGAGAACCCGAGGGGTTACCGCCTTTGAACGGTCAGTAGCAAATCATATTGCCACTGGGGGTTTAAACCAGGTTCTAGGGTGAACCAACCTCACACTTGCCCCAACAGGTTCTCATATCACCAAACAAGTACAAGTTGTCTTGGTGTAACAACTCCAACCCACCCATCAGCTCAACAATATTGCATGCAAAAGGACACAAACATATAAAACATAAGAAGCTAATAGCATTGCAAAGCCAAAGGGCGGGTACTCAATGATCTTACCGTGACCAGAGCCCCTGGAATGAAATCCGCAAGAAAACAATGACAGGGATAAAAGAAACAAATCAAGCTTCTATGTTCTTTTAAGAAAAGACCATAAACCTTCATAAACTCTTAAACCCCAGCCACCGTCGTGCAACCAAAGACTCAGCTGGTAAACATAATGATCAACTGTAGACGGGTTAATCACCAGGCCTGCAAAGCGCTGTAAAATATCATGTTGGTAACCTTTCTTTTTAAATTTATGGATGGTTTTTACGAATAACCGGGAGAAATTAACGTTGCCTTTTATCTCCTTAAGTTTAAAATTAAATCTCCATAAAAAAAACTGGCAATGAAATACCTTGTTGCAATAGTGATTTTAAACTGCACCTGTATTTATGAATTAGATCTGGATATCGGCGATAAAACTTGCGAAAGGTTTTCCTTAATTTGAGATACCGATAACCTTGTTTTAAAATTTTTCTGTAATGCAAATATCATTAACATCGTTGCAAGCTCTTGAAAAGCGAACAAGCTGTGAGATATAAACTCCGTTTGAAAGTTTGCAAATTCTTTTTTTTCATAGCTGGAATTTCCTTTAACTGCGATTATACTTTTTGCAATAAACTTTCTGTTTTAATTTCGTTTATTTATGTAGGCAACGCTCCGAAAAGTACTGTTTTCCTTTCTATTAAGTAATTCATTACCACAAAACGAAAACAACCTATATAAGTAACTTGTGAGGTGGTGCACCCTAGAACTTGTTTTTCCACTGACCGTTCCAAGGCGGTAACCCCTCGGGTTCTCACTTTTATTAATTAATAGTGGTGTCTGTTTTGAAATTGATCATTTTATCCACCATGATCTATCTCTCGTTTCTTCTTCTTGGTTGTGTGTGAGGGGCTGAGTTTTCTGAATGTGGCAATTTCTTATATGCATATTTCACTTTTTATCATTTTTAACTTACCAATAAACAGCCAAATCAAAGAGAACAGTGTTTCCAGAACTAAGTAGACCTCTACAAAAGGATTGTCTAATGCCCTTGCCAATGTGGATTGGAAGAGCCACAGTATTAAAACACCCCAAAACAAAATGGCAAACCAAGATTTTACAAAAAGGTACACCGCCACTTTTCTTTCAAGGGGGCAGTCAGATCCCACTTTAGCAGCTCCTGAAATAAATTAAATCAAATCAAAATATAAATGTATATGAATTCAGTAAAACCACTTATGTTAACAACTCTGACATTTAGACCATCCCAATTGTTAGAGCTCTTGTTCAATGTCCCTTTTAATAGTTTTATACATTTTTTTTCTAAACTGGAATAAAGAACAACTCACCATTAAAGACTATCTTTGTCAAGGCCCAGAGCTGGTCTGAATAGTTGAGTGTCATGTTTATTGATTACAACGGAAATAAAAAAAACACGTTGATTACGTCAAAACAATTTACGAAATTACAATTTTTTAAAATAAACAAAGTTTATGAAAGAAACTCTGATAAAGGATTTTTCGAAAAAACTAATTTATGGGATCCAAAAGCAAAATTGCAAGAAACAAACACATTTACCTGCTACAAATCGGCTAAATGTTATCACAGAGTATATCGCTACTGCCGATATAAGTACTGAAAAATAAAAGAAAAATGTATGGCCACTGAAAGTAATACGGTTATATTTTCGTCTTAAGTTTCGGTACAAGGGGCAAGTTAATAAGAAAGGGTTATCTTCCGGAGCGTTCCTGTATATTTTCATGTCTACCAGTTCATATCTGCGAAAATAGAGATTACAATCTATGCTCAAGTGCGGTCATTTATTGACCAGATTTACATCATTGAATAAACTTAACACACAATAGAGATGCCGCCTTTTGGATTCCCTTACCTAGAAGATAGTGCCAACAGCAAACAATCTGGATATTTTTGATAAATAAAACATCTGATCTCATTTTTATTGATCGATTGGAAATCGTCGTATATGTATTTCGTTACTACCACTACAAACACTCGCATGGTACATCTAGCTGTTAAAACTTGTTGTACTTACTTATTTGATGGCTGTTCAAAATTCTACTCAGCACCAGTCGAATGTATTTCCTTCCTTTCTCTTTAACCAAAAAAATGAGTACTTAGTTGCTTCCTAGTTAAACGTGATACCTTTGCAATCATATACAGCTAACTGAGAGCGCTATACAAATCATCAGAAAATTTATGGTGGAAAATTTCATACAATTAATTATGTCTTTTACTTAAAAAAGCAAATACCGAAATCGTGCTAGAAGGTTAGAATTTTATGGCACAGATAGAATTGTGAATCATTTTAAACGGAATGTATTACACCGTACTTTATAGTCTGTTGCATCTAGCCTAAATCTTCAGATGTTTTCCATTAAAAAAAGATATTATTGGGATATTACTTCTTCTAACAAAGAATAGTCAAGAAAGAATTTATAATATTTTTTAAAGCATTAAAGTGGTTTATTCATGTCTATTCTCATTTTAATGTGTTACCTAGATATCTAATTAAATAACTAATAAGCGATACATAAAAGTTTGTCAAAATATACTCATTTGCAAAATTCAGAGGGGAAAGGGCGGGGAGTGAGGAGCAATCATGTTCCTAGCTACATGTATTTGGAAATGGAAATGGAAACGATAAGATTTTGAGGATTGTTTATTAGTATCACACTTGCTTTCGACTTTAAGGCTTTGTGGGTGTGGGGTGGGAGGGCAGTGTTTTCTGATATGCGTTTTAATCATTTAACTTACGAAACACATTCTGGCTCGATTGTTCCACCGGATCATGACGCTGTGCAGTTCGATTCGTGGTTACTTGATTTGATCTTTCACGTGATGTGGAAATACTGTGTGGCCTCGATTGTCGTTGCTCAATCTCTACCGCTGACCTAGAGGTAAATTGTTTCAATACAAGTACCGAATTAGTGATTTAATAGTCGTCATCATTAAACTTAATAAATTACTTATATAAGATTTACTAAGACCCTTTTGTACATATTTTGGAATTTGTTTTGCAATTTAACGCAGCCCATCCCCTACATAAATATTTATAATGATTTTTGGACTGTTATATTTTCGATGTCGAAGCTTTGTTTACTAATGATAAGGTAATTACAATGTAAGATGTTTCTTTCGTAAAACGAGTGCTAGGAGTTTATGAACTATTTTCCTCTTATACCATCACCGCCGTTTATGACGTTTCTGTAGGTTCCATAGTACCACATTTCATTCATTGTGTTACCTTTTAACATGATATCTATTTTGAAAACAAAAACATTAATTTTTCGATGTTTCCACCGTATCATGTTATAAAAATTTATGGTTTTTTTATGCAAAACTTTAGAAAATACATTTGTTTCATTAAAATCTTTAGCCTTTAAGGTTCCGCAAACATCGCAAATGGCGAAAAGTGGCTAAATTTTCCAAATTGAATTTTGGAGGAAATACTTATTGCCACCTAGATTTTAGTAACGAAATGTTTTTAGCTAAGGCTGTAGTAAATGTTTGCATGCTCAATTTAGTCTAATTCATGTTCTAATTAACAGGCACATACTAAAACAAAAGAAAAACCGTTTGCATGAGAACTCTGAAATCCACGGACAATATACCAAAGCAACTCATACCTGAAATAAGTATATGCTGGTCTACAATGTTTAGTGCCAATTCGTCAAAATAATGTTAGGGGTTTCAAGGAATTCAAGGAAAACTTACTTCCTACTTTCACTTTCACTTTCACTTTGAACCAGGAAGTAAGTTTTCCTTGAATTTCTTGAATGTAGTGAGATGCATGGCTCGTAATAAAGTGTTATGACCCAAATGAAAATATGTCATGCAGTTATGATAACGTTTATCTGGGTTATCCGATCAACCTTTTGGGGGGTTGTCCCGGTTAGCTCAATAAGTAGTGTAATTTGCATGGCAATGCTAGGCGCTATCGCCGTACGGGCCCGCTCCCTACTAGGGAAAATATCACTTAAATACGTTTTCTTGTACAGATGCTTATTATGTCATTAGTACAAGTTTTTTTAAAATCATTTTGAAAATTCAACAGCTAGCAGCACAGATACAAGTACCATTTGTTGAGAGATGAAATTGAACATTTCGAAGCCAGATCTCACTTTAAACCGGTAGCGGCTACGTTCATATGACTATTGTATGATACGTTTTACCTACATTTCTAATGCTATTTGAAGTTCAATGTCCTCCTCCGAGTTCTGAAATGATACATTATTTTTAATGTTTACTGTAAACTTAATCTTATCCAAAACCTGTCATAGAAATCCTCAATTCCTCTACTAAATTAAAACATATCCAACTTACTGCGATAAGAATAATTAATGTAACTTGTCTATGTCTGTTTATATCCGCAACAACAAGTGTGGTGACTGTGATTCAAACACATTTTCAGTTATAAATCCGAAACCAGTGACCTTGACCTTTAACCTATTGATCCATAATTTATTTAAATAAGCAACATGTTTTCCTTTGTTCGGTGACTGGATGCCATACCTTTTTTAAATTACTGATCGGAAACTCTAAGTAAACGTTAGCGATACTTTGACCCAATTCCTGTTGACTACTGCAATCAGTATGCAACTTTGTGAACCCCACTTGCATCGGATGAATAAAATCTAAAAATAACCATACAAGTGAGGTGATGGGATGGTACAGACCGACAGACGGATGGAAAGACTGACAACCGTGAACGTTGAGGGTCCCGTTTGTTTATAGATTATTAGAATATGACCAAATGTTTGTTTATTTTATGCAATAAAAGACTAGTTTTGTGAAAGAAATGAATCATTATCCAAAAGAAAATTACAAGAAGAAATGAAACTTGCACAAAAACCTGATATAATAATGAACGGTTTTATTTACTAAGCGTTAACTTATTTAAAATAAAAGCGAACGGCATGAAAGTAGCAAGAATAAATCCCCCTTCACTTTAAGTGAATAGGTCTTACCCTATGTTGTGTGTTTTGATGTTGTGGGTTGACCGTTGAAGTTAAAACAACATCTTGTTGACGTCTTTGATTTCCAGACTGTTGCTGTCTCCTAATGTTTGAAACCTGTCCAAAGTTAGACTGATTTGGTCTTGGAAAAACAGTGGCCGAAGATCTCGGTCCTTGAATAACACCTTCTGATACTTGAGGTTCGTTAGGTAGAGTCATAGCTTCCAATAATCGCTGTATTGCTATCGCGGTAGGAAACCCATCAACTCCAACAGCTGGTATCTGGTGTTCCGCTCTGCATTCAGGACACCTCAACATTCCGCTAACAAGAGTAAAAATTTAATATAATAAATTTATGCATATAGCTTCAACGTTTTGATGCCCTTCAAAGAGAAAATTGTTAAAGGTTCATTAAGGTCATTGAGTTCCTAACTTCTTTGCTTAACAATACAGTTAAGCTTTGTATGTTTTATACGTTTGTGTGCTTTTGCATGAAACATTGTTAGGTTGATAGGATGATTTGAGTTCAATAACCAAGACAACAGGTAATTGTTCGTTCGTATTAAAACATATTGGGGCAAGTGTTTTGCCGCTGACCGTTCTAACCCTCTTGAACCATAATTTTATAAAAACGTGCTTTCTTTTCCTCTCTTGTTTTTGGCTGAGTGGGAAGGCTGTGTTTTCTTTTTTCATCGTTCTCCATTATTTGATTCTGGGCAGGTGTAAATATCTACCCAAAACCGTGGCAAACATTTGATAAAATATGTGTTTGTGGTTGTTTTATGATGGATGTGGTAAATTTAGGTGATATCTTGGCCTCAATAAAATTTTATGTTCAATTGTTGATTGTTGTGTTTATTTATTGATATCAGAGTAAGAAAATGTCAAATAATTAAACCGTTATAATGACTTGATAATCATGACTTAATACCGGTATCAAAGCATTCGAATCGCGCGAATAAGCTATTCCTTTTATAGCATTATACTTTAAATATTTTAAGCACTAAACATATATCTATGTAAATTGAGCCAAATCCGTTAAAACAACATTTCCCGAACATTGTTTTGTTTATAAATGGATATATCAAATCTAACATAGAATTTATCCAGTAAGAATAAGATCTACTCAGTAACTTCTTTACTACTCAAATCAGTTTGATTATCATAAGAACCATCTGTGATAAGCTCTGTCTTCATAACATAACAAGGGACAATGTTATCTTTTTCTCTTGCAAACTGTTTAACAATAAAATAAGTGTTTTTTCTGTTAGGATATGAGAAATATAAGCTTACCATTTATAAAAATGATACGTTGAAAAAGAGACCACCTGAAAATAGGTTTAAGTTTCTTTAAATTACTTTTGGGACAGGCGAAAACACTTTGAGAGGAAGTTTTAAGGGACATGTGAATTTTAATTATGGTTTTCAATATTTTGTTTATCAAAGGAAATTTTATTGTTATTATAAAATAATAATTTTTTGTAACTGTGTTGTTGCATTCAAAACAATCGATGAGTGATTCTGTTTTCTTAAAACAGTTTGGCACAACAGTTTCCATCGATATTCATTAAATATCTTAAGAAATGCCTTATGGTATAAGCTTTTTAATATGGGATTAGACGGCAAAATACTTCGAATTTTTCGAGCAATGTATTCGGTAGTTAAATCATGTGTCAAACATTGTAACTCATTATCTGATTTTTTCGATATTTCAATTGGTTTAAGACAAGGACAAAACAATTCGCCAGTGTTATTTGCCCTCTTTTTAGAAGATTTAGAACTGTATTTGCAGAAAAATATTAATTGTGGAATTTCGCTCTATGATTTATGTATTATGATACTCTTGTTTGCAGATGATATGGTAATATTAGGAAATTCAGTAGAAGATTTGCAAACAAGTTTAGACCACCTATATGATTATTGTCAAAAATGGGGTTTAGAAGTAAACACAGCAAAAACAAAAGTGGTTGTATTTCGTAAAAGAGGCCCAATTAGACAAAATGAAACTTGGTACTACAACAACGAACGCCTCGAGGTAGTTGATAACTTCAATTACTTAGGTGTCGTATTTAATTACACAGGAACTTTTGTCTTAAATAGTCAATATGTAGTTGGCAAAGCTCTAAAAGCCATGCACGTGTTAACAAAAAATATTAATCTATACGACGTGGCACCTAAAATTGCGCTACAGCTGTTTGACGCATTTGTTGGTTCTATACTAAATTATGCATGTCCAGTCTGGGGATTTACAAAATCAAAAGAATTAGAACGGATTCAACTTAAATTTTGCAAAACGCTTTTAGGCGTCAAGCAAAGCACGTGTAGTGCCGCGGTCTACGGAGAATTAGGTCGTTACCCTATGTATATTAACAGATACGTGCAAATAGTTAAATATTGGTTTAAGGTACATAATTCTAATAATATTTAACTTAATACTGTCTACAGAAAATCGGTGGAATTATGCGATCTCGGACACAAAACTTGGGCATCTAATATTAAAGCATTATTGTGCGAAAACGGTTTTTTAGAAGTTTGGCTAAACCCAGATAATTACAACGTTAAAGTATTTTTACCAGTTTTTAAGCAACGACTCATTGATAGTTTTCTTCAAAAGTGGCGTGCTGATACCACTAACAGTACAAAATTAAACACTTTATATTCGCATTTACATAACACATTTGGAATGTCTGAATATTTGAATATTTTATTTAATAAGACGAATCGTAAATGTCTTACCAAAATACGTGTATCGTCGCATAGTTTACGTATTGAAACAGGACGATACGGCCAAAACAGACTGCCAAGGAATGCACGAAAATGTCTGTTATGTAACACACAGGAAGTTGAAGATGAATATCATTTTGTTTTAATTTGTAGTTGTTTCAGTGATATCAGATCAAAGTATATTAAGACATATTTCTACCAAAGACCCAATATGTTTAAGTTAATTGAACTTGTTAATAGTGGTAATAAGTCAGTTGTTGTTAACTTATGCAAATACTTGTTAGAGGCAAATAGTAGACGCAATTTGATTATTAATGATCTTGTATAATTTGTTTTCAATTGAAATATCACTGTTTTAATTGCAAGCCAGATACACTTCCATAGAATTATCAAATAATTATATACTTAAACCATTTTTCTTTTGAACCTTTCAGAATATTGTTAATTATGAACATTCTCCATTTTAGAGTACACAATTATGTAACTATGTAAACATTTTTCAACATATACCATTATGTTAACGTGATCACACGCAAGTTTTGTTTTTGTGATATACATTTTGTATGACGAGATGCTTTGATACATAAGTCTGAAATAAAAGTTCTGTTCTGTTCTTAATAATTTTCCAGACATCTCTAATTTTTCGATTCCAAATCATTGTTTGGTCTGTATACACTGCTAATTGACTGATTAAGTCTTGTAACATTATGATTTGGATGAGAGTTTATTACAATGCCATCATCTACCTCGCCCAATCACTGTTTGGTTAATATAGAAAAAGAAATGTCAGTTGTAAATCATAGCCTGTCTACCATATTGTTTGAAATAAAGTAACAATTTACATGAACTACGAATAGATACTAGCTTTAGACCTACTTCTATGAGACATTGAGTTTCTTGATTTTTTGATTTCTTATATCAAGAATTACGATGTAATCGTTTTTACCGGTTGAAAGGGTGTCACTGAAGTCAACAAATCTAAATTTATGAAAATATCGTGGATTGAAATCGGACATTTGGACCGTAGAAACTAACGGAAGTTGCAAAAGTACGAAATCGGAAAACGACACTGTCAAATACAGATTATTTAATCTGACTTATTGTATCAATCTTGCTGATACACGTTGTACTATGCTCAAATCATTCATAGATATATAATAAAGATATTTATTTTCAAACATATGACAAATTTTAATGCAGATAACAGACATAGTTTACCGTGTAGCATCAAGCCTTTGCAAGCAAACCAAGCAAAATGTATGCTGACATGGAAGTTGTCTCGGTGCCTGGAATCTATCCATGCAGATCGGACATTCTAGCTGCTCTTCTAGACGTTGACGATTCATTTTAGCGACAAACTCAAAGGTCTGGAAAGAAGAATAATATATATTATTTCATGTCTCGAAGGCATTGTGTTTGAAACCTGTTTATTCATGGATGGAAGACAATCTGTAATACTGTATTTCTGCTTTCCAGATACATAATTAATGTATACAAACTTAAAACTTTTTTCGACAGTTATTGGAAAAATCTTTTTAACAGTTACGGCTAAAAATTCACTTAAAAATATTGTTCTTTATAAAATGATCTTTCGAACGAGACTTGAAATGTGTAAATATATGTGGTCTTGATGCTGAACGTACTCGTATCCAGGAGAGTATGTGAGATTCATTTGATTTCCTCTGTTAGCCAAATGGACATGCTTTCTCGTTTCCGATTGCGTTTGTGCTCTTTATGGCGTCAGGCTTAGTTTCTCTGTCGGCACATCAAGTAAACAGCACAGAACTTGTTCGTCCATTTGTCTTCATTATTTGTTGTTGATTTTAGAAAAAAACTAGGTCAGTTGGTTAAACCTTTAGACCACCTTGCATGCATGGATAAAAGGTCACTTTTTATATCCGATTACTACTTAACTTTCGAAGTATGCATGTGTTAGTAATATTACAGACCAGTTAGAGATCCATAATTAGGTCGATAGGTCAAATGGCAAACAGAACATTTTTGTCAAATTTAATGACAAAACTATTGTCATTCTCATTAAACTCGGAAAGTATTTATATATTGATGATCTCTTAAAACAAATCAAATACCTACATTTTTCTTCTGTAATTCAAACCTTATTTTGACATGGACTGTTGGACAGTTTCCCATTTAAAATTCAGTCGTTTCTGAACAATCATTTTTAACCTTAAATCATAATTACTTGCTCCTCTCCTGGTCTACACATCCTCTCCTGGTCTACACATTCCCTTATTTTAAATACATCTGCAATTGTTATAGCCATTCCTCGGTGAATCCGAATCATTCTTTTTGTTAAGTGTATGTGGCTAGGCCCTGTAGAGTCCCCATGTATGAGTACAGTTTGCATAGTAGCATTGTTTGTACAATGTGGAGTCTTCCAGTGCAAATTAGTTCGTACACAAATCTCTCCGGTGTCATAAAATGATGGTCACGTGTTATAAGCTCTATCCAGCATAAGTGTGTTATTACAGTTATTTCACATTATTGTTATAATTATTTTGCACCCTTAGACAGAAAACGTGTAACATGTATTAGAACTATCAAAGCTAGAATACAGCTGTCAAATTAGACGGTCATTTCACTTTGAGACACGTGTACCAATTTAAAACAGTAACAAATGAAAATTAGTCTACAAATAAATGTTACATCTGTAAATAGTGAAATATTCATATCAGGAATTGCCACATTCAGAAGACAAATCCTCCCCAGACAGCCAAGAATGAGAGAGAGAGCATGGTTAATAAAATGATCAGCTTCAAAACAGACACCACATACAATTTACAAAATGAGAACCCGAGGGGTACCGCCTTGGAACGCTCAGTGGCTAAACAATTTGCCACTGGGGGTTTAAACCTGGTTTTAGGGTGCAACAACCTCAGACTTGCACCAACAGGCTCTCGTATCAAAAAAGCATTAGTTGTCTTGGTGAAATAACTCCAACCCACCCTTCAGCTCGACAATGTTGCATGCAAAAGCACACAAACATATTAAACGTAAGAAGCTAATAGCATTGCAAATCAAAAAGGCGGGTTCTCGATGATCTTACCTAGACCAGATACCCTGGAGTCAAATCAGTAGGAACACGATGGTAGGGATAAAAGAAACAAATCGAGCTTCTAGGTTCTTTTACGATTCCCTCATAAACCTTCATAAACTCTTAATCGCCTACCAACGTCGTGCAACCAATGAGGTAAACATAATGATCAACTGTAGATGGGTTTATCATCAGGCATACAGAGCGCTGTAGAATATCATGTCGGTAGCCTTTCTGTTTACAGATGGTTTTTACGAATAACTTGGAGAAATTACCATTGCCTTTTATATTTTTATTTTATAGATTAAATCTCAATAAAAAGCTGGCTGTGAAATATCTTGTTGCAATAGTGAAGTAAACAAATGCGGAGACTAAAATTAATAAATCATATTTTAGGTAAGATATATCTGGCGTATTATCAAACAACAAATAAAGTTCTTATTAATTGTTTTAGTATATATTTCAACAACAAACAAATACATAGACCGGAACTGGTTTACAAACTGTAATTATTTTTGTATTCTTTTATTGGACCTGATTAACGTTTAACTGTTGTCAGATTATCCGATTTTACTCTCAAAATTTAGCAACATTGAAAAAAAATAATTAATCAAATAACACGTAATTAATAACCCGTAAGATACTGTTATATACTTACTTTATATCTGACAAGTTTTCGACATCCTTCCACCAAGTTAAATTACGAGTTTTTTTTCTAAAACAGCCTAAATTACTTCCTAGTAACATGGTAATGAACAATATTTAACCCACACGTTTCATTCAATTTTTATTGCTATCGATTGTACTTTATCAAATCTAAACAAATATGTTAAAATTTTCAACTTGAGGATTATCGATACAATCACATTTAAAAGAGAAATTAAAATCAATAGAAGCCGGAAATAAAATTTGTTCGTATCTCATTTTAGAACTTACCGATAAAGCTTGTATTTTGCCATTGGGACTGGTGATTAAACAAGCTTAATCAGGATATAACTTTTGTCGGTCCGTCCGTCCGTCCGTCCGCCTGTCTGTCCAATTTCTAGCGCAATTATGTAGCGCCCGCACATTTACATTGTTGTTTAAGAATTCGGTGCTTTTAGCATCATACTACATGCATTAACCTTATTTAATTTCTTTTCAGTATATCAGTAAAAGCGGTATGTCGCTCACTGATAAATTATGATATACATCAATTGCAGCTTTGTCGAGTAGGAGGGTGTATTGGAGTTAATTCTCGAAACATTTTGCTCCGGGGAACTTAGCGGGATTTGTGGCGAAGCCAATACCTTTAGTTTAATTCGCTGTCGCAAATATGTCAATGCTAAGTTCCCACTGCCGATCCGATCAACTCGATCAAGCTCGATCAAGCTATCGGGTACTTGTCTGGCTCGGTCGGTATGTGTGATCGGGAGTGGTCGGGAAGGTCTACCTTAGTCGGCATCACTCGGACTTCCTACCCGAATTTTTTTGACATGTCAAAAATATTCGAGTAGCGATCGAGTAGGCAAACGGTCGAGAAGCGCTCGGGATGCTATCGTGTATTGGTCGAGTAGAAATCGAGTTGATCGAGAAGCAGTGGTGTAGCGATTTAGTTTGGTCTAATTGACATCTTTTACCCGATCTATACCCGATCATCTCGACTTCTGCTCGAGTATTATCCGATCGCAACGCGATCAACTCGACCTCTATTCAAACTGGTGTCCAGATTAACTAGACTGCTACTCGACCACACACGATCACTTCTCGGTTACTTTTCGACCATACACGAGCTAGACACTATTTATATGTAAAACTGTGCGCATAAATGAGTATTATTACTAAAAAAAAGTAAAAATAATAATAATCTCTTTACTTTACGAAGGTAACTGATTACGTCAAAATCTATGATTACAAATACAAACAAATACAATATTTGCAAGTATAAAAAGTTAGTCAAAATGAAGAAATTGCTTATTTTCAATGAGGCCTTCTAAAACGGATAAACAAAAAATAAAAACATATATTACAACATTTAAAAACATCAATACTCAAAGACAGACACAATCAGTCATATACAATATATGAAAATCTCGAATTTGTATATGCATCATGTAAAATTATGTGAAAGGTATATATATATATAATTATATATATATAGATATAAAAGTAGTAACGAATTAAAGATTTTGTTTTCAAACAACTTGATTTCAAATGCTTTTTGAATAAATATATGGAAGAGACAGATCTAATCTCAAAAGGGATATCATTCCATGTGCTCATACCTATATAGTTGAACCATTTTGTGATGAAGTTTGTTCTACCTTTAAAGTGTTCAATATCAGTTCTTGAAGTTGATCGCAAGTTATACCGAGGGTTATTTGATACTTTTACGAGGTCAGTGATGTATTTTGGAACCAAATTATGTATAGATTGACCAACAGTGTTTAAAGTGTTTATTCAAAAAGTTTCGGTACACGACCTTCTAAGACTCGAGTACGACCATGTCGATCTGGTCGGGTAAAGATCTGGCTGCGATCGAGCACAGGTCCAGTTGGTCGAGCTGAGGCCTTGTAAAGGTCGGGATGATCGAGCGGAAATCGGTAAGATGGTCGGGTAAACGTCGGGAAGGAGTAGTAAATAATAATGGGGGGGTCGTGTGTGATCGACTAGAGGTCGAGAAGAAGTCATCTATACGCCTTTAAGCCTGTCTCACACAGAACACGGTTGGGCACACGGTTCCAATACGGTATACTCGGTTAAACACGGGTTGACTGGTACGAGTATTGAGCTCCAATCGTGCCTGAGGACCGATTTAAACTCGAATGTAGCACGAGTATGTACGAACAAAGCGCGAATATACTCGGTCAAGCAAGGTTTGTCACGGTTTGAACACGATTTGCAAACGATTATCATACGATTGTTGTACGGTTCCAAGTACGGTCTGTTACGGCCTAGTACGATTAAACACGACTTTTAACTGGACATTTACACAGTTTACATACGGTCCCACCAACTTTTGTTATATACGATTTATATACGATATTGACACGGTTGAGCTCACTCGTGGAGTGGACTTCATGTGCGGTTGTTTATAAGGTCTCGTACGGTCTCACACGGTCTTTCATGGTCTTATACGATCGCTAATACGATCATACACGGACATGGCACCCGTGCCAGTTTTTTTAAAGTTTTAAAAATCATACACGGCTTTAACGGATACTCTCGAATGGCCCGAGTGTAACTCGGATAAGGCCATGGTTGATTCGGTTGTATGTACGGTTTACACGGGTGGCCAACCGTATAAGCCTTGTGTTCTGTGTGAGACAGGCTTAAGCCGAGCTTGGTCGGGCTCAATCGGTAAATTTAGGGGATCGGGATGATCGAGCTAATCGGATCGGCAGTGGGAACTTAGCATAATCTACTGCTCATTGCAAGGCGGTACACTCTCGGGTATTCGTTGTCTTTAATTTGTCGTGATAACTTATTTTTTGCATAGATCATATAATCCTATGCTCTCTTTATCTTGCTAATATTTGGTTTTCTGGGTGATGATTTTACTGGTATGCAGATTTGACTCGAACGAAATTCAAATTTTATTTTCTGTCATTCTCATCTTGACAGTACAATTTTCAACTTTTGCATGCCACAAAATCGGGCAAAATGGTGGGTAATACATGAAAATCTCAATTACTCAAACCTCTTTCGTTAATTTTGTGAGATTGTTTAAGGTGTCCGGTCACTTATCAAGACGAAAATATTAAGTGTTTTCAAATAGGTATGAGGTTTGTACTGAAAGAGGATGGCATGTATCGCTGTGATATTTTCCACGGACGTAGTTCATCGGTAAATTCAGATTTCACATGTATGAACTTTATTCAATGTAATAAGCCATTTCTGGCCCATGAACATGTACACATATATATCAACATATTATATAACATAATAATAGACAATATTCAGACAGGTGACAGTGTGACAAAAAAACAACAACACATATTCCAAATCAAAATACAGAAAATATTCTAAATTATGTGTGGCAAGAATGGCCAAATTTACTAAAGATGACAGCAGTATGGGAGAGACCAGCATATAGGATTATAAGTTCATTATTTGTTTTCGTCTTTCAAAAGCTTTATAAATAAATACTGCTAGTGAGTTTACTTCGTTTATGTTCTCGCTTTTCATCAAATAATTAATTTTTCAAAACTTGGTCTAATCCAATAATATGGTTTGATATATTTTTTTCAAAGATCATTATATGAAACACATTCACAAACAAAGTGCAATTCCTTTTTGAGAGTTTTACAAATGGTACATTTACTTTCGTCAAAAGGTGTTCTCACTGGTTTCTTCCACCTACCACATTCAACTTCGAGCCTGTGAGACGATAGACGTAATTTTCATAACGGCGTATGATACTTTTGGACCTTAACCAAATCTAAATACTGCTTATAATCAAAATTCGATACTTGTCTATAAAAGATCGCTCTTGTTGTATCATGTGAGCTAGCATTCCAATTTTGTGTGTAAATAACTTTCAATCGTTGTAAAAATGTGAATAAAAACAATTTTTTGTTATCAACCCCTTGGTTTTGCCAAACATCATAAAAACCATTGGTGGACAATAAATGCTTTACCTTAGAAACCCAATTCGTTTTGCCCCTCTCGGCATCAGATTTCAACATGTTATAAACAGTTTTGCAATATTTTCTTTCATCAAGTTCACAGTGTTTCAACCAAAACTTAACACTATTTACTTTACGTTGAATATGCAAAAGGAACTTTCCTAATTCTCCGTAAACAAAACTGTTTTGCGTACTAATGTTAACTCCTAATAATTGTTTGTAGAAACTAAGTTGTATTCTTTCCGAAGATGTTCCTTTATTAAAGCCAGAAGTCTCGGATGAATACATTAAAATAGGTAAGATAAGTTTTTCGAAAAGTTCTAAATAATGCTTTGGCGAAATGTCTGTAAAACTATACAAAGATTTTTTAAGCTTGAAAATTGCTTTAAGAGCCTGGCCACTTAACATTCTATCATGTTCATTATATGCACCTCCGCAAGTAATACAGTTCCTAGGTATTTAAACTTATTAACAATTTCTAGAACATGCCGATTGTACATAAACATATTATTTTAAGGTACTATGCCTCCCTTTCTAAAGACCATTATTTTTGTTTTTTGTACATTTACAGTTAATTTCCATTTAATACAATATTCGGACAAAACATTTAATGAGTGTTGTAAACCTTCTGCAGTTTTTGAAAACAATACTATATCATCGGCATAAAGTAAAATTCATAATTTCATATTCATAGTTATATCAATCCCTTCAACACCATTTTATATAAGTGTTTCTTCTAAATCATTGAGGTACATACAAAAAAGAAAAGGTGACAGGCACTCACCCTGTCGGACTCCTAAGTGGCATACAAAATCTTCACTTAACTTTGGACTTAACATTATTATTACATAGATTGAATCAACTTTAATAGTTTTCCCCTTACACCGTATTTGATTAATTTACACCATAATTTATCTCTGACAACGAAATCGAAAGCTTTTCTATAATCAACAAATGCACATCTTCTTAATTGATTACCTTTGATCTGGTTTATAGTAAAAGTTATGCTTTTCATTTTACTTATATATACTGTGTACTAGTGTGGGACCTTTCGCCGAAGTAGACCAAATAGCCGAAACTTACGTAAGTGTGTAGCTATACAGAATGCATGTTACAATTGTTATTTGGCTTTAAAACATCAAGTCTTGTCAGCCCTTGTCAGTATTAGACAGAAATAAAATTATATATAAAAATAGCTCATTTAGCTGCTGCTGATATGTGTGACTGTTGTTTGCGCTTTGTCGTTGGTCGAGACCACTCATGCCAAGAACTGTTTGACTGCAGCCGTTTTATAACCTATGTTTGGAAAACAAAAGCGTTACTGTCACGGTCATGAAACCTTGCGAACAGTTCTGTTTAACCTAAACGTCATGTGCTACGATTGAAAAAAGTTTCATTCCTATGTTCTGGATTATTACAAATATCTATAAAAAAAAACTTAAGTACATTCACGGCTCAACGCGTAAATCGGACAAAAGTTTCGCCATACTGTAATTATTTTTTCTATTCTTAGCAACAAGATAAGATGTTTTTCCTTATCCTTAAATGCAGGTTTAGGTCAACGCTCTAGGTGTCATTGTCAAAAGCCTGTTTCGTCTTTAATAATTTATATCTTCAAAGTTGCTTTGAATTGACTGAGTTTAAAAGAGCATGAATAATTAACGAATTCATATTGTTCGAACGCTGTGTAAAATCCGTTCGACAAAGCTCGCCAAGTGGTATTGGTGCAGTCATTCGATACTTAAGATCAACCAATTGCCCCATCAAAAAAGCCTAACAACTACAATGAATCACTTTAGCCTTACTCGGGTAGGACTACATTACGAAAAGAAAATTATGTGTGCATTGTTCTAAGTGCCTTCCGATAGCTAGACAATTATATCAAATCTTTCTAAACTATCTATGACTTTTCTTTTCAATTTGTGTTATTCCAGAAGGAATATAAAACTGATACACTTATAGCAACTTACAAACGAGCTCCTATTACTACTGAAATTATTGCATAAAAACCATGTTTCTATATTTTGGTAACAGTGAACCTTGACTTTGACCCCACCGCACTCAGAAAGCAATTCTATGTTAGGTCAATACATAAAAAACTATGTACACAAAAAGCGTTATTACATCGGTCAATGCAAATTAAATTTATTGGGCGGAAACAAATAGTCCGCGGACAAAGCTCGGGTTATATGACACCCAGACCGGCATTACAATCACACACCCTGTCAAGAAACCAAATATTAGCTAAATAATATAATTTACAATTTACTGCAAATCTTGGCAGCTATGGCTAGTACGAGCTCAAAGCCATAGTTTGTTTGAGAAATAATTAATGAAAATGAGATGTACACTTCGTTTTATTACGAAGTGCAAACAAACTTTTTCAACACGAAAAATCGCACTGCTCGCATTGGCAGCGCCGTGAGAACGCACGCACTTGCCAACCAGAACTCCGTCATCGCCATCTTCACGAAAAATATCAGATATTTCTTGCGATCTCAAGGCGCTCTCAAAAATTTAACAACGCCATGCAAATGAAGTAGAAACGCGGTATGATGTGACAGGGGCTTTTACTCTTAAACATTCTTTCTTTATATATCGTTTCTGAAACAAAGAAATTGTCGAAAAAGAACTTCGTCTCTCACTACAACAGTACTAATTTTAAACCAAGGGCAGAACGAAGTTTGTGTAAAATAAAGTATACATTCAACCGAAAACTCTCCAAAATCATGGGTTTGATTTATCGTGTAAAGGGGATTTTGAAAAGACTACAGTCAAATATTCTGTTGACTGTCGATAAGTGCAAAATTATTTCTGCCACAGAAATAATTTACTTCACCCAATTTCTTCAGTTCTGAATTCCGATCTTCTTCAACACATTGAATATTCATGGCTGTTTTTTTCTTAAATAACTTATTAGAAAATATACAACGATTTCTCTGAAACACAAAATCTTTATTCATATAATTTAAACCAGTCAATACTATGATTTCTATAATGATTCTTAATTCATAATTTCTACATCACCTGTGCGCATATTTCGCTTACCAACAT
Source organism: Corbicula japonica (assembly GCA_038501625.1). Lineage (NCBI taxonomy): Eukaryota > Metazoa > Mollusca > Bivalvia > Venerida > Cyrenidae > Corbicula > Corbicula japonica. The sequence continues at coordinate 1,230,469 of JAZAYU010000067.1, read as the reverse complement.
ATGCAACATGTGTGCGTTACTTTCGTTTTTTAAGTAATAATTCATTTTTTCGCCACATCTGTTCCAGACAAACACAAACCAACAAATAATATACAGCTATGCTATGCTTCCAGACGAACACAACCCAAAAAATAATATACAGCTAGGCTATGCTTCCAGACGCACACATACCAACAAATGATATAAAGCTACGCTACGCTTCCAGACGCACACATACCAACAAATTAAACAGCTATGTTAGCTTCCAGACGGACACAAACTAAAAAGTAATATACAGCTATGCTATGCTTCCAGACGCACACAAACTTAAAATAATATACAGCTATGCTATGCTTCCAGACGCGCACAAACTAAAAAAATATACAGTTATGCTATGCTTCCAGACGCGCACAAACTTAAAATAATATACAGCTTTGCTATGCTTCCAGACGAACAGGAACCAACAAGTTATATACAGCAAAGCTATGCTACTAGACGAACACAAACCAACAAACAATATACAGCTATGCTATGAATCCAGACGCACACCAACCAGCAAATAATATGCAGCTATGCTATGCTTCTTTACGCACACAAATCAACAAATAATATACAGCTATGATATGCTTCCAGGCGCACACAAACTAACAAATAATATACAGCTATGCTATGCTTCTTGACGCACACAAACCAACAAATAATATACAGCTATGATTTGCTTCCAGGCGCACACAAACCAACAAATAATATACAGCTATGCTATGTTTCTTGACGCACACAAACCAACAAATAATATACAGCTATGCTATGCTTCTTGACGCACACAAACCAACAAATAATATACAGCTATGCAATGCTTCCAGGCGCACACAAACCAACAAATAATATACAGCTATGCTATGCTTTCAGAGTTAATTTATAAGATCAAAGGAAACTTATAGAACTAATTTCACGATTTCTTTGTGCGTAGATCCGTATCATTATTTTTTGTTGGGTACAAAAGTGAAGCATTAGTTTTGAACCAAGGTTGCTAGGTATTTTTGTATTTTGTTATTGTTCCATTTTATTTATTTCGGCCTTATCATCATACGTGTGTAAATTAACGACTCATACCACCCAGTCCAAGTGTACCAATTCATCCCCAGACCAACTTCCGTGTTCCCATATTCGCCATTTGGGTTTGACTCATGGCAATCCTTATACCAATACCCACCCTGCAAACAAAATCTCATATTTGTAACTTGGCGTCATAGACATGAATGAAATGTTTCAATGATATAATTAATGTATAAAGTCAGATAAAAGACTATTGAAACAACGAACAGTTTACAGCATTTTAGCCATAAGTATTTTTGCTAAATTAAATATCAGTTTACGCATCAGTTTTAACCTGTCAACTCATATAACCTCAAATTACAAGTAGAATGCATTTTATAGCAATTATACACAGGCATGTGTTTTAAAGAGAAAAGGAACGTTTGCATACCTTGAAAGAAACAGCACAATTCTTAGAAGAAAGGTCATTGTCCCTGTCATAGGTGGTAAATTTCATGCCATTTTGCCACGGAATGAGTGAGTCTCCTGGATCGACAAAGGTCGGGTCATAGCCATACCCACCCACTGACAGATTGTACATTTCTAATTCACTTCTTACAGCGAAGGTCTGCAATGTAAACTTGTCATAATTAATAATATGTCATGTATATTTGTCTTTAATGCTCAGTTAAGTAAATATTGCGCTTAATTTAAAATTGTATTACGTCGTATAGGAATAAAGAAGAAGGAAAGTGCGGTTATGTTTTTCAGGAGAGCTGAGAAATTCAATGCTTTCATCTAAGACTGTTCAGAACTGTAGACTAAAATGTTTTCATAGCTACCGAAATCAAACATGATATTCTACTCCCCCTGCTTGCTTGACACAGCTGATCGCTTTTCTAACCTCTTTGTTTTCATGTTAATGAAGGTTTCTAGGGAAGTCAAGTAAAATAACGTTGAAACTCTTTCATTCCTGCCATCGGTTTGTTTGCTGTTTTTTCTCCAGGTGCTCTGGTCTCTATGAAGTCACTGAGTAGCGACCTTATTCGCTTGACAATGTTATAACCTTCTCATGTTTTATATGTTGCATAGACATTGTCAAGTTAATGGGGTGGTGGAGTAAATTCACTAAGACATTTCGTACTAGTTTGTTCATATAAGACCGGTAGGGGCAAGTGTAGGGACAGTGCATCTTAGAACCTGATTTGAACCCCCTGTAACAAAATGTTTGGAATTTATATTGTATTCTTTCTCCAATTATATAAAATGTTGAGCAGGAGTGATATAATATTATTATTTAATGTCAAACACTTATAACTATTGTTGAAAAGACGGTTTGGAAGCAATACGTATTAACTAGGGATGTCAACGGATATCCGAATATCCGGATATCCGTTTGAATCATCGGATATCCGGATCGAATTTGGCATCCGGATATTCGTTTACAAAACTTATTATTGGCCATTTTGCTAAATTATCTTTTTGCTTTCAGTGTGCATTCGGATTATGGAGAGGTGATGACACGCAGTTATTTGGGCTTTACAGTTTTAAAATGTGCTAAAGCATGATGGTATACATAAGAACTTGATAATTATATAATAGCCAACGCCCGTATCTTAATAATTTTGTTCGATCAGTTTTATTGAGCAAGGATATAGTAATAATTATGTAGACAATTAAAAGGTTTGTCGGCATAAATCAATTGCTCACGTTAATTACGCCCGTTTGAGATCTTTAAAATTATTGATGAATTCAATGTGTATTCGACCTCGCGATTTTGAATTATTAGCATATATGGCCTTATTTTTTTATGCCTTCCAATCTATAGTCCGCTGTTTTGCGACATTTCGTACGGTAAAATGATTTTAAAAAAACAACAACAAAATAATGTGTATTTCATTCACACAGACAATAATCAACTGAAAATCGTACATAGTTTTTGAGATTATCAAATGTTTTATTGTTCGTGTTTATCTACATTATTAAAATTATGACGCCATTATGTCTATGGAAACGCCGATTTAATACCGTCTATGGAAAGTACGATGTAATTATGTCTTTAGAAACGACGAGTTTCTATGGAAACGACAGTTTAATCTCCCACACATCCGACAATATCACTACAAACAAAGTGTTTGTATCCGGATATCCGTTCGGATCGTTCAGCGGATATCCGGATCCCAAATTCGGAATCCGTTATCATCCCTAATATTAACGTATGAGGCTTTGCTAGGTCATAAAAATAAGTGCCCTGCTATCATATTGTTTCAACTGTAAGAATACTTATGGCTGTCAGCTCACTAATATGTTGAAACTATCAACATTCAGAAGATGCAAACTCCTATTTACCTCTATGGACCATAAAACAATCTGGTTACAGTTTATCCAATCCATGCTGCCTTCTCAGAGAGAAGCTTTGAAAGAGGCTATAGCAGCAGTAGAAGGAACCGTGAAAATCGCGACTGAAAATCGGACTCTTCTTTGTAAAGATAACAGCATACACATTAAACACTTTGTCTGTATCTCAAATTGCGAACTGTTTCATTTCATCAATATAATGAAACCGGATACAATGCTTTCTCAAAGGAATGAAAACGTTTTATTTATACATAATCTGCAACAAAGTAAATTATGTATAACATAGAAAAAAGTCTCCTCACACGGCCAACAGGAAGGCAGGGAAAAAAGCATGGGTTATGAAATTATCAATTTCAAAATCGACACAACCACCAACGAGAAAGAGAACCCGACGGGTTAACGCATTGGGTTTTTAAACCAGGTTCTAGGGTGTACCAACCTCACACTTGCCCAAGAGGCTCTCATATGAACAAACACGCACATGTTGTCTTGGTAAAATAACACTATCAACTCGACCATGTTGCATGCAACAGCACACACAATAAAAGAATCTAATAGAATTGTCAAGCAAAGTGTGGATAGGAACAAAATCATTCTACCATTGATTTATTATTTCAAGAGTTAGTACCACAAGATAATGGACCCTGGAAAGGTACATGTAGAGCGCTGGGATGTTGTAATATGACGCTCATTTTTAAAATATATTTGACAAACCCATTAAGCCAACTTATTCAGCAATGACGGAGTACAAGGAGTACAACAACTATGACGAAAATATTTATGAGTACTTGTACCTGATACTTTGCAGCGGCACGTGAACCGTCGGCTCTCCTCATGTCAATACGTAACTCAAAGTTTCCTGCAAAATGTGTTTTCATGCTAACATATATTCAGAAAATCAGTGTTCTGCTTTTCCGGTCTTAAACATTTATTTAAAACTCTAGTTTCAATGTATCGAATTCAATTTCAGTTTCTTTGTAATTATCAACAAATTCATTAAATTTCGTTAAGGTCATACACGTCGATGTTTGCTTAAGCATCATTCGTGCAACGTTTAACATTTTAAAAAAAGAGGAAAGAAATGGAAAAGTATAAAATGGAAGTGAAAACATCCCACTTTTGTTTTCAGACTTTTGCACAATCACATTATTATCGAATGGTTTAGCGGATAACAAGAGCAAGTAAGAACAGTCGATTTAAAGATAGTGCAGCCACCTATCCTTAACTGTATTTTTTTATAATGGAACTTTCCGAAACTGATATATGCAAAATATATATAACCTCGCGAGGTAAGACGATGTATATTCTCCAGGCCAATCCAAAAATTGGTATCATCTCCGAATCCATCACGGTAATTCTGCCAGTCCTTATAGAAGTCCGAGGCCGACTCTCGCTTCTGAATCACCGTCCACCCACCTCCTTCAGTATTCATTACGCACAAGGCACTAACTGGTTAAATTCCTTTAAAACCAAACGTATTATTACATTCACTGTTAGATTCAATTAGAAAACGTTGTATGTTCACCTAAAGCCTGTCTCACACAGAACACGGTTGGGCACACGGTTCCAATACGGTATACTCGGTTATACACGGGTTGACTGGTACGAGTATTGAGCTCCAACCGTGCCTGGGGATAAGTTAGTACGATTTAGACTCGAATGTAGCACAAGTATGTACGAACAAAGCACAGATATACTCGGTCAAGCAAGGTTTGTCACGGTTTGAACACGATTTGCAAACGATTTTCATACGATTGTTGTACGATTCCAAGTACGTCTAGTACGGTCTGTTACGACCTAGTAAGATTAAACACGACTTTTACTCGATTAACTGGACATTTACAGGGTTTACATACGGTCCCACCGACTTTTGTATTATACGAATTATATACGATATTGACACGGTTGAGCTCACTCGTGGAGTGGACTTCATGTGCGGTTGTATATACGGAGACCGTATATACAACCGCACATGAAGTCCACTCCATGTCTACGGTCTCACACGGTCTTTCACGGTCTTGTACGATCGCTAATACGATCATACACGGACATGGCACCCGTGCCAGTTTTTTAAAAGTTTTAAAAATCATACACGGCTTTCACGGATACACTCGAATGGCCCGAGTGTAACTCGGATAAGGCCACGATTGGTTCGGTTGTATGTACGGTTTACACGGGTGGCCAACCGTATAAGCCGTGTGTTCTGTGTGAGACAGGCTTAAAAGGCATTGTATAGGTGTTATATTTACTGGCAATTAATGGTGAAAACGGCGAAGCACTCCAAATTTCATAGCCAGCTGCGTTTCGTTTTCGCATGAAAGAACACCTTTAGTTTGACGGATTGATATTTGCTTAAATCAGGGTTAGAGGGTGAACAAGTAAGCTTGTTTTTGACGATCAACAAGCTTTTTTTCTCGCAATTTTGCATGTAAAGATATATTCAAAGTAGTAAAACAGACAAATGTTTCTGATACACTACTATAAATCAAAATATTTACCGTCTATGTAAATAGTTTTAAATCCTGTAGTTACGTCTCCAGTGTCCATGAGATCCTTACAGTTTCTTCTGCCTGTTGTAAATAAAAAAAAAACCTGCGATATGTGTTTACTGATTTATTAACTTTAACGATATATCAAACGAATCAAAACTATTCAAATTATATTTCTTAACAAAACTTATACTCCAAAAATAATTTTTTAATATTGCCCATGAATAGGCTCAAACAAACCGAGCCTGCAATATTTCCATTTTGTCGTGTTCGGTGGCTTTCAACGATTCCATTTTCATCTATTCCATTGCTTGTGCAGCTAAAAGCTAGATCAGTAGAAAGCCGGATTCCAATTCTCTATATAAGTTATATTGGGAAATAAAAGACGTTATTTCTAAATAAAATTAAATATGCCGATTTAATCGTGGCTCAAGCTATTTCGGCCCCTTTTCATCCCAGAGCGAAGGTCCTCGTAATTCAGGATTTAATAAATGCATCCGGTAATTCTGATTTGGTCTTAAGTATATTCTTCTTTAATGAAATTTAGCTGAAATTTTGTAACAAATCTCTACAATCGAGTGTAAACGTGCATGTCTGTCGTGGAAAAACTGGGCCGAAGATAACAGCACTGAGATTTTGAACCCGTGTACAATCTCAAGCGTCCAGTCGCCATTTCAGCCAATCAGATGCTTGAGATTTGAGACTGGTTTCCATTCTCAGTTTTCATAATCTTGAGACCTAATCTTCTGTTGTGGCACCGCATTTTCTGATTTCTTTAATAAGCTTTCCTTACCTCAACAAAGATTTAACAAGGGTGTCTAACTTACTCTAAACTATTATGTGCTCTCTTTCTTTTCTCTAATTTCTCAAGAATCCATTTGTTTCTTGTTCTTCACAGCTTCTAACAGAAAAACCCCTTAACGAAAACTGATTGCCCTTTAGGTAACATTTAGATAACAAAACCACAGCATTGCGTATTTTCCGAAAAAAGTGCCTTTAAAAAATTAAATTAAAACCTTATTAAAAAAAAAACAAATTCAAAACTAAAATCCCAATTTTTCATAAACTAAACAAATGTATAAGTTAATATTTAAGATGTTAATAATTTTATTTCAGTCGCATCCAATACTTTGGTAAGTGCTGGTAATAAAAAGTATCATTTTTCATACGTTTTGAGGAATGACTGCCCTAATGAAGCAAACGTCATTTGACGTTTTGGAATGTTCCGCCTCGCTGTACCTGTTATACTTGCATTTATTAAATTTTATGTAAATGCTTTCTATGCAATGCAAAACGTCCTCGTAATTCCGGACGAACCATGGTGTTATAAACAATAACTGTGTATCAATTGATACTCCTTACCTCTATAATGTTCGTGGCAATATTTAACTGGTAATTTTTTCTTTATTAAAATTATAATATGTCGTCGTAAATGATTTTGCTTGTTCTCATGTACCGAAGCATTTTGTATGAATATAGCATCAATCCACTGGCCTGCTTGGTACTCACCTGCCTGGCCTGCTTGGTACTCACCTGCTTGCCTTCCTATCTGTCCGTCCGTCCGTCCGTCCGTCCGTCCGTCCGTCCGTCCGTCCGTCCGTCCGTCCGTCCGTCCGTCCGTCCGTCCGTCCGTCCATCCATCCATCCATCCATCCATCCATCCATCCATCCATCCATCCATCCATCCATCCATCCATCCATCCATCTATCTATCTATCAGCCTCAAACCTTTTACAAAACGTTCTTTGAATAAAAATTATTGCCCTTAGATAATATATCTTAAATAAACCTTTATAGTAAACCGTCCAGCCTGGTCTTTGATAAGGCGTGAGGCTGTTGTCTAGAGGATCCTGTTCGGATAATTCCCATTGGAGATTTTCACGTTGTATATTAACGGATACGCATCCTGTTGTCTCCGAGCAGTTTGTAAGACATTGCAGTGTTGAAACCAGCCCTTCAACCGGCATAGATGTCCCATAGCTCACGTCAGAGGTTTTAAGCCGCAACCATTGGCTTGAAGCTTCTTTACTGAAAACCCAGCGAACTATCATTAACAGACACATGAAAAAGTAACTCCACGTATTCATAGTTCGATTTTTCAAGTTATTCTTACTACTGAACTTTCTCGAATGATTTAAAGTCTGTCAGACGTGGCAAAGAAACGAACGGCGCATGCGTTGTCATTGAATATTAATGCAGTAATTTAATAAAACAGGGACAGGTGAATATGTGCGGATATGACTGCAAACTCAGCTACCCTTTCTATATGCCTTATATGTTTTATCAAATATATAGTTGTGGGTATAATTTTAATAACAGTTATTTAACTTGTTCTTTTGAAAATGACTTTGTTATGGATTCTCAAAAATCAAAATCGCCATGGCGTTTTTTTCTTCGCTATGAAATTTCCGAAAAGATTTTAACTATACATTTAAAATGTCTTTTTTCTCAATAGCGATTTTCAATATTTTTCCCGAACTTGTAAATATGCCTTATTATTGTTGAGCTTCTATTTATTTTTTCAAACAGATAAAAAGATAAAAATTGTTCAAATGAAACCAGCTTTGTCCAATAAAAATTTAAAAAATTAAATTTTACTTTTACTGCGAGTCCGTCTTTTCTGTGTATCACTTAAATTACACAAATAAATCATATTAAACAAGGCAGTCAAAACGACAGCAATATCCCCTCGCCGCATGCAGGAATGTTGAAAAGGTTGCTAAATTGCAAATTAACAAATATAACTCTAGCAGTTTGGAAGTTATGGAGCAAATATGAAAGACATGGTTAAATATGAACCTTCAAAGACAACTGGTGACCTTGACCTTCAGCCGGCCAGGTTGGAACATGGGTTCTGCACATCATCTTGGTGGAATGAACATTTGACTAAAGTTTGATAAAATTCATTGCAGGGGTTCAGAAGATATGACCGGACACAAAATACATAGTTCAAATCTTCAATGACCTTGACCCAGCCAGGTTGGAACATGGGTTCTGCACATCATCTTGATGGGCTGAACATTTGATAAAAGTTTCTTGATATTCATTCTAGGGGTTCAAAAGATATGAACCAGACACAAAATTCATAGCTCAAATCTTCAAACATCACTAGTGACCTTGACCTTGAGCTAGCCAGGTGGGAACAAGGGTTCTGCACATCGCCTTCATGGGCTGAGCATTTGACTAAAGATTCATGAAATTCCTTCTAGGGGTTCAGAAGATATGAACCAGACACGAAATACAGGGTTCAAATCTTCAAACACCACTGGTGACCTTGACCTTGAGCCAGCCAGGTTGGAACATGGGTTATGCACGTCGTCTTGATGTGGAGAACATTTGACTTAAGTTTCATGGAATTCCTTCTAGGGGTAGAAAAGTTATGGACCGGACACAAATTGTGCGTGCTCGGAAGGACGGACGGACGGACGAAGACCATTCCTAAATCCCCGTCCCCGCTACGCGGCGGGGGATAAAAATGAGATAGTTTTAAACATGATAAATCTGACTGTCAAGTTTTTAAAACTAGCATGTGTTCTTTTTAAGCATAAATATAATACAAATCAAATAAATCAGTTTCAAATTTTCTTTATTCTATATTTTAATTTCAAGAAGTACAAAGACGAAGATCTTGATGGATACATTCCAATAATCATCAAAATATACCAACAGTTTTCCTATTAAGTAATAAGCACCGGAATATACAACCCTTAATACATGTATTTTTGACAAATTGATATTTAAAATTGATCATATAATACAACAACAACAACAACAACAACAGACTTTATTAGCAAGGCATATTAATATGAAACTATAAACCCCTGTTTAATAATTAAGGCCGTAATAGAGATTATAACCATAAAACTAAACAGTGGAAAAATATACATACTGGCGAAACAAAGTGTCATATTAGGCCCCAGTTACACAGACGGTCGGTACCCAATCGGTTGTTTTATTTTAAGTTAGTAGCTGTTTTGATCGGTTGTTATGCGTTATTTTATTTCTGGTTTTCTGTATAACCAGCCATCGGTGATTGACAAGTGTTCATCGGTTAAATAGATAGTTCATGGGTTGCTGGTAAACATTAATTATCATCTTTTTTGTTCTGTCGGTGGTAAGTATTAGTTGATCGGTTGCTTATCGGTGGCCCATCGGATATATCGGTTGAAGACAGGTTGTCGATCGGTGAAATCGGTTGTAGACAGGTTGTCGATCGGTGATGATCGGTTGTAGACAAGTTGTCGATCGGTTATTTGTATAATATTTTCACCGATCGAGAATTTTAAACATGTCTAAAAATCCCGATCGGTTATTTTTCACCGACGAAACTCATCTTTCCCCAATAACAATTGATAGGTGGCAAAGAGGTGACGAAACTCATCTTTCCCCAATAACAATTGATAGGTGGCAAAGAGGTGACCAATAGCTGATATCGGTGGTTAATCCCTTGTCATCGGTTCACTCCATTATTTTGCTAAAAAACTACCGATCGATCACCGATGGCTCTGTGTAACTGGGGTTTTAGGGAGAACAAACAACGGTTAATCGAATCTGCAATCGATGACAAAAATATCTCGTATTTATGGCAATTTAATTATTAATTTCCGGCGTGGTAACTCTATGCATATGAATAGAATTAATTCTCTTGAAATCAATGGGCGTACGATAAATGACATCAGCGAATTTGCAAACTTTTTAACAATAGAACTATCCCAGCTCACGGTTTACTTCACAAATTGTAAGAATATGTGAATTCAAGGGTTCCAAAGTTCGTTCCTTTTTCAATTCCTTTTATGAATTTTAAAAATGATCCTTTCACGGAAACAACTCATGACGAAACGTAGAATTGCTATGCCAAATATGTTATCCATTGATTTAAATAAATGCATATTCTCATCTGAAACAAGAAATATCTTTAAAAAAGATAAACGGCGTTGATGGAAAAGATTTTTATATGTAATAAAGAATAAAATAAAGAGCGTGCACAAATTTCGTCTGGTGATAATACGTCAATTAAAGAAGAATGTCTAACATTAACTGTACATTTATTCGGTTTCAATAAAATACCTCTTGTAGAGTTAGTACTAATGACGAATAAATGTTATTAAAATACAATAAATGAAAATAATAACAACTTGTTACAAGAGCGAAATCTACCAACTTTTACGTAAATTAACTTTAAAAAAGTGTTCCTCCCGAGTATTGAACCCGGGGCCTCCGCTTGAGAGGTGAGTGTGATAAACACTACACCAAGGCGATTTGAATATCTGGACTTGAAATTAACAATCAGTATTAAAGGAACTAGAAAGGAACCAGAAATATCAGCACTTCTCTGTCGTTTTACACTGTGTATTGTACTCGAGTGTTTACCTGACACCCATGAATATTCCATATAAAATCGTATTTAAGCCATCAATTGACTTAACTGGTTATTTATACCGTAAATATCTTTTTCTCCAATACAATTATCGCTTTTAAAAACGTAAATGCCCGAACATATAAGTGCCATGTAAATACTAACACACAATATAAAAATCGTTGCGGTAATCATTAACGAGACCCACTAATAACCAATCAAAATAATCTATTTGATTTTCCCGCTGCATAATAAGTTTTATTTACAATATTTCATTGGTCGAAAAACTAGGTCAAAAGTGAGCTTAGACAGCTAACGCCGAAAAATAGTATGCACCCGTTCGAAGTAGCGGGGGTATATTGCTTTGCGCATGTCGCCCGTCCGTAACAAACCTTGTCTGATAACTAGACAACGATTTGACATACAGTTCTCAGATTTGATAGGGAGGTAAGTCATCACAAGAAGATGACCAATATAATTTTGGGTCAGTAGGTCAAAGGACAAGGTCACAGTGACCTTCAATAAATTAACGGCAGATTTCTATCAAATTGACGTGTTGGGGGCATATTTGTTTAACAAACATCTCTTGTCTCGTATTAGAGGATGAAATGTCTAGTACAATGCAACTGTTTTACTTAGTGTGTATAAAATCGTTAAGTCTCAAAAGATTATGTTTGTCATTATCAAGTCTTAAATAGAGGTAAAAGAATAAGTCACCCTGACTACACTCCATGACCCATGTGACCATTGTATAAACAGATCAGCCTGCATATCATTGTTAAGAATCTACACTAACTGCTACGTTATTTCGGAACAAGAAGCATAGATCTATGAGCCGGTTGGTCTGGGACCAGCGAGAAAATCGCATCCGTGGACTAAATGGTTCAGATTGCTGCAACAATTTTTTTAAGCATAGGATACATAGAATGAATCGTGTTACTACTTAAGTTATAAGCTGGTACTTGGGAATTCTTGTACGAGAAGAATATAAGTCTTAATTTGAAAATTAAAAGTCTGAAAAATAGCTCGGTAGGGTTGGACAATATGTAATAAGAATGCTGTTCTTTATACTGATTTACACTCTGTGATTGACTGTAATTTATGCCCGACTGCCTGGTCCAGGACGCACTACAGTCATTACGCAATATCACTGATTGCATTTAATTTAGCACATCCGGGGATAAATTTTCAGGTCAGTTTCTCGACCCCCCCCCCCCCCCCTCGACATTAATACGGACACGCCATATACTGATAATCGCATAATATTGGGTCATTTACTGAAATATTTCCCAGTTTCTTTTCATTATTTAAATGTTGACATTTTTTTATCGGTTAAGATAAAACAGTTTTCTGCCTTATTTTGTCTCAAAGACAGGTACTGTACTGATTGCACCTTCTGGGTCTTACATTTCCATATGTTATTAATTCATGAACATGAATTCGAAAACAGATTTCTGAATAACTTTTAAGGAAAGTTCTTTGTGTAAATTAACAGCTCGCGGAGTGTTCAATTCACGGCTTGCTGGCGTTGATTTTTATATACTGAAGTTTGTTTATTAAATAAATATTTATTATCACTGCTATGCAACAATTGTTTATTATGTGAAACCAGGTATAATGTGTTTTTGAATTATCTATCATGCTACAAAATCAACAACTGAACGATGACTGCTGACAGCTTTCTGAATCTGTACGTAGCAACACGAGCGTAATATCATAGATCTATTTCTGAAGCTTGTTCTGAATGGTTGGTGATAAACCCATCAACAGTTAACTGTTCCATTTAGCTTTCTGTGTACACGATGATGGTAGAGGTTAAGGAGGTTATGTAGGTTTCAAAGAAATACGCATAAGGAAATCCTGTAAAAGAACGTAGGTCTAGAATGTGCTTTGCATACACAATTGTCGAGTTGATGGGTGGGTTGGAGATGATTCATTAAGACAACTTGTACTTGTTTGTTCAGATGAGAACCTGTGTGTTGCAAGTGTGAGGTTGGTGATCACTATAATCTACTTAACCTTCAGTGGCTAATGCTTTTTGCCACTGACAGTTTCAACTCCACAGGTTCTCGTTTTCGTAAATTGTTTGTGGTGTCATATTTGAAATTGATCATTTATAACCCAATGCTTTCTTTAAAATGTCCTCTCTACATTTTGGCTGTGTGGAGATGCTGTGTTTTCTGAGTGTGGCTATTCATGATATTCATATTTCACTTTTTACCTGAAAAAAGTCATGTCGTTTTTTCGAGTGGGTAACGTAATTATTGCAACGGAGGGTGAATCCAGGTCCATGGCGCCAATCAGCCTCTGACAGTATCTAGTATCAGTTTCTATAAAGCTTCTTGTAGAAACTATTTTGCAGAAACCTCTGAAACCGTCTCACTACTACATTCATTTATTATGAAATATTATGAAATGTAAATATTCTAGTTCAAATGATTATTGAAGGTCGCTGAATGTTCGTGAAGTTGGCCGCATAGCAGCCTGGCAGCGTGAAGTTGGCCGCCAAGCAGCCTAGCAGCCTGGCAGCGTGAAGTTAGCCGCCAAGCAGCCTAGCAGCCTGGCAGCGTGAAGCTGGCCGCCCAACAGCCTAGCAGACACTTTGGCTGCTGTGATACTTTGGCTGCTGAGCTGCTGTGGCGGCTGGGAAAAGTTGGCTGCTGAGCTGCTGTGGCGGCTGGGATACTTTGGCTGCTGGGAAAAGTTGGCTGCTGGAATACTTTGGCTGCTGAGCTGCTGTGGCGGCTGGGAAAAGTTGGCTGCTGGGCTGTTGTGGCGACTGGGATACTTTGACTGTTGGGAAAAGTTGGCAGCTGGAATACTTTGGCTGCTGAGCTGCTGTGGCGGCTGGGAAAAGTTGGCTGCTGGGCTGTTGTGGCGGCTGGGATACTTTGGCTGCTGGGAAAAGTTGGCTGCTGGAATACTTTCGCTGCTGAGCTGCTGTGGCGGCTGGGAAAAGTGGGCTGCTGGGCTGCTATGGCGGCTGGGATACTTTGGCTGCTGGGAAATGTTGGCTGCTGGAATACTATGGTTGCTGAGCTGCTGTGGCGGCTGGGAAAAGTTGGCTGCTGGGCTGCTGTGGCGGCTGGCATACTTTGGCTGCTGGGAAAAGTTGGCTGCTGGAATACTTTGTCTGCTGAGCTGCTGTGGCGGCTGGGAAAAGTTGGCTGCTGGGCTGCTGTGGCGGCTGGGATACTTTGGCTCCTGGGAAATGTTGGCTGCTGGAATACTTTGGCTGCTGAGCTGCTGTGGCGGCTGGGAAAAGTTGTCTGCTGGGCTGCTGTGGCGGCTGGGATACTTTGGCTGCTGGGAAAAGTTGGCTGCTGGAATACTTTGGCCGCTGAGCTGCTGTGGCGGCTGAGAAAAGTTGGCTGCTGGGCTGCTGTGGCGGCTGGCATACTTTGGCTGCTGGGAAAAGTTGGCTGCTGGAATACTTTGGCTGCTGAGCTGCTGTGGCGGCTGGGAAAAGTTGGCTGCTGGGCTGCTGTGGCGGCTGGCATACTTTGGCTGCTGGGAAAAGTTGGCTGCTGGAATACTTTGGCTGCTGAGCTGCTGTGGCGGCTGGGAAAAGTTGGCTGCTTGGCTGCTGTGGCGCCTGGGATGGCTCCTGGGAAATGTTGGCTGCTGGAATACTTTGGCTGCTGAGCTGCTCTGTCGGCTGAGAAAAGTTGGCTGCTGAGCTGCTGTGGCGGCTGGGAAAAGTTGGCTGCTGGGCTGCTGTGGCGGCTGGGATACTTTGGCTGCTGGGAAAAGTTGGCTGCTGGAATACTTTGGCTGCTGAGCTGCTGTCGCGGCTGGAAAAAGTTGGCTGCTGGGCTACTGTGGCGGCTGGCATACTTTGGCTGCTGGGAAAAGTTGGCTGCTGGAATACTTTGGCTGCTGAGCTGCTGTGGCGGCTGGGAAAAGTTGGCTGCTGGGCTGCTGTGGCGGCTGGGATACTTTGGCTGCTGGGAAAAGTTGGCTGCTGGAATACTTTGGCTGCTGAGCTGCTGTGGTGGCTGGGAAAAGTTGGCTGCTGGGCTGCTGTGGCGGCTGGGATACTTTGGCTGCTGGGAAAAGTTGGCAGCTGGAATACTTCGGCTGCTGAGCTGCTGTGGCGGCTGGGAAAAGTTGGCTGCTGGGCTGTTGTAGCGGCTGGCATACTTTGGCTGCTGGGAAAAGTTGGCTGCTGGAATACTTTGGCTGCTGAGCTGCTGTGGCGGCTGGGAAAAGTTGGCTGCTTAGCTGCTGTGGCGGCTGGGATACTTTGGCTGCTGGGAAAAGTTGGCTGCTGGAATACTTTGGCTGCTGAGCTGCTGTGGCGGCTGGGAAAAGTTGGCTGCTGGGCTGCTGTGGCGGCTGGCATACTTTGGCTGCTGGGAAAAGTTGGCTGCTGGAATACTTTGGCTGCTGAGCTGCTGTAGCAGCTGGGAAAAGTTGGCTGCTTAGCTGTTGTGGCGGCTGGGATACATTGGCTGCTGGGGAAAGTTGGCTGCTGGAATACTTTGGCTGCTGAGCTGCTGTGGCGGCTGGGAAAAGTTGGCTGCTGGGCTGCTATGGCGGCTGGGATACTTTGGCTGCTGGAAAAAGTTGGCTGCTGGAATACTTTGGCTGCTGAGCTGCTGTGGCGGCTGGGAAAAGTTGGCTGCTGGGCTGTTGTGGCGGCTGGGATACTTTGGCTGCTGGGAAAAGTTGGCTGCTGGAAAACTTTGGCTGCTGAGCTGCTGTGGCGGCTGGAATACTTCGGCTGCTGAGCAGCTGTGGCGGCTGGGAAATGTTGGCTGCTGGGCTGCTGTGGCGGCTGGGTTACTTTGGCTGCTGGGAAAAGTTGGCTGCTGGAATACTTTGGCTGCTTAGCTGCTGTGGCGCCTGGGAAAAGTTGGCTGCTGGGCTGCTGTGGCGGCTGGAATACTTTGGCTGCTGGGAAAAGTTGGCTGCTGGAATACTTTGGCTGCTGAGCTTCTGTGGCGGCTGGGAAAAGTTGGCTGCTGGGCTGCTGTGGCGGCTGGGATACTTTGGCTGCTGGGAAAAGTTGGCTGCTGGAATACTTACGCTGCTGAACTGCTGTGGCGGCTGGGATACTTTAGCGGCTGGGATGCTGTCGCTTAATTGAAGTTAAATAATGCTTTTAAAAAATTTTCACGTCAGACTTCGATTTGGTAGCCTAGTATCCTGGCAGTCAAGCAGCCTAGCAGCCGGAAAGCGAGAAGTTTAAGACTAAACGTAGGTAATGTTATAACGTTATTTTATATTATCATATCATTAAATTAACGCATTTCTTTCGATATTTTATATACTCGTACATTTTTAAGAAAATTAAGTTAATTGAAATTTAAAAAAATATGAAATACACGTTCAAAAAAAAACAAGAAATTTGCTGGTTGCTTTTAAACGCATTATTACGTCAGTTTCATTCAGAAGGAAGACTTCGATTTGGCAGCCTAACAGCGGAGTAGACTGGCAGCCTAGCAGCCTAGCTGTTTGGCAGCGAGAAGTTTAAACCTTCACGTAGGTGATGTTATAATATATTTGTCAGTCAATCATCCTAGAAGCAGATGGTTCAGACTTAAAATCATCATGCCATCATTCAAAAAACATGTACTTTACCGGTATTGCATGCTCTTTTATTTTTCAGAAATAAAATGCGAGATTTGAAAAAGAAATTAGTAAAAGCCATGTTGACATTCGCGCCACAACCAAAAGAATATAGTAAAATGAGCGAAGGCAGTTTACGGGCTATAGCGAACGCATATGAAATGTGTCTGTGTGAAGTCGGAAGAGCAACAGATCAGTTCCAGGAGAATGTAGAAAACATAATGGGTGTATTTGATTTGTCGATGTCAGATTAGAACTATTTGAAAAAGAAAAATTTTATAATTGAATCGAAAACACCTAAAAGTGAAAGAAAAATACTAAATCAACGATATTTGTCTTTAACTCGAGTTTATAAAAATGTATAAATTTCCAACTACGAGAAGACAAAAGCATCAATACAAGTTAGAACAGTAAAGAAAAATAGTTTAACCTTAAAAATCCCTAAAATTCTATTTGCAATCAAACACAAAAAAGAATCATCGCAAAACAAATACAATTTAAATACCCAAATGATTAAGAAGATACTGACAACAATATGTAAGGTCCTTTTATTTCTCATATTAACAAATTTATTTTCTTTTTAAATTCTTTTCTCGCATTATAACAACTTTGGTCAAACCATTTTGTCTTTATATTTACTTGTTTGTTATTGTGAGAATATGTATTATTGGAGTTGCCTTTGGCGTTGTCTGTGATATGCAGGATTTTTATTCTAAGATCCCCTGTCAAAGTTCTATTCTGTTTAGTTACGCCCATTGTTTTCTCGTTTAGGGCAAACCCATTCTTTCATTCTTTCTGGGGACCATACGCCGCTGAACATGGAATGTTATTAATCTGAAAATACCGCATTGAAGGTTCCATGTCCACCGCCGTATGCACACCATCGTTTGGGATGGTCAAAATTGTACTGTTTATTGGTGTAAATATTGAATTGCGCTCAACCCGGGGCTATGCGGCGTGGGCAGTAATATGCATATCCATTACTGTCCATGAACAGGCTAAATCAAACCGAGCCTGCAATATCTTCAAATTTGTCGTGTTCGATGGCTTTCAAAGTTCCCTTTTCATCTATTGTAAAAGCTTATTTATTTCATACTACTTATACTACAGCTTTGAAACTTTTTACACTTCTATAGTATCATACCTCAGGTTGATGTTCAAAGGCCAATAACTCTATCTTGGTTTTTTATTTAATTTTGGCCCTTTTCACTTTTTGGACTTAGAAATTATTGTTAAAGTTTTCTTGTATTATGCTATAGCAAAGATATAATACAGATTACCTTATCATACTTTGGTGGGAAGTGTTGAGTAGTTGTGTGGACGTGGGGTGGGTAGAGGGGGTGCAGGAACACGGGTATCTTGGTGCGGTACCTTCACCCTCCCCCTCCCCCCCCCCCCCCCCACACACACACTCCATATTTTGTTTAATGTTTCATTTTATTTCTTTCTAAACTCAAACCAACAAACTTTTTGTTGTTGCTGCATGAGGTGGGGATCAGGTGCTTATCCTTCACCGCTCCACCTACCATCACCTGTTCTCTTGTTTTACTTTACTTTTTCCACTCTTTCAAACCTTGCACCAGTATTTTGTTTTGTCATATTATTTATTTATATGGCTATAGCAAAAAGGTTTAAAGCCAGTGACACTTATTTAATTATATAAGAAGTTTTGAGCGGCTTAGGAGGGTTAAATGGGGTCATGGTTATCAGTTAAGGTCACCTCATTCGAATAACTTTATTGTAACTTAATAATCATTTTTTAAGTTCTTCACTAAAACAAGCCATTGTTTTTATTGTTAGTTGGTGTGGTTGGGATTTAGGTCCCAATCCACTCCCTCCTCTCTTAATTATTTTATGACTTTTTTAGTTTTTCTTTAAACACTCTCATCAATATGACTTTTGTTAGGGTGGGTGTGGAAATATCAGATTGAACACCTGACTCACTATCCAGTTGAAATGAAGCCCACTTTTAAGACGTATTTTATTTCTGACTATTCGAGTAGTCGAGCGTACAGACATTTCCGACTGACTATTGTTTTATTTGCAAGAAATGAATTTCTGAGTTTAAGCCGCTTTGATCGCAAACGCGTACCACAATACCGTGGGTGGTGTTGGAGATTTCAACATATTGAATTCATTTTTGTCAACTGTAAGCTGAAACTTGCTTGGTAGATATATCGCAAACATATTATTGAATTAAACAAAACCAGAAAATACAAGATATTATTGGGGGTTAACTTGTAAAAAAATTACTGATCTCTAACCTACCAGAGCCTAATTAAAACGCGGTATCGCAAATACGGTGCCATAAATATACATCTGACAATCCGGCACTAGTCCGCCTCTATCAAACAAGATGCAGGCATAAAATTTCGCTTCCTTTCCTGGCATGTTATCACTGCAAGCAAGCCACAAACGGGCCGATTTTAAAGGTTAAGAGGCACCGAGATGAAGAGTAAATTATTCATATATTCAAAAGGACTTCATTCCAATGGACCACGTAGGTATACTGCTTTTTTTTTCGGCGTTAGCTGTCTAAGCTCACTTTTGACCTAGTTTTTCGACCAATGAAATGTTATAAATTATACTAGTATTCTAATTTTATGCAGCGGAAAAATGAAAAAAAACCTATTTTGATTGGTAGCTATTTACACCAGAGAGGCATCTAGCCTAAATACTTACACAAAATATAAAAATCGTTACGGTAATCGTAAACAACACCCGCTATAATCAATCGAAATATTTACCTGGCACTTACATGTTCGAGCATTTTCGTTTATAAAAGCGATAATTGTATTAGAGAAAAACATATTTACGATTTAAATAACCAGTTAAGTCAATTTTGATGGCTTAAATACAATTTTATATAGAATATTCTTGGGTGTCAGGTAAACACTTGCGTACAACACACAGTGTAAAACAAGAGAGAAGTGTATATATTTCTAGTTCTTACTGGTTCCTTTTTAGTTCCTTTGATACTGATTGTTAATTTCAAGTGCATAATTTAAGTCCTGTGTAATGCAGTGGCTAACTCTGTCGCCTCTCAAGCGGAGGCCCCGGGTTCAATACTCAGGAGCGACACTTTTCTTTAAAGTTAATTTACGTAAAAGTTGGTAGATTTCGCTCTTGTAACAAGCTGTTATTATTTATATTTATTGAATTTCAAGAACATTTATTCATCTTGAGTTCTAACTCTACAAGAGGTATTTTATTGAAACTGAATAAATGTAGATCAAGACTTAATGTAAGAAATTGCTTTTTTAATCGACTTATTATCACCGTATGAAATTGTTGCAACAGCTTCAACATTTTGTTTGAAAGACGCAATGAATTTATGAGTTGTCATGATCCGGTCGCTTAATCTCTAGGTCATACTAAGAAGGCAGGGAGGGTTCGTCAACAGCTATAACAAGTAAAATAAAATAACTAAACTGTGTCTCTTTCTTTCTCATATACATGCATTTATGAATCTTTTCCATCAACGCCGTTTATCTTTTTAAAAGATATTTCTTGTTTTATCTAATACTACCTAAAATTGTGGCTCAGAATTTCATTTCGGTTTCAAATGTGTTTTTCTTACAGTTCGAAGGAATTGTATATAACTTTACGATCATATTTAACTCACAGAGCCAAAAAAGGATAAATCAGTTCCGGCACTCTTGAAGGTCAAATGTTCGAGGCACCATTTTGGTGTACGGTCCTTTAACGATTAAACTTGAAGGATTTGTAGAAAAATTGCTAAAAATGTTTAACTCGCTAAGATGATGCGCAGAAGGCACGGTACAGCTCGCCACCTCGTGATTAAGGTCTGTCTTTAAAGTGCACACTTTCTTTTCTGGCGTCACACACGGTGCAATATTATAGCAATGATATATATTGTATATTTATTCCATGTCGTGAACTATTTATTGTAAAAACAAATATGTGTTCAGTGCGAACAAATATCCATTCAATATCTTAATATATTATTAAATCCCCTAAACATATTTTTGTAGATATAAAATATGTGTGTATGAACAAAAATATTTTGTAAAACAAATTATTTTTCGAAGATGACCAAATATTTATAAAATAAATTTAATTTATTAATATATTTATTCAATCCCCCAAATAATTATGCTTATCAAAACTATTTGTTTATCGAAAACAAAAATATTTATTTATTGTTATATATCATCATTGAATATTTCCAATACTAGTATATTTATTCTATCTTTTAAAAATAATTGTTCAATAATTTGCATGGTAGGAAATTTGTGTTTATTTTTACAAAGGTTTTCAATGGCTGACTTCAAACGATATGGCGGCGCACACGTAAGGTAATACCGATAATATGGGCCTGGTTTTAGAAAACAACAACAACAAAACAAAATCGAAACACATTTAGATCGTTATACCGAAATTTTTTATTTACATCTTTATTATAGAAAGGGTGCACAACAGCTATTAATCCAACGAATATCCCGTAAGGTTTAATAGGCGTACCGCGTACTGTACCGCACCGCCCCGAATCTATGAAAACAAAGCTGGACAAGCTAGAAGGTCAACCATACAAAGGCATACAAAGGCCGAAGGAAATCAGGGACGCAAGAAATATATTATGGCCCATCATGAAACAAAAAGAACGCCAGGGAAAGGACGTACAACTAAGAAGAGATAAGCTATACGTGGACAAAGCTTTATACGACCCGAGCAAAGAGCATCACAGCGGAGCGGGTAACTATGGCGAAGCAACCAACTGAGAATGTCAAGAGGCCTTACGTTCATTAACATGGAATGTTAACGGTCTGGCACGTAAATTAGCCGACCCTGACTTTTTTAACATTGTTTGTAAATATGACGTTATATGTTTCACTGAAACATGGATTCATAAAAATACTTAATTTAACCTGAAAATAGAAAACTACACATGTGACCATTTATTTGGCAATAAGTCTATTAATCAGAAAAAGGACGGTATGGTGGAGGAATATCGATCTACTATAAAACAAAACTAAAGGATAAAATTAAGGTAATTGAAAAACAGCAGTGTGGTATTATCTGGGTACAGTTTTGTAAAGATTTATTCTATTTTCAAGAAGATGCCTTTTTCTGTTTTGTTTATTTACCACCACATAATTCTACTGTACTTAACAAATTCGATATCGATTTTTATGAAGAAATTGAATTAGTCATCGAAAACTATAAAGGATCTGGTAAAATTATGATATTTTTAAGACTTTATTGAATATGTTAGGTTTTTAAATGATGAATTATTGTTACATCAACATGATATTCCAACCATTCCAACCCGAGTAGACAAAGATAAAATGTTAGACTTACAAGGTAAAAAATTGCTATCTTTATGTTCAGCTACCAATTTAATAATAATTGCAAACGGAAGACTTTTGGCAGACGGACACGTAGGCGAATAAACGTTTCATAGCAGTAAGGGCTCAAGCACAGTAGATTATTTGTTACTATCTTACTACGACTTTTTTTTGGTTACATACTTCAAGGTCGAAGAACCGGACGAATTTTCAGATCACTCCGCATTAACCATTCATATTGGAAGAAAACCAACGCCTACAAGGCCACGTGATGCCGAAAGTAGTCCCGATCAATGAATTAAATGGGATGACTCCCGCATAAATTCGTTTAGGGCGGGGTTATTAAACAAAAGTATTAAGCTGGACGCCTTGGCAAATACGGTTAGCTATCAAAAGATAAATAATACGGTGACATTATTTACTAACCTCATCAATGAAAACGGGATGAAAGTCTTTGGTTGTACAAAAATTTACAACTCCAATAATACATATACTCACAATAACAAACATGTAAATATAAAGGCAAAATGGTTTGACCAAAGTTGTTATAATGCGAGAAAAGAATTTAAAAAGAAATTTGTTTATGAGAAATAAAAGGACCTTACATATTGTTGTCAGTATCTTCTTAATCATTTGGGTATTTAAATTGTATTTGTTTTGCGATGATTCTTTTTTGTGTTTGATTGCAAATAGAATTTTAGGGATTTTTAAGGTTAAACTATTTTTCTTTACTGTTCTAACTTGTATTGACGCTTTTGTCTTCTCGTAGTTGGGAAATTTATACATTTTTATGAAATCGAGTTAAAGTCAAATATCGTTGATTTAATATTTTTCTTTCACTTTAAGGTGTTTTTCGATTCAATTATAAAATTTTTCTTTTTCAAATAGTTCTAATCTGACATCGACAAATCAAATACACCCATTATGTTTTCTACATTCTCCTGGAACTGATCTGTTGCTCTTCCAACTTCACACAGACACATTTCATATGCGTTCGCTATAGCCCGTAAATTGCCTTCGCTCATTTTACTATGTTCTTTTGGTTGTGGCGCGAATGTCAACATGGCTTGTACTAATTTTTTTTTTCAAATCTCGCATTTTATTTCTGAAAAATAAAAGAGCATGAAATACCGGTAAAGTAAATGTCTTTTTTTTTAATGATGGCATGATGATTTTAAGTCTGACCCATCTGCTTCTAGGATGATAGACTGACAAATATATTATAACATCACCTACGTGAAGTTTTAAACTTCTCGCTGCCAAACAGCTAGGCTGCTAGGCTGCCAGTCTACTCCGCTGTTAGGCTGCCAAATCGAAGTCTTCCTTTTGAATGAAAGTGACGTCATAATTCGTTTAATAGCAAATCAGCAAATTTCTTGTTTTTTTAACGTGTATTTCATTTTTTTTAAATTTCAATTAATTTAATTTTCTAAAAAATGTACGAGAACATGAAATATCGAAAGAAATGCATTAATGTAATGATATGATAATATAAAATAACGTTATAACATTACCTACGTTAAGTCTTAAACTTCTCGCTTTCCGGCTGCTAGGCTGCTTGACTGCCAGGATAAAGGGCTACCAAATCGAAGTCTGACGTTAGAAATTTTTAAAAGAATTTATAAACATCAATTAAGCGACAGCATCCCAGCCGCTAAAGTATCCCAGCCGCCACAGCACCTCAGCAGCGTGAGTATTCCAGCAGCCAACTTTTCCCAGCAGCCAAAGTATCCCAGCCGCCACAGCAGCCCAGCAGCCAACTTTTCCAAGCCGACACAGCAGCTCAGCAGCCAAAGTATTCCAGCAGCCAACTTTTCCCAGCAGCCAAAGTACTCCAGCCGCCACAGAAGCCCAGCAGCCAACTTTTCTCAGCCGCCGCAGCAGCTCAGCAGCCAAAGTATTCCAGCAGCCAACTTTTCCCAGCAGCCAAAGTATCCCAGCCGCCACAACAGCCCAGCAGCCAATTTTTCCCAGCCGCCACAGCAGCTCAGCATCCAAAGTATTCCAGCAGCCAACTTTTCCCAGCAGCCAAAGTAACCCAGCCGCCACAACAGCCCAGCAGCCAACTTTTCCCAGCCGCCACAGCACCTCAGCAGCCAAAGTATTCCAGCAGCCAAAGTATCCCAGCCGCCACAGCAGCCCAGCAGCCAACTTTTCCCAGCCGCCACAGCAGCTCAGCAGCCAAAGTATTCCAGCAGCCAAATTTTCCCAGCAGCCAAAGTATCCCAGCCGACACAACAGCCCAGCAGCCAAATTTTCCCAGCCGCCACAGCAGCTCAGCAGCCAAAGTATTCCAGCAGCCAACTTTTCCCAGCAGCCAAAGTATCCCAGCCGCCACAGCAGCCCAGCAGCCAACTTTTCCTAGCCGCCACAGCAGCGCAGCAGCCAAATATTCCAGCAGCCAACTTTTCCCAGCAGCCAAAGTATTCCAGCCGCCACAGCAGCTCAGCAGCCAACTTTTCCTAGCCGCCACAGCAGCGCAGCAGCCAAAGTATTCCAGCAGCCCACTTTTCCCAGCAGCCAAAGTATCCCAGCCGCCACAGCAGCCCAGCAGCCAACTTTTCTCGGCAGCCACAGCAGCTCAGCAGCCAAAGTATTTCAGCAGCCCACTTTTCCCAGCAGCCAAAGTATCCCAGCCGCCACAGCAGCCCAGCAGCCAACTTTTCCCAGCCGCTTAAGTATCACAGCAGCCAAAGTATCTGCTAGGCTGTTGGGCGGCCAGCTTCACGCTGCCAGGCTGCTAGGCTGCTTGGCGGCCAACTTCACGCTGCAAGGCTGCTAGGCTGCTTGGCGGCCAACTTCACGCTGCCAGGCTGCTAGGCTGCTTGGCGGCCAACTTCACGCTGCTAGGCTGCTTGGCGGCCAACTTCACCCTGCCAGGCTGCTAGGCTGCTAGGCGGCCAACTTCACGAACATGGTCGCTGAGCACGATACTTATGTAACTTTTGTTTAAATATTTCGGCCAGTTTTAAGATGGGTGATTTTAAAATCCCAGCCAATATAGATTTGGATATTGTTCAATAACCGCTGGGATAAACTTTCTGCTTTTTAAATTTGCCTTCGGTTTTGCAGGACTGAACATTGAATGGTATTATAATGTTATTAATCCAGTGAATTCATATTTGCCTTGTTACTGGGCCGAGGGTATTCATATTAGCCAAGGCCGAAGGCCGAGGGCTAATGTGACTGCCCGAGGCCCAATAACACGGCCAATATGAATTCACTTGATAATGACAATTTTATTAACTAACACAATAAAAACATCCAAGTCGTATGACGACTCAACTGGGCCAATATGCGAATTACTGGACCAATGCGAGATTTGTTGGTCCAATATGAGATAGTTAATTAAAATTAATCTGAAAATACCGCATTGAAGGTTCCGTGTTCACCGCCATATGCACACTATGGTTTGGGATGGATCGAAATTGTACTGTTTGTTTGGTGTAAATATTGAATTGCGCTCTACCTGGGGCTAGGCGGCGTGGGATGTAATACGCATTTCTATTACTGCCCATGAACAGGCTCATTCAAACCAAGCATACAATATTTTATATTTATCGTGTTCGGTGGCCTTCAAAGAAGCCTTTTTCATTTATTTAAAACATACTGTAGATAGCTATACATTATTGTGTAAAATGTTTCAAATGCTAAACGAACCAAAACAGGATTATAGATTGAAAAAGATAAAATATCATAAAGTACAGCATCATTATTTATTTATATAATTCAGTGAACCTTTTATGTTTCCCAGTATAATCTTTTTTTTAAGTTTCGCTATAAGGCTGGCCTGCAGGTCAGTAGATCGTGGTTCTCGTTAATCAACACATTAATCAAAGCTTCTACCCGAGTTATTGGCTGAAGGTTATAAAGCTGATATTGGAAACCAGTCTCAAATCTCAAGCATCTGATTGGCTGAAATGGCGACTGGTCAACCTTGGGCAATTATTTATGATGAAGTTACAGCTGCTTATTTTAACTCTTTAAAGTTTAACCTCTTTGAGAGTAAAGTAAATTAAAGTTCAAAATATCTAGTACTTCAAAGATATTTTAAAGAGTTTATTTAATATATTTCATTTTGATTAATATTGCACAGTCTCTAAATCGGTCGGTCAACAGAGTTGAACCACCTGAAAGACCGCAAAAATGGATAAGCCTGAGGCAGACTCTGGCCTTTGTGGCAGAGTGCTTATGTAGATACACTACAAATGGATTTGCCAAACATATTATAAAAGGAAAAGTAAAGAAAATCGGCTTTTTGCGCTTTATCATTACCTATTACGACAACATCCTTGTTACCTTTCCTATATTGTATTCGCTCAAACAAACGGGTGCTCTGGCTCGATACCAATCCGTGGGACACTAACAGAGTGTGTGTTTAACGCAAGGCAATACAGTTGGTTTGAAGTCCGGGCGCATTTTTGGTTTCATTTCATATTTACAGGATACACATGTATAATGCATTGACTAAACTACGGACCAGCCATTTCACCTGATTTTAGCCACCTAGGACGCTGTTATGTGCATCAACTGGGGCACGGAACCAAGCCACCATGGCAGTTTGATTTTCAGAAACATCATTAACGGATTTGTCCAGATATAACCGCATTGCTACAGTCTATCAAAGTAGACTGGTACCTCGTTCTCTATCTACTTCGTGTCTAGTTTTAAATAGTCGAACGCGGTACCAGTCTACTATCAAAGTGGCCATACCAAATGGTTTGTGACGTCATTTTTCGGTATTCAACGGCAAGAAAAAATAAATCGATTTAAATCTTTGAAGCCTTAAATAAGTTCACCTATTTCGACGAGATTTAGCGCATTGTAAGGAATATAGAACGCTACCCACGGTGCTCAATACATTTGTTGCCTTTTGTCTAATTTTGTCTGGTCTAATGCGGGGCAAATACTGATAAAATTTTATTAATCAATTTCAATATTTGCCCCGAACCACAGACAAAAGTAAACAAAAGGCGACAATGGAATGAAAACCGTAGGTAGTTTTCAACTTTCCCCTTAAAACGCGCTAAATTTCGTCGAAAATGATCAAATAGTAACAAGGCTTTGAAGATTTGAATTTTGAATCGATGGGTTTGTTCTTGCCGTAATACAGAAAAATGACGTCACAAACTACGTGATATGGCCACCCTGCTATAGTGCTTCTCATTGAATACGCCCATAAACAGGTTTTTAGCCAACAAGGCCGAAAATCATATGAAACAGCACAGGATATACGCTGGCCACATGTCCAACGACACCAGACTTTCTAAAAAACGTCATGAAATATTAACAACTGAAGACCACGAAATTATCATTGAAGAACTCGGATAAAATCACATAAAAATCTGAAGAAACCTATGCGGAAGTCTTTTTCAGAAATTTAATCAAGCTATCAAATCGTTTCACACGTAATGTCCAAGGTGAACACCAGATGACAACACAGGATCAAAGGCCGCTTTGTTCATGCTGTTGCATAGAGGGCCGACTGAGAAAATATGTGTTATTGATTATGTCTCAGTTTATGAGTGAGAGTTAATTTAAAATAATGACAACCCATTATCACATTTATTAAGACATTTTTAATCAGCCATGGAAATGAGCGTTATGGTTATGTCATAATTTGTAAACATTGATGGTGAAAATATAAGTTTACTGCGTTTATGCAGGTATGCTGTTTAACAACGAGAAGGACCTCGAAAAATTTATAATACATGTATACATATGCTTAGTGTATGGTAACTAGATGAAATGTTATACGTACTTTGCAAACAGAAAGCATGGAGAATTTGTATAATTTATACAGTATTAATGAAATAGGCTGTACCCTTCAATTTAAATTTTCAACAAACCAAAAACATCCCCACGTAAAATCTATATTTTCTTATTTTCTTACAAATCTTCTAACGGATCACTTAAACGTTTTAATTTGCTTGTTTGAAAATTGTTATCTAATATTAAGATAACATCGACTTGGAAACATGTCTTTGAGACATTTATGGCAAGTGCGTTAAGGAGAGAGCGGGTTTAAAAAAAATCAAACTTTCAAATAGGTCAAGAAACACACGAACAAAACGAATTTCAAAGCATACAAATGTTCATTTTAAGTTTTGTGAGATTTATCATCAATACTCATGTATTAAAACGAAGATATCAATTCTTTGGGGTTGACAATGCATCTTTTAGAAGTGATGTTACCATTATCAATTGAAAGATTTAGATCAAGAAAGCTTGGTGCTTTTCTGAAGTGTTTGCTTTATTAAGCTGGAGTTCATTAAGATAGGTTTTATTATCCAGAAATGGAAAATATGTTTGCACATATTAAAGTCGACAATATACCTCGAGGTGTTGTTAAAGGCTGTATTAATTTCATGTTCGGTAGAAAGAAAAAACATAAAGTCTCTTTCATATCAGTACAAAACCGATCAATAACAAGGGGTACACAATTTGTATCCATAAGGATTCCTATTACTTGTTTATAAATAGAGATACCAGAACTGATATAAATATTATACATTAAAAAGAGAGTGACTCGATAGATGTTCTTGACAAGCCCATAAAGAATCATAAGAACCATCTGTAAAAAAGCTTTATATTCATTACAAATGAACCCCTAATGGGGAGCGAACCAGTACGACGACAGCACCTAGCCATGCTGTGCCAGTTGCGCTACCTATTTGACTAACCGGGACAACCCCAGAAAAAGGTTGATTGGATAACCCTGATTATTTTAGACCTTTAAAAAATTAAATTATTGATTATGTAGTATTTGATAACCTGAAGGTCGCCTTATATAACGATGTGAACGGCATGCTATCAGCAATACTTTGAAGAGAGCTCTATGTAAGCTTGATGATCTGACCGATATTTATTGAAGCAAACCACAGTTAATTCAAAATACCACACCAAATACAATATCTGTTGATATTGATAAAACATTATCGGACAGCCATCCGTCTATTTTTTCGGCGTAGCTGTCTGAGCTTACTTTTGACCTAATTTATTAACCAATGAAGTGTTGTAAATAATACTCGTATTATATTATTATGCAGCGGGAAAATTAAATAAACTATTTCGATTGGTAGCTATTTCCACCAGACAGGCATCCAGCAGGGTGAAGAGGTATCTAGTGGGATTTTTAAACAATTAGTTTACACTGTTTGAAACGATTATTGCTGTGACGTTTAGATCTTTGCTATTCCCTTGTGTGAAAGATGTTGAAATCAGGCACACTACAGTACTCGTCACTGGCTAGGATTATTTGTCAACAACAATACAGTCACTCTTTTATATCAACCTATACAAAATGAAAGTGAAAGAAAGTGGAAATGGCTTAAAGAAAACGATGTTACACTTTCACTGTAAAGCTTAAAATTTAAGTAATAAAATCTGCGAGCTTGAATTATTGTAATATTTGTGTGTTTTTAGTTAATGGAAATTTATCCCAGCTCTTTCAGTAATTAAAATGTTTACCCGTCTCTTAAATTGGGCAGCTGTATATAATATGCTACGAGATATAAACAATGAGTTCGCTATGTAAGTCTTGAAGTCTTCACTAAATATATTTTATTCTTTCAGCAATGGATATATCATCTGATATATTATGTTTTAAGAATAAACACAACCAAGGCCTTTTACAATACGTTTCTTATATAAAACTCATTCTTTATCGCGACTGAGGATTTTACAATGTGCTTACTTGTCTTAAATCTGGCAACTACGTGTAATATGTTACGCGAAAAACTCCGAGTCCGCTATTAAAGCAATTGCACCCAAGTCATATCTAAGAACATGTTAGCGTAACGGTTTTCAGTAGATGATTTTTATCAGATTGCAATTAAAGAATACAGCTTTCACAGAGTAGAAAGTTGTGGTATATTCTAGAATTGTTTCATATTCCTAGGAAATTCTCTTCAAGTTTTGAAGAAAACACTTATAACTCTTTATTAATGTTTATTGCTCACAATAAGTCTTAAGATCTTTACTGAATTTCTTATTATCTTGGTAAGTAATACATCCTCTACTCACTTGTTTTTTATGTTTAAGGTATTAATAAAGCAAAGACCTTTAAAATCCGTTTTTCATAATTATTAGATTCACATTTTTAAACAAAATTAAAATTTATTTATCTGTTCCTTAATTTGTGTGGGATGTAATTTTACATTCAAATCTAAGTAATTTTAATAAAAAGTCATTATGAAGGATTCACAATGAAATTATTTAATTTACACCTAAATCAATATGAAGTGAATAATACCAGCTACAAACTGCATCATTTCATATACAATCTACGCCGTTTATCTTTTTTGAAGATATTTCTTGTTAAAAATGCACGTGTTTCTAAAAGAATGCTTTTGCTTCATATATCATCAATTACACTTGATTTCATTTTTACCTGTTGGGGCAAGAGTGAGGTTAGTGCAACCTTGAACCTGGTTTAAACCACCACAGGCAAATTGTTTTGCCACTGACCAGTCCAAGGCGGTAACCGCTCGGGTCCTCACTTTCGTTAATTGTTTTTTGCGTCTATTTTTAAACTGATTATTATATAACCATGCTCTGTTCTCCTCTCTTCTTTTTGGCTGCGTGGGGAGGCACTGTCTGCTGGATGTGGCCATTCCTGATATGCATATTACAGTTTTTTTTACAAATTCACTACAACGCAGTAAATCGCAATCCATGCAGACTTTAAAACCCCAAGATATAAATGCCTTCGGCAGACAAAATACTAATTTCATTATATTTCAAGGCTGCGAGTGCAAAATTTAAATAAAAATGTTTTTCTTAGTATGTCAAATTAATGAGCGAATACTAAACAAGGAGAACCCCCGTTTGCATCAGAACTATGAAATTAATGGAAAATATATCTAAAAAAGTTTGTGCTTCAACACAACTAAGGGTATGTTTCATCACCTTAAATAAGTTAATGATATTAAGATGATATTCTCTTTCAATGTAACCAATCGAACCACGTTATCCCAAATTAATCGTGAAAATAATCTTTAAAAATATTTCATTGGAAAAATTAGTTACTATAATAAACCGTATGTTACCTGGATGTTACCAAGCTTGCAAGCCTCAAGTTAATCATTCCTGGTTGAAAACTTAGCCTAATATCAACGATAATCTTATAAGGAGATAGGGCCTACTGGTTTTGAACGTCGTTTGTGGATTCGCACGTATGCAGTTTTACAGATCGAATGATGTGATATATATATATATATATATATATATATATATATATATATATATATATATATATATATATATATATATATATATATATATATATATATATATGTGCCTGTTATTAAAACTGCTTAACTGAAATAAAACTAGAATGTGTCCTCGGACACTGATGCCCCCACTGCTGCAACATAATTTTAAATTAACCTTAACCAAGGGCCATAACTCTGGTAAAAATGGTCGCAGGAAAAAATCCTTTCTTTACGATCATCTGCACATCCTGCTTGATCATCTGTGCAAATTTGAAAGAAATCCGCCTTATAGTTTTGGAGGAGTTGATGTCACAAGATTTGGGGGACGTACAGACGGACGTACGGACGGACGGACTTACGGATAGACAGACAGACAGGTGCAACTCAATATGCCTCCCACTTTGTTTGGGCATAATAAATCAGATATTGGAACTAACATGATATTCTGTGACATTCATGAATAGAAAAAATTGTGACATTTTGATAACACTGATATTGTTGTAATTTTCTAACTCAATAAATCTCAAAGTTGTTCTATAAAGCAAACCATATGCAAGTATCAAAAAAGGTTTTTATTAAAATGGAATGTAATAAAAGTAATAAAAGACATGGTTATATATACACACAAGTATTATTCAGCCAGCACAGAATAAATACCGAAATAGAGCAATAATAAATTGTGCAAAAAATATTAAGTTAAGCTTTCATTAAAAAATTACAATATCAAATAATTAATCTTTCAGGTCAGAAAGCCACCAGACAAAATAAGTAATAACGTAGCTAGAAGTATATGTAGATCATGTGTAATCAGCAAATTTCGAGAATTAACTTAACATTAGCAGGTAAATCGGTATAAATAAATCAACCCTCTTATAATGTTTCTTTATAAAAGAATGGCAGAACAAGAGTCTTTTTTTTCAAATGATTCATTCTGATTTGATTTTATACTTTGTACCCAGGTAACCTGATGTCAAGTCAGAACAAATCCTATTACAATATTTTACTAGAATCAACTGTAACATCTCCAACTTATTATCCACGATTTTAATCTTCGTTGTTAAATGAGTTATCAATGTTACATCATATTATTAACAAACCAACAATCTCATAAAATAGTTCATTATGATTGAAACCCAGCCTTAATAATTCTTCTTGATTGAAAATTCGTAAAAAGATATAAACGGTGAAAATAATCTTATACTTAATTTTTGTAGCCACAGTAACTTTTAGCTTGTGTTAGTTTATTCACCTTCAGCCGTTCAATTATAGTTACAAATTAGAGCTAAAGATTATCTTCCATAATATAATGTATTTTGTCATCAACGCGCTTACAACCATAAATTGAAAAAACAGGATCATTCTCCGGAAAATATTGTAACTGATCGGCAATTTCCTGTACTTTTAGATAGGATATTCTTCCTTCTGTCTCGTAGTAACCCATGCGAATAAGTCCATCTTTAATGCATTGCATGACGTGTGTTCGTTCTAGGGGAAGCAGAGGAACGAATGCTGTTATTAAAGCTCTGGTGATTAAATTGCTGTGCCAAAAAACCCCTGTTGATAAAAAAACAACATTTTCATGAACTTCGGGAAATATAAGCTTGTATATCGCCTGATACTAACAATATTGAAAACACAAACGTAAGACTCATCGAATAAGCAGCATATGCACTTTATTAGATTACAAGTATACTGAGCAAAAATGAATACTTACCATTTTTTAATTCAAGCAAATTGTTCAGTGATGCTTTATTTTATCCTTGATTTTATTAGTGGTATTTGCGCATATCTGGACATTTGATAAAGCGGAAAGATGGTGTTATGTTTTCACAGATATAAAGGTTATCTCCTGTTTCCTTAAAAGTGATGATATTGATATCTTTTTCCATTAAATTTTCACAGATTATATGACAGTCAAATGTTATAAAGTTTATTGCATGTACAGAAGGAAAACAGAATTTTAGTTAAAGTCTATTGAATCAAAGAAAAAAGGTACAAATTATTAAACATCCGGGTTTTTTTTGTAAATTTCCTCCCATTGAATGAAAACGACTGAGTTGGACTATCTCACAACTGCGATCTGTTTTAAATAGCTAAGTAAATAACTTATTACCTCGTTCGTTGACAGCATATTGCATAATAACGTTTTCCATTTCGGGCAATGTTATGTTCTTACGATCTGCCCCATTTCTCCAGTGAGCAACTGTTAACTTATTGATTTCGTTTGACGCTGAATTGCTAAAAAATAATGTTTTAGATTACAATTTTTAAATTCTTTATTGTTATATATATTTTATATCATTAATATAATACTGTATCTTATTTGCACCGAGGTAAGCGCATCTACAAAACAGAAAGAATAAATGTTGGTCCATCGCTAAAGGGAGCGTTCATATGACGATGAGCAGCATTTTTTCAATGCGAAATGTAAAATTGATATCATTTAGTGATAAGTGTTCACCACAATTTTCTATCAAATCACTGAAACAAAATTTCAAATATCCTGCGCGTCTAATCATCTAAAACTATACGCTTCAACCACTTGTGTCTGTTAAGTCCTGAATATTCATAATTTTATGACGTAATGTCTGATAGTTGTAAGATAAAGTTGTGATGATCACAAAGTTATTTCGTGTATAGTAAGTGAAGTTTCATCAAATCGAATTAAGAAACCAGTGTCACTTCGTTACGCTCCGTTCCCTAAGGGTTTCGTAATTGTTAAAACTTCACTTAATATACAATGTATACAATAACTATAACATAGCAAGGATGGTAAGGAATCATACGTATGATTGTTCTCATGGTATAGCGTATTAAAAACCTATACAAGTTTAGAAAATTCACTGTTGTTAATATTGAAATTGTTTATGTTAAAATTGTATTTTATTTCGTATTTTTATATGTGAAGGTCCGAGCCTCGATACTTGTCTGAAGGTTTTCCCAATTTCACTCTAAACCAGAACATATATTTTTGTCTAATTTACTGGGTTTTGATATTTCTTTAGACATGTTTTCGTTTTTTTCTGGTGATTTAGTAATTAACAGCTGATACAGTCATTTAAGTTGAAAAAAGTGCTATTGTTATCTCTTAAGATCTCTAAATTTCCATTACTCAAATCATCTGTATGCCTAACTTTGTCACATTTAACCAACCAAAGTGGTCAACTACTTACGGAATTTCCAAACAATAGAGGCTATTCGTTTTTTGTAAGATCAGTACGTTGTAAATACCATAATTTTGTATTCCTGTAAGTAGAAGTCACTCTGCGGTGGATTGGTCGGTCTATTGCAAACAGCTAACGGCGCGAATGTTTTCTACAATTTCATGATACTGACTCTTCATTTTGCATACGTTAAGAAAACTTAGAAAAGTAAAGATCACTAGCTCTACCTAAAAATCCCTAAAATTCTATTTACACAAATAAACAATATCTAAACAACACAAACATTTTAATGCCCACAATATGCTGTGTCCTTTTTAAAGAATTTATGAAGAGAGAAATAAACGTTTGCCATATATTTACGCGAAGCTACGCCGAAATTTATGGTCAAACAATCAAATGTAAGTCAAAAAACCAACAAAATATTTTTGTCAGTATAAAATTACTCATGTGGGCATTTTAATAAGTTTTGAAACGTTTTGTGTTTGTACATTTATGTAAATAGAATTAAAGGCAATTCTAGATCTAGTAATATTTATAGAGATTTTGCTAATCTACTTGGTTATCGATGAACGTGCGTTGATGACTGTAGATGGTCCTTAATATGAATTTTCGACTAGAAAGATATCGTATTGAATACCCCACATGGAATTTCAGCGTTACTCACTCAGTATAAGTTCCATATTACTCACTGAATTTACCTTATAAAAACGAATGTTGCATTGATGAAGTCAGACGTAAAGTCGAGATCTGGCGACATTGCATCAAAAATCCCACTTGGCATCAAATGCACCTCTTCGAAGATAAACATTGAATACGGACATTCTTTCACCTTTGATTCTATCATATTATGGAGTAAATCCTGAAAGTATATTCTGTCTAAATAAATTACTGATTTCAACTGCAGCGAAAACAAGAGAAATAATGTTGTTAGTGAAGTAAAATAAATGAAATAAGTCATTTGTCTCGCCGACCCCCAGATTTTATTCAAAAATACAGTTGCAGTTTAAAATAACTATTGCAACAAGGTATTGCACAGCCTGTTTTTTTTTATTGAGACTTAATTTTTAATCTTAGGTAAATAAAGGGCAATATTAATTTCTACACGTTATTCTTAAAATCAACTGTATATTCAAAAAGAAAGATTACCAACATGATATTCTCTAGCGCTCTGCATGCCTGGTGATTAACTCATCTAGAGTTTATCGTTATGCTTACCTCTTTGGTTGCACGACGGTTGCAGTGGATTATGAAGGTTTATAGGGAAATCTTGTAAACGAACCTAGAAGCCCGAGCTGTTTCTTTTATCCATGTCATCGTATTCTTGCTGATTTTACTACATGGGATCTGGTGTCGGTAAGTTCATTGAGTACCCGCCCTTATACTTTACAATGCTATTAGTTTCTTGCATTTTATATGTCTACGTGATTTTGCATGCTACATTGGCGAGTGGACGGGACGGTTGGAGCTATTTTACCAAAATAACTTGCCCTTTTGTCATATGAGAACCTATTGGGGGCAATTGTGAGGTTGGTTCACCCTAGAACCTGGTTTAAACCCCTAGTGGCGTATTATTCTGCAACTGACCGTCCCATTGCGGTAACCTAAATAGTTCTCTTAATCATTTATTAGTTTTGGTGTGTAATTTGAAATTAATTCTCTTATAAAATAATGCTCTTTTTTCTTCTCTATTTTTTGGCTGGGTAAGGAGACCGTTTTTTTTTTATTGTGGCAATTCGTGATATGCATATTTCATTTTTTATTACATGTAATGCAAAAAACTTTAAACTGAAATAATGCTTGACATAAAGCTGTCTCTTATTTTTTACAAGATTTTCAAGTAACATATTCAACTTTCAAGTACAACAAGTCAAAGTAATATCGTCGTAATAAACAAGCTTAATATTTTTATGATGAAATTTACCTTTACTTCAAAATATAACTGGTCTTATTATAAACATGAATGCTGCTGTTTTGTAATAATGATAGAGTTTTCTCAGAGGTGAAAATATAACATTATCTCATTTATGAACTGAGAAATCATAGTCGGCGATGATGCAGACTACCCTAACGCATTGCGTTCTGATGGTCGTGTTGTGGTTTCACTAAATATTAACATTTTACAAACATACTTTGTATGTATCTATCTCCGAGTCATGCTTAAAATCTCGTTCAGCTGACTTGACAATAACATGCTTGCTTTCGATTCCTTTCTGAAATAAGGCTTCAGCCAAAAGTCTACTGAGGTACGTCTTTCCTGTGCCGGTCGATCCGTGAAATGAGAGGATAAGGGGCCTTCTTCTTTTGCTTCGTGACGCTATGTGCCTTACCACTGTATCGACAGCAAGATTCTGACCGTACAATTTCGAGTTAATTCTTGAATTGAGATCTGAAAAAGGAGTTTAAATGTGTAGAATCCACAATACACAAACATTGAAAATGATGTGGATTATACATATCAAACTGGCCTGGACGTTATTTCCTTTAGATTCGAGCAACATTATATTTGAACCCTGCGGTTACGTATGTATAAAACTGTCAATCTTTGAAGATTCTCCTCTCAGGATCAATGAATTGTTGAAAATCTTAACATTCCTAAAATATCGTTCTAAGAAACTAGAATCAGTCTCTAGTAACTCTAGCGATACCGCTTAATTTGGCAAAGGAAATAAATATCATATTTCAATTTTCAGCTTGATTCCCGCTCTATAGCTGATTATTCTTTTTTTC
Organism: Corbicula japonica; assembly: GCA_038501625.1. NCBI lineage: Eukaryota > Metazoa > Mollusca > Bivalvia > Venerida > Cyrenidae > Corbicula > Corbicula japonica. The sequence continues at coordinate 1,193,263 of JAZAYU010000067.1, read as the reverse complement.
TGAACATCATCGCTCGAGATTTTCATAGACTAAAACAAATTTTCCAACTGGTTTTAAAAATTTGTTCGCAATACATAATAAAATATATAATAAAATATTTCAGACAAGTTACATGTATGCAAATAACGGATAATGTAGTAGTTGAGGAAGAGTTTGGCAATAAATCTTATTTTAAGTTGCTTTTCGCATTCCAGGTAGTCAAACTGAAGGAGTTTGTTGTCCCTCCGATTGCCTATTCTCTGTACTGCCGAGGAAGTGTTTATACAAATCAAAACAAATGAAATAAACTTGTCCAGAAGACAAACCTTTTATATTAAGAGATAACCATTTGTCGTCACAGCAATCTTCGCCGCTTTTCTGTCCGCCTTGTGTTGTAAAGCCGAGTTTGCAAAGAATTTCTGTGAAGAATTCACTGAAGAATCCGGCCACGTGCGGAACGCTAACAATCACAGTAAGGATCAAACACAGATATTTTACCGACATTTTTTGTTGATACTACGTCTTTTATGAAGATAACGTATCTTGTGACTGTATGTTATATGTGTTCGTCTGTAGCCAAATATGAATGCAAAAATCAAAGAAATGCTATACGGTGTATAATCTAAAATGAAAAAAGTCGGTAATGTAATCGCTCGGTCTGATATAAAACTGAATACCAGAATGGATTGTTCTACGAATCTAACGTAAGATAGACTTAAGTATTATGTACTTGGAAACTGAAATATGCTTGACTTCTCTTTAAGTAACTCATTATACATTACATTTAAAGGTAAACGGAGGCATGTTAAGTTTCTAACAAAATTCAAATTTGTATATAATATATCATATAATTTCAAGGAATATGTCGCGATACTTGGGTTCTTCCTTCGGACTGGGAATGGGGCTAGGACTTGGGCCTTCAAATACACGCACAATTCACTAAATTTGATAAAACAACCAGAAAGTAAACAAGCCTCTGGACAACTTCTTCAATTTCTGCAATCTCCACACAGAGTTGTCATTCCTTGTAGTCTCCCACAGCGAGTTAAGGAGCGACAACTCTGGATAGAGACTGGAATTTCTGTTCGTGAGTTATGCCTTTAGAAATGCCTTCATTAGGACCGGCCTTAAAGGCATGTAAAATCGACCTAACATTGACTTTTCGAAGAGTTGGTAATAAAGAAGGCAGATTTATTAAAGCTCATTTAAACGGGGTATCACGTTATCTGGAGAGAGCAAGACAAAAGTTAGTTTTTTGTTTTTGTTGTTGTTTTTTGTGGGTTTTGCTACGAGTGAAAAGCATAACTCCGGAGTTCACGAGTGAAATATGTTTCTGTATTTCCCTGTAAACAACAAAGTTTCTTTTTATTTTATTCTATGCTTTTACTTGAACACTCTGTGTAAATTGTTTCTATTGTTTTGCGCATAACATCCTTGCATGCGCTGAATGCAACGCTTTGCAGATAGCGCTACGTTGCGCGGTTTTAATTACGTGCAAAGGACGTAACTTATTCTTTTATAATTGTATTTTATTCAGCAAAAGCAGGAAATATTTATACACAAAATACAATTTATTATTGTGAAACATATATACTCGTCAATACATACTGCGCATTACAGTTGGTGTCCTTCTCATGTCATAAACAGTAAAAATAAATTAAGGATTGTGTCGATATTTTATGGTTTTAATTTGGTTTGGAAACCTGTTGGATTGTTTAAAGTGTGTGTTGTTGTTGTTGTGTTGTTATTGTTTTAATTTCAGGTGCCGTTTATTAACTAATATTTTTTATAATTCATTTCATTATTTGCCCCGAATCACAGACAAAAGTAGAAACAAGGCGACAAATGTATTGACAAAGGTGTGTAGTGTTCAACTTTCACCTTAGAATGAGCTAAATTCCTTCGAAAATTATGAAGTAATAAAATACTTATAAGGCTTCTACGAGTTGAATGGATGGTTTTCTTTCTTTCCGTAATACCGAAAAATGACGTCACAAACCACGTGGTATGGCTACCCTGAAAGATACTGCAAATTATACCTAATAAATACATTAGGTTTGTTTTGAATTTGGACCTTGGAACTCTTTTAGACGTGAGCCATTTCAATCGTCTTTATTGCCTATATGTTCAGAAAAGAGTTGGTTAGATTATATTTAGTCATGATTATAAAGTTAAACATTATATTGCCCCAGAATACTTAAAGGAACATCTGATTTATTCAGACATACAAGATTAGATATAATGAGAATGTCCGTTATACTGTCCCCAAAGTTAGGGTCATTTTCCTATACGCATGCAGACTTTGGAATAAAAAATGTATATTTTTGGAATTTTCGGCAAACTTTTAAACAAATTAACTATGCTCAACTTATTTTTATTAATTTAGACATCATTGACACGTTCTAACTTTGATGGTTAACATTAACGTTATATTTGAGGACCAAAATGGAAAAATAGGATACATATTCGCGTTGTGTTATCATCGGTGTGTAATGTGTTTAACACGGTAGCAATATATAATACAACGTATATATGTAATAACTGATCTCATTCTAAGTCATTTCCATTTAAATCTTATCCATATCAAAAAGTCTTAATTAAATTTTCTTTTATTCTATTTTTATCTAATTTATATTTAAACCATGCCATGCTAATAAGCATTTTATACTGAAATAAATCTACCTATCTATTCTCAAGTTAACCAACTTTTCCGAAATCAAGTGGCTTGGGTGATTTTTATTCAATAAATAATGCCTGAACAGTTACCGGATTCGAATATCTACATCTATTCACATTTCTGAAGATGAAACATTACAGGGCTGTATTGACAATCAATCATTGTAGTTGAGCGCCATGGACTAACATGGTAAACTGGCACGATAAAAATTCCGGCAACTTTACGTGTTTTTGTCAAAACGCAATAATATATTTATTAAAAGAAGTATTTTGCACCGGTCATAAACAAATCATACATAAAAGTGCTTAAAACTATTTGTGGATTATTGACTTAAAAATAACTTTAATTATAATGGCTTAATTAGGGGTCTATATGTCATGTACGACGTTTCACCATTCTGTATCAAATGTATTATATCTCTGCTATCAAGTATTTAAAATTAGGACGACCATAAATGATAACTGTAAATAGCTACTAACCTCTGCCTAAAAATGTTTAATCATTGATATAAGTACATTATATCTGTTCATATTAAACCCCCTTATATACATGCAATACTCTTTGTGTTACGTACATGAAGGATTTTACATTGCAAAAAACAATGAGGTAAGACATCATATAACATAAACTGCAGATATTTCAAACTGTCGGACCCCTTTTGTGGGCTCGCTCGCTAGAGCTCGCGTAATTTTGTAATTAAGATGGTCTTTTACTGTAATATAGACCCAGTATCCAACTATGCATTTACATTTAAAGATTAATGTCGATTTTATCATTCTTGATCTGGGTTTTATACATTGCAACTTAGATTCATTTATTTTATCTCCATGACTGGAGAATCTTAGACCGGAAGTAGATGGCGACCAAAACATATTTTTTATTCTGAAATTATGGAAAGATGTGTTATTTTAATGCATAAATCATAAACAGTATATTTACGATGGCAGAATTTGAAGATTTCGGTCCACTGGAGTCTGCAGGTAGCAGGAACATATTTTTAATTCAATTCTATCTAGACCATCGTATGTTTTTCTTTTCATGGTTCATAAAAATAGCAATATAATCAGTCGAGAAGAATAATAATGTTTTCCGTTTGATTTTATATTAAATTTGCCAGCTCTGCTTTAGTTAAAAGTGACACATGACCATTCTACCCAAAAACCATCCCACATTTGCTTGCAACTCGGCCATGTTAACATTAAGAAAGCATTAAGGCATTGATACAATAATAACTGAGCTTGGCACTTGCAGCCAGAGCTCTGATATTTGAGTCATGGCCAAGGCTACTTGTTTTACCCCAAAACTGCTGCATTTGAGTTGTCAGCTTGGCAGGGCTAGTTTTCTGGTGATGCATTGGCTGGGGTAGTCAACTCAAACCTGAACTGTTATGCATGTTGCCCGGTCAGTTGGAAATGTCTGGCACGATTCTCCCCAGCCATTTTAAGCATAACGGGAATGTTACCAGGGTTTCCCCAGGATTTCAGGAAGGGTCATCGCAGCATAAAGTACAGCTCAGAAGTTTTTTCATTTTCCTTGCGCCCTCCGCGGACCCAACTTGATAAACGCGTATTTTTGCGGAGGAGAAACGCAGGGAATGCCCGCGCGGACCTTGTAATTCAGCATGGTCTAGCGCGACAGCTTATCTTCACAACGTCTGTGCCGAAGGAACTCCGAATAGTGTGCCGGTGATAGGCAGAGTTTCCTGCAGGATTTGTAAAGAAGTTCTAAAATCGAAAACAAAGTGATCATAATGCTGTCATCGTTTTCAGAACATTGTGGGTCTTACCTACGGAACAAAATAAAAACACAAAACACATTTTCAGTCCAAATTAAGATTTCACATCCAACAAATTTCAATGTAGTCATATGCCGCTATGAAAGTTTACACAAATTAAGTCATGCTGTAGACTATCTATCTAGACTACAGCACAGTGAATTTTCATTGATTCACTCATGTTTTATCCTCTAAATAAATTTTTTTCGCGGGTGTATTGAATAAGAAATATCACCTGTTTTTTAAACATCGTTTACGTGGTTAAAATGTTAATTTTTCTTTCTTTTTTTTTTTGGTTCTCGGACGCTACTAGTGTAGTGTTGTATCTATAGCGTGATAGCGGGGCGCATCGCCCCGCCCTTTTTGAAGTGCGTCCCTCTGCCCTAAATCTCAAACACCCTGCCCTTTTCCCCATAAACGCCCTTTTGTGTTCAATAATAAATGTCAACCACCACAAATTCTGCATTTGTTTATTCAATGCCTGTGTTTTCCCAAGTTACCTTGTGTAACGAACAGAAATGCAGCGATGTGTGTATACGTTAGCGTACCCTACAGCCACCATCTGAAATCTAGTCCCAGACAAGTCATTAAACGATATCTGGACAAGTAGCAAATACACAGAAACCCAGTGTCAAAAAACTTGCTAGTCATAAACAGCTGATTAACATAATCAACAGCATGTGCCTATGCGGCGTATCAAACGTCCCGACTGACCCCCGTGGAGTCAATTAATTGTTACATCACTTGCTTCTATACTCCAATTAACTGTCTGGCATATTGGTACAGTACTTTTTGTATTAAACAGGTTATCTGATAATTTTTAAATAACAAAAAAAGCAAAACATTGTAATTTTGTGCAGTAATTCACTTGTCCCATTATTTAGAATTTGCCGATATCACTCGTTTTTTACAAAGTACTCTTTACAACAAGCATTCATATTCGGAAAGGAACCTTATTTGCACAAAAGATAGCTTTATTTCAGTGGTTGAAGCCATAGAAAACAGGAACTTTTAAAAAATTATGAAAAAGTGCTCACTTAAAAAACGGAAATTTTACGACTTTTTGCCAATGTTTCTATTATCTAGTAAGTTGGATTTTGATACCTTGATGTCTTAAAACTGCTCAATTTATTTTGATACCTTGATGTCTTAAAACTGCTCGAATTACATGCAAAACTCAAGGAAACATCTTGTTCTCTTGATAAAATTTCATTTTCATCATGTACAATCTAAATTTCATTAGAAATTACAACCGGTGAACGTGTAAGCAATTTCGGATAGCAATAATTTCAGATACGTTTTTTCCACAATTATTCCAACTGAGAGGTTTTATTATTTTTGTAAGTAACTTATAAATTTTGACTTTCACATAAATCGGCCAAAATCTCACCTACAAATATCACAAAGTATCACTAAGTGACAGACAGAACTTCTTCTTCTTGGCGTTCGCTTATTGTAGTCATAGCGTAGTTACGTGATGCCATGGTTTGTTAGAGAGTGCCAATGGCCCAGCATCTCCGATTTTAACTCTCTAGGTTGATTAGGGTTACCTCTCCCAAAGCCTTTGTCTACCCAACGACTGACCACAAGGCAGTGGTGTTTTTGGAAGAGTTGTCTCCCTTGGTTAACACTATAGTGTGAAGTGAACGCTAGTTGTTTTAACTGAATGCTGAAATAATTATGTGCTGTAGAAAGTTAGCTTTCCAAATTTGTTTATTCAAATTTCAGAAACAAAATCAAAATTTCTTTCGATCCCAGGCTAAAACATCCCTTAGGCTTTTTTGTTTTAAATCAAAGTATCTATGGATATTCTTATGCATCCATGTACGCATAGAAATGGGAAGAAAATGCTGAGATTGTGTCGACACACCTTAAGGTAAGGCCTGTCTAACTGGCACTATTAAGAATCCAACATCTGATTATATTTTCATCAACTGCTTCATACCACTGACTTGTATGCAAAATTTTAATGATTTTCACCGTGTAATTTTTGAGATTTTTAGCTTTTTTTATTTAAAAAAAGTGAGAAAAAACGTGAAAGTATCCAAATTCTTTAATCGGTGACAAAATTTTTTGTTATTGATAAATTCAACCCTAAATTTTTACAGTTTATCCAAAATATGTGATATTTTACTAAACCAATTTAAGATATAATATATAAATACAGAATTTATCTTAAAATGACATTTTTTGATCAAATAAATTTAAAAAATGCATTTTTTTATATTTCACGAGACTAAATTAATGAAAATTGTGCAAAATCCTGATTGGTGCAATATACAAAAATTTACCATTTTTTAACTACATACCTTAAACAAAATTTAAACAAAATTTCAGAGAAGTTTACCGTCCAGTTTTAGAAATTTTCAAATTGATGACTTGAATAAACACTATTCTGATAGCGAAAACCCCTTTAATCTTGATTATTTTGCTTATTTTAGTTTAAATCATGAGAATTTTATATTCAATGACAGAATTACACAGGAAAAAAAGAAATATGCCAATTATTTAAGCTCTAGGCTTACAAAAAAAAATAGCTTCCAGTGGGATTTGAACCCTGGTCCTCTTGCTTGACAGAAATCTACCCTAATTTACTACTATTGTTACCTCCCTTGGATACTCTTCTGGATATAGGTATTCATTAGGAAGGCCTTACCTTAATTAAAACTGTTTCATTGATAATTGATTTTCTCATTATTATTTAACTACTGTTAATTTCTGTAATAAAAAACGCGTCATTGTATCATTTGTATAAAATAACCCTGTTCCGATCATGCATTGAAAACACTCAATTTTAGACGACATATTCTAATGTATATGTAAATAAGCAAGTGTCTCCTATCAAAAATAGCCTCAGGCTACTTCACTCATTAAGAAATTACACTGAATGCCGTTGTTTACACCAATCACTGTCCAATTGACGAATCAAGAGTCTGGTGGGTGGGGTTAAGACTGGTCTTTAGCATCCGCAAAATTTACCGTAATTTGCAGTTTATTCTGGTTTAAAATGAAAACCAACACCAATCAAACATTAAACAATATATCAAGGCTAAAAAATACTTTAAATGGTTTAAGTTCTGAGTTTTCGCTCGATTTTATATTTCTTTTGTTGATTCTACATTGGAATTGTATTTTTAAGTAGAATAATAAGCATGGATGTTGGAATAGTATATTTGTAATAAAGTTTTTCCCCAGAATTTGCATTAACTTGTTTTCAGAATGTCTAACAATGTTCAAGTTGGAGAAACTATTCGAGATTATGACAGTTTGAAAGTCAAAACTTTGAAATAACAAAATTAAGAAAATGTGCAGTTTTACAAATTTTATAGAGACTCTAGATCAGTTGCCAAAATCCCAATTTTACCGAGAAAATTGATAAAGTAACATAAAACGAAATTATTATAGTGTCACTTTCAATATCAAACAGCGATATTAATTATTAGGAACCTAATTATAATCCTATCCGGAGCCGGTCGAGGAGAAAATTGTACCCATATAGTTGAGGAGACAGTCCTACCCGTATAGTCTCCTTGACAGGAAGCTGGTCGAGGAGACTCTGGGTCATTATTATCAGAACAGTGGCATTTTAAATGAAATCACTTGTATGATAAAAATAATTATCCAAGTATTGAAGTAAATGCTGGCTGCTATTAATCAAAATAATTTAGCTTAAAGCAGAATTTCTTTGAAAAGAAATTTGTGCCAGGAAAATCTTGAGGGTTTTCCTACTAGTGTAACTAACCAGTTATTTTACTTACTTTTTTCAGATGTTAATTGTTTCTTATTTCCTATAGGGCAGTATATACAACATCTTCCAAAAGGAAGCAGGAAGATGAAAACAAACAAAAAAGTCAAAGCATGATAAAACCATATCCCATGGAGTAAAGGGTTAAAAGGTGATGTTGTTCATGCAACCAATAAAGGATTATGGTTTGCAGATAGAAAGATTTTGCATATATATAGTACTAGGTTTTGTTGAAGTACAAATAAATATAGCTTATCCCTTTACTTCATAGATATACCTGGATCTGCACTGTTCGCATCTTGGTCAGAAATGAACTTATAAAAGCTAACATTGCAGATCCTGACTATGGGTGTGCCATCTAATCTGGATCTACACTGTTTGCAGATGCATTCAAATGCTTATAAATGGAGTCAAGGGTTATCAAGAGGAAACAAGTACATCACTACATGGTATGGTATTTATATATTTCAGATGAGCTGATTGTGCTAAGAGCTCAAGTTGAACAGCTTATGCTGAGGGAGAAAGAGTTGTTGAAGTTAAAAGAAGAAAATGAAATCGATTTTGGAAAAAAGAGAGCAAGATTTAGGGACATTTTCATGCAAAAAGAAGGTAAACAAAACAATTAGCTTCTATCAAACCTTATCTCCATGGATAAGGCTTGTATTCCGTGTGTGACCTGCGTAGATTAAGATTAACCAGCACATACTTGCAGGCTGATGTAGATCTACTTGAACTAAAGAGTCATGTATGGTTTTCAATATTTTTTGTGAATCAGGTGACCTTGTTCCAGAATCACGGGATCACAATCAAATGTCACGAGTCATTTGTTGTATTCAGTGATTTTATTCTTTTACCAAAAAGGCAAAATACAACTTGTTTTTAATAAATTTTAAAGTCAAAAATATTTACATCACATATAAAATGCAGCAGATACACACGGGTGAAAGTTTTCAGGTATATGCCTGAAATTCAGGTTTTTGTGTGTCTAAAAATGGTTGATTTTCTTTATTTTCCCTATATGAAATGACAAATTTTCAGGATTTCATGTTTTTCAGAATTCCCAACTTGCACATTTGCATACAATATGTATCTGTTTTCTTTGAAAGTTAGACTAAATTTCTATAATTCCCTGTCAACATTGCAAACTTGTTTTTAATCAATTTCAGCTGAATTAAAAGCTGAGCAAGAAAAAATCCTCAAACTGGAGCAAGATTTGAAAGAGACTAACTCTGAGTTGTATGACATTAAAACTGCTATAGCGGTGTCAGAGGCTAACAAAGAGGAGGAGATCGCAAAAATACGACAGCAATGTCAGCAGGAGATTGAAACAATGCAAGCTCTTCTTAGAGGTAAAATATGTTCCCTCACATAACACACTGATCACATATGTAATAACAAAAAACCGTTTGCTTTATGTCAGAAATAATTTTATTGATCTAAAGTGAACAGTGTAGATCCTGATCAGATTGCACTTATTTTCTGGCTGATGTGGATGCAAGCTGATCTGGTTCTAGAATGGAATATTCAATACAAATTTTGTCTATAAAAATACATTTTCATTGCTGATTTCAATTCAATTTTTGTACAGTGACCACATATGAAGATTGTGATGAAAAGTTATCAGATAAGCTGGTGTAACTGCAGCTTCATATATGACACAGTGAAGATAGTACAGATATCCATGTCCTTCATGCTTGGATCTAGCAGATAATATATCTCAAACTTTTACCAGCTAAACACATAAAATAATATCATTAACCAGGCTTTCTTTGGAAAACCCTGGTTATTAGATTGCGGTATGTCTTTGGGCGGGCAGGGAGACAGTTCACTTTTTCTCAGAAACCATTAAAGGTAGAGCTTTGAAATTTAACATAGTTGTCTTATATCACAATAGAAATTATGCAAAAAAATTTAATAACTCCTTATTGTATTTTGTCATAGTTATGCCCCTTTTTCACTTAAAATTTTAGGAGAGAACTTGATTTCTGTTAACTTGACCCATGTTTATTTTTGGTGAACAGTGTAGACCTTATTACAACATATCTGTACTGGTTGCAAATGTATAAGCTATTTATGTGTGAAAAATATTCGAGCTCTCTGTTTACAAGAATTTATGACCACCATGTTGTAGAGATTAGAAGATCATTAAGGAGTTTCCAGTTACGAGTTGCTTATTGATTGGATTTAACACCAGTCTCCAACACCTGATATCTGCATGATATTCCTCACAAAAACTAAAAGCAAAACAAAACTGGTATTTTGAAACAATATAACAATTTCTTTTGCAATAAAATGTCTGAAGTGTGTTTTATTGTATTTATGACACGGCAAGAAAAGTGCATATGCATGTAATTGGAAATTATCTTCAAACAAGCAACAGGCAAGGAAAAAGTTATCAGTAAAGAATTGTTCTTTACTGATTTTTTAAACCCAACTAAGCTACTTTTAAGAATTTAAGCACATTAGTTTTATACACTTGAACAACATACCAAACAGCATAGGAGTGATAACAAACTGGTTTTCAGAATATGTTTTGAGTACTTTACAAAAGAATCATACTTCAACCCTTTAGTATTTACAGAATTTCTCCCCTTTTTTGACTTTATTACTTTCCATACCTTAGAAGCTGCAGAGGAGGCATCGAGCTCTACAGCAGCACAGTACGAGTCCGAGCGGGCAAAATTAAAGGAACTCAATGAGAACTATGAGGAGGAAATACAGTCCATACGAAGTCGGCTCTCACAGGAAAGACAGCTTGAAAAGGGGTAAATTAGATTCAAATGCTCATGATTGAGAACTCTGTAGCTCTTTGATCCTATTTAGTTTTGTGCAGCACTTACAAAAGAAAAATGAACACAAAAGGATGGCTTTGTTGGTCAATCTAATATTGACTATATCTTTGCCATATCTTAATATGTTTCATTAAGTTTTTAAATCTCATGCCTCAGATAACAGGGTTGTGATTTAGCCAAAAACAGTGAATCAAGGTCACTTTTGACAGAATTCATGCACTTTAAAAAAATGAATCAACTAAAAATTCATCCATTCTTCTGTTGTTTTCTAGGAAGAGTCTGTTGTCAACTGTAGCTGATATGGTGTCACGTGGTACTGCCTCGTTAAACCCTTCTGCCACTGAGGCGGAGAATCTTGAAGAAGCTATGAGAAAGGTATAACTTAGCAGTTAAACAGCAGTATAAGTCTGTTAATGTCAGTAGGCAGACTTACTGCATCTGTTTTGTGCATTTTTATTATTCTTCGCTTTTCTGCCCTCTTTTTGGATTCTAATATCATCTGAACAGACCGGATTTCATTTCAAATAGTTGGCTGCTTAAGATTGTAGACCGGTCACAGGCCTTAGTTTTTTACATTGAACCATGTTATACATGTGTGATATTTAGACAATTTAAGTTCACTAACCCTTTACTCCATATATAAAGGTTTAATAGCATGTGCAAAGTTTAGATCCTGATCAATGGCACATCCATGCATATTGCTCACTTTTTTGTCGGTAATAACATAATGAATCAAATGCAATCAGTGTAGATCCTGATTAGACAACAAGGCTGTGCCAACTGATCTGGATCTTCACTGCTCACCCATGGATAACAGCCAAGTCCCATGCAGTATAGAAGTTATAATAATTATTTTTTTAATGCCGGCTAATCTAGATTACACTGAACGCCAATGGATAACAGCCAAATAGTTAAACATTGTTGTGTTGTTTGTTTAAGGCTCAGCAGGATGCCGAGATTCTGAAGTCAGTTGTGATGCCTCTAGAGAAGGAGATAGAGAGTCTTAAACACGAGTTGAAGATACAGAAAGAGAACGTAAAAACACTGGAGAAACAAAAACTACAGGTAAATATTGTTTAAGAGAGAGGGAGAGAATATGAAACTAATCCTTTACTTCATTTATATGCCTTATATCACGTAGGTGATCAGTTTAGACACAGATCAGCCACCACATCTGTGTCATCTGTTCTGGATCTACAATGATTGCCTCTTGGTCAGAAATAACATAATGAATTTAATAGTGAACAATTTAGATTCTGATCAGATGGCACGAATGTGCTCCCTGATCTGGACCTAAACTGTTGGCCCACACAATAAAAGCAGAAACTATCAAGTAAAGGGTTAAAAATGATGACCTAGTCAGACTGAGTCTTCAGTTATTTCAATATTTGTGCAGGATTTGTTATTTCAAGAAAAGGTTTACCATTAGTATTTTACAAACACTGATGTGATAAACACAGACAGTTCTTCTGTTATTTAATATACTCTGACAATTTAAAGCCAGAGCAATAAACTGTTTTGAAGCTGCATTTCTAGAACTTTAATTTTGCTGGTTTTAGAATCTTAAGATTCTGAATAAATGACATGAATTGATTTAAATTCATCATTTTACCCTTTACTGAATAGGATATGGCTGTAATTCATTAATGGAACAGTTTAGATCCAGATCAACTGGCACATCCATGCCTTCTAATCAGGACCTGTACTGTTCCCTTTTAGATTCATTAGGTTATTTCTGATCAAGGAGCTACCAATGTAGATTCTGATCACAATACATGAATGTATGGTCTGATCTGGATCTACACTGGTCCCACATGTGATAAAACCTGCGTGTATGGAATAAAGTGTGAATGATCATAAAACTGTTTGTAGAAATGTGTTGTAGACTGTGCATTATGGATAATTGAGTGTACACTGGTTGCTTATGTGATTAAAGATTGACGGTGTTTGAAATGTCCAAGCCTGTATGCTTTACTACAGTTACAGGAGAAGCTGGTGGCAGGACCCCTAGCTGATGAGTTGACAAGCCCTGTGAAAACCACATCTTTACCCTCTCTAGATAGCATTAAAGACCCAGAAGAAAAGGTAATATATAAATATGTCTATAAGAAGAAGAACAACAACAGATAAATCACTCACAACATCCAAGTGTCCATATGATCCAAAAGGACCATGGATGTATGTAGGATCTTAATATTTTCCTGACATCGCAAAATCCATATAATTCTTCATTTCAGAGTTGTTGTGTCCCATATTTTCAAGAACAAGCTTGAAAAAAAAATGTTTTTCATCAATTAATATAGTTTCTTTGCAGGTTTTTCTCATTTTCAGTGATTGCTCTAAAATATTAAGGTATATATACATTTATGTAGAATTTTATTTCGGGGTAAAAAGATACAACCTGGTTGTCTTGGACTAGCAGAAGATTGCAAATTGCAATAAAATGAGATTTTTATGTGAAATACTAATAAGTAGTACATGTATAAAGAAATCAAATCCATCTATCTGAAACCCAAGATTGAAAATAATCCACCAATTCCTGATTTGCGATTGGTCAGATTTGAGACTGGTTTCAGTTTTGTTCAATCACCTAATTAGGATTTTAGACTTGTCAAAGTGATATGATCTTAACTCATATAATTATGAGTTTGGGATAGAGTCTGAAATGAGTAATATATTGTTTTCAGATACAGCAGTTAACCAAGTATTTAAAAGCTGAGAAAGCCTCGAGAACAGACCTGGAAATGTTTGTAGCAGTGATTAATGCACAGAAAAATGTCCTTCAAGATGAGGTGGACAAAACAAGGAGTGAGCTCCAGGAAGGTGGGTCATCAGGGCCTAAGATCATAAAACTAAGATTGCAGACCAGTCTTAAATCTCAAGCATCTGATTGGCTTAAATGGCGACCAGTCACCATTAGAGGCCAATCAGATGCTTGAGATTTGAGACTGGTTTCCAGATTTAATTTTTATATCTGGGGCCCAGGCTTCATTCTGTGGTTTCAGTAACTCTTTCCATTATGGTGCACTTTTTCATAGGCCACACTCATAGATAATGATTGGCCTGCACATCATGTCATTTGATCAGGATTGCACATCATGTCATTTTATCAGGATTGCACATCATGTCATTTGATCAGGATTGCACATCATGTCATTTGATCACACCAGAAAGTGAACAGTTTAGATCCTTACTTCCATCAGGTTCTTTTTTTTTTATTTTCTTGAATTAATGTCATTTTTATTAGTCATTGAAATAAAAATAAACTAGAATTACAGGGTCTATTGTAAAAGTGTACAATAGTTTGTTACCTTTTTTAACCATTTAAATTCCTTTTTATTGATATAATAGCAATCAAAAAGTTTCATTTCTTACTAAAATCTTCATATTTATTCAAATATACAATTCAAAATCTCTGCAAATTTAACCATCCTTCAAAATGTGATATGAATATCTTAAAGCTGCACGGATATGTCTGTTAAAGATAATTATTAGCTGCCAGTGTGCGAAAATACGTGCAACTGAAATTTAAACTTTATCTTCTCATTGGATACTACTTATATTCCATGCACAACCAGCATAAATCCATAAAATGTGTCTTCTATGATGGCTTTAAAGTGGTGAAGAAGAAATGCTGATCAAGAAAAGAGGAACATTTATACTGTCAGAGGGAGTGCAGAAGTTGGGGAAATGATAGAGAGTAGAATTCAAAGATATGCAATCAATAAGGTGTTGCAACTAGCACATAAGTACAGAGATATAATTTAATCTGTAATAATCACTTTCAGTTTGCAGTATACTTGATGAAGAAAAGCGTTCTCATAATCAGTTAAGGGAGACATGGACAATGGCTAACGATCAGTTTCTAGAATCTCAGCGGCTTATGATGATGGATATGAGACGAATGGAAAGTTTATTGTCTGCAGAGCAACAGAGACTGTTAGCTGGTGGGTAATTCTATTCTATTCAACCACAATGCTGGTTAAGGTTCAAGTAAAACTGAGAATACTGACCAGTCTCAGATCTTTGCATTCAGATTGGTTAAAATTGGGGACAGACTCAGAATTCATCAATAGGGAGCTTGAGATCTGATAGTGGTTTATGTATTTTGTTTAAAAACGTAAGGAGCTAGATGAAATTATTCTTTGAATCTTGACTATTCTGTTCATAGTTTCTAGGTGTTTTGAGAGGGAGTCACAGTCATGAAACTTTACCGGTATGTGTAGTAGTGCATCTGGGGTTTTGTTTTGCGTCACGCCTGTTAAGACCAGAGTTAAAGTCCCTTATGCATTTCAATATAATGCGTTCAGCATGTAATCTTGTGTCACATGTAAGTCCAAAAATATTAGAGTCACATTCATAAAACGTTACAGGCGTGTTGACCATCATGTGTAGTTGTGAACCTGTGGTTTTGTTTTGGGCCACACCTGTTTAGAATAGAGTTATTACCCCTTATTCATTTCAATATATTAATGCATTCAACATGTAATCTTGTGTCGCATGTAAGAATAAAAGTATAAGAGTCACAGTTATGAAACTATGGGCATGTTGACCATCACTCTGCACTAATATTAAATATTGTGAAATGTAAATTCATCTGTTGTTTCCCTGAAAGTTTTCACCATTATGTACTGTGACCACAATATAGGTTTTTTGACAATAACAACTGAGAGGGGGGTCATCTGTGTCCTATGGATGAATCTCTAGTTAGGTGATAAGCTACTTGTTAAGCTGGCCTATATAAATGAAATGGCAACATGATTTTATCTAATATTTGCAGAACAACAGAAGAAAGATTTAGAGAGAGAGGCACAACAGAAGAGAGTAAAGGAACTGGAGGATATGCGATTAAAACAAGAACAGGAGCAAGAACTGCTCCGGAGTGCAGGTATAGAACAGGAGCAAGAGCTGCTCCAGAGTGCAGGTGTAGGACAGGAGCAAGAGCTGCTTCGGTGTGCAGGTATAGAACAGGAGCAAGAACTGCTTCGGAGTGTAGGTATAGAACAGGAGCAAGAGCTGCTCCAGAGTGCAGGTATAGAACAGGAGCAAGAGCTGCTCGGAGTGCAGGTAAAGAACAGGAGCAAGAACTACTCCGGAGTGCAGGTATAGGACAGGAGCAAGACCTGCTCCGGAGTGCAGGTATAGGACAGGAGCAAGAGCTTCTCCGTAGTGCAGGTATAGGACAGGAGCAAGAGCTTCTCCGTAGTGCAGGTATAGGACAGGAGCAAGAGCTTCTCCGGAGTGCAGGTATAGGACAGGAGCAAGAGCTTCTCCGTAGTGCAGGTATAGGACAGGAGAAAGAGCTTCTCCGTAGTGCAGGTATAGGACAGGAGCAAGAGATTCTCCAGAGTGCAGGTATAGAACAGGAGCAAGAGCTGCTCCTGAGTGCAGGTATAGGACAGGAGCAAGAGCTGCTTCGGAGTGCAGGTAAAGGACAGGAGCAAGAGCTGCTTTGGAGTGCAGGTATAGGACAGGAGCAAGAGCTGCTTTGGAGTGCAGGTATAGGGGACAGGAGCAAGAGCTTCTCCGGAGTGCAGGTATAGGACAGGAGCAAGAACTGCTCCGGAGTGCAGGTATAGGACAGGAGCAAGAGCTTCTCCGTAGTGCAGGTATAGGATAGGAGCAAGAGCTGCTTTGGAGTGCAGGTATAGGACAGGAGCAAGAGCTGCTTTGGAGTGCAGGTTTAGGACAGGAGCAAGAGCTGCTTTGGAGTGCAGGTATAGGACAGGAGCAAGAGCTTCTCCGGAGTGCAGGTATAGGACAGGAGCAAGAACTGCTCCGGAGTGCAGGTAAAGGACAGGAGCAAGAGCTGCTTTGGAGTGCAGGTATAGGACAGGAGCAAGAGCTTCTCCGTAGTGCAGGTATAGGATAGGGGCAAGAGCTGCTTTGGAGTGCAGGTATAGGACAGGAGCAAGAGCTGCTTCAGAGTGCAGGTATAGGACAGGAGCAAGAGCTGCTTTGGAGTGCAGGTATAGGACAGGTGCAAGAGCTGATAAGGAGGGCAGGTATAGGACAGGAGCAAGAGCTGCTTTGGAGTGCAGGTATAGGACAGGAGCCAGAGCTGCTTCAGAGTGCAGGTATAGGACAGGAGCAAGACGCTGCTCCAAAGTGCAGTATACTGTAGTGTTTTCACATTCTGAATTGCCTCTTAGTAAGACTAAGCATAATAATTAGAAACAATGGGATATATGTGTATAAGATATGTGAAATAGAAATGATTAATACGAGGGATGTCCCGATAAAAGGTAGACATTTTGAATAAAAAGAACTACTAAGCATATGTTTAAGCAAATTTCACTGTCAGTTATCAATTTGTAACATGTATGCATAATTAGACAGAAAAATCCTAAAATCTCTTCAAAGCAAACTAAGATTGCTATTCCAGTTTTAATTCTTTTTATTTCAGCAGAGGCCGACAAAAGAATGGAAGATACTTCAAAGGTACTTTCATTTACTAACATTTGTAAAGTTTATTTGCTTAATCTTTACTTCTTGGATACTCCTTCGATTCAGACTTAAAAATACACCCTTTATCACATCAGCCAGCTCTTGCGGCTCATCCATACAGCCTGATCAGGATTTACACTGTTTACTTATTGCTGACCAAGAAGCTATTAGTGTAGATCCTAATCAGACATATCCTTTAGAGTAAAGGTCTAAAGATTTATGTCAAAGTCAGGTGCTAATGAGTGATTATACATCTAGCTAGTTCAAATAGAACCAGGAAATGGGTTATAGGGAGACTTGGGAAAAATTTTCAATTAGTGTAGACCTGTAGGCAAAATCCTAGTTGACTTCTCTATAAAGTTAAAAAAAAATCTCCCTGTTCTGGCATTCTAAGCCAGTTCCTGAAAACCACTGACAAATGAACTGACATAAAGATGTGCTTTTTTTCTATACTACAACTTTAATATTTGGTGAGATAACTCAATCAAAGAATTTCTCTAACTCATGTTTTCTTTCATCTTTTACTTTATTCTTTTTCAGAAATTTAAGAAGAAAGATTTAAAACTAGCTGACAGGCTGTTATCAGAGAAGAGTGAATCGAATACCTCTATAAACTCTGTGGGTTCTACAGATTCTTTTGGTTTTGATGACAGTTTAGCGGAAACGTCACTGAAAAAATCTCATTCCAATCTTGAGATAAACTCATTGTCAGAACAAGAATTACTGGATAGTAGCTCGCAAGAGACTCGCTCTCTACATGAGGTGGACAATGTTAGAATAAGAATTAGCCCAGAAAAAGTGTTAAATTTACCGTCTTTGACAGAAGCTCAGGTGAAGGCTCTAACAGGTAGGTAGTTCTGTTCGTTTTAAAATATGTTTATAATATTTTAATGTGGTTTTAATATGGTACTTTAGCTGTAAATTCAGAGTTACAGCTTTTTAATGATTCAGATAGACAGAATTTTGATGTTAGCAAAATAATGAACTTCAATTCTTTGCAAAGTGATAAAGAAGAACTGCTTTGGTATATTAAGTTTATCAGATTTTAGAAGGAAATTTAAAAGGTGATGAAATTCCACTTCAGATTACTGTTGTAAATAAAAACTTGAAATTTCTAGATCCGCTACCAGAGAATGAGGAAAGAAAAAGTTGGGTAGCCAGTGCCAAGTCCAAATCTGACACATTGCCTCTGCAGGGCAAGAGGCTGGTTAGTGATAAAGAATGGAGGCTCATGCAAGAAGAGGTGAGTGTTTCAGTTCTTATGATGTAGCTTGTCTGTAGTAGATCAAAATTATTAAGCTCGAATTATCTCTTATTTTTTGAGCCTGCCTTTTTGAAACTGCTTTGCACTTGATAACAAAATAAGAAATATGTATACCAGGAATAGTCAAACAAACAGTGTTTTCAGGTGAGAATAGACTGAATGCAACATCCCAGAAACATTATTTTGTTCAGAGATACATGCATTTCCACCAACTAATATTGGATTCACACCACATATAATCATGGTATACACTTTTGACTGATGTATCGTCCTTTACTGACTCCTTTATAATTAAGGAAATGCAGTTTTTCTATTACATTTTAACACCACACTTTGACTTTATTTTTAGTAATTGCTTGAGCTGAAAAACATTCTTATTAGCTGAAAAATCACCTTTAAAAATATAAGTATCCCACAGAATCTGGTAAAATTTGGCTATACCAGATACTGGACTTTGTTTATTTTGATCACTTCTTAAAAGACAGATAGAATATGGTATCTATAGCAAGATTGACTCTGTTACTTTTTGCAAGTATGGTTGTACTTGAATGATTCACTCTTACATAGTCTTAACTTTACAAATGAACCCTTTCCTCGCTATATACACATTTTTACACATGTGCGACTAGTGTAGATCCAGATCAGCTGGCACATCCATGCCATTTGATCAGGATCTGCACTGGTCGCAGTTTGGTCAGAAATAACCTAATTTATCAAATAGCAAACAGTTTAGATCCTGATCAGATGGCACGGATGTTTAGATCCTGATCAGACGGCACGGATGTACCGGCTGATCTCGATCTAAACTGTTCGCCCTAGCAATAAAGGTGTATCTATACAGGAAAGGGTTAAAACTAGGGATGGGAACGAGTAATCGAGTACTCAGATTTTCGAATGAAAACATTTCAGCTTCGAGCAGCTCGTGAAAAGCTGGGCAGGCCGTGTGACATGTGCAATAACTATGAAGCTCAATTACAAAGTGTGCAGGATGAAATGAAGGCAGAACAAGCAAAGCTACGATCTCTAGAAAGGGAATCTAATGCAGAGAAACAGACGATTAACAGTCAGAAAAATTATATCACTGAACTGGAGGAGAAACTGAAAGATGCTGCCAGTAGTGCTTGCGAGGAGGTTGGTGGACTTTTATCATACTTAACCCTTTCCTCCATATACATGCTTTTATGGCGAGGGCCAACAGTGTAAATCCAGATCTGCCAGCACAACCATGACATCTGATCAGGATCTGCACTGCTCACTTTTTAATTTATTTTGTTATTTCTGACCAGCAAACAGTGTAGATCCTGATCAGATGGCTTCGATGTGCCGGCTGATCTTGATCGTTACTGGTTGCACACGTGTTAAAAGGCATGTATATGGAGTAAAGGGTTAACAGTCTTACTTGATGCTTGTTGCACTGTCCATTATCTTCTTGTTTAGACGTGGTCATTAATTAGTATTAAGTTGGGAATAATCAATGAATAACAAACAATCCAGTTGCATATCTGTTTTTAGTGTCTTTAGTTGATTTTACAAGACATGATTTAGATTATAATCCTAGATCTAGATTTTCTTTACTCTGTACCACAGACTGTTTTGATTAATTCTGTTAGGGATTATTCTAGACCCCAAAAAGGGGCAGGGTGGCACAAAATAGGGGCAGGGTGCTGACTGCTCGCATGCAGGGCATATAACGATAACATGATTTTGTTTCAAAAAAGAATGCTTAAAATTTTTATTGTTCAAGTTATATACATGCTTTTCTTTTAGATTATTTAGTTGCTGCTTCAAATTGTATTGTTATCACTTATTTAACTTTTTGAGAAATGAAAATCACAAGCAATAGTTAGTGATGCATAATGCCATATTAAACTTAATCCTGTTAAATTTTAAGGGATCTATCAGGTAAAAAGTGCTATTACTTAAAATAGTGAAAACCTGCTAAACTGCATGCATGTGATATCAAACTGGAATTTGGGTATCATAACTGGAATATTTTTTGACACTGAAACAGTTTTATATTTCTTCATTCAATTTTATATATTTAACTGATTCATCATTAGCTGTCTTGCAGATACATAAAAACATATAATTCGAGTTCTTTAATTAATTTAAGATTTAATGAGTGTTTAAAATTTTTATCCGAAATTCGGACTATCCGAACTTATGTGCACTTACCCCAACTAAGATTTTCGCTGTGTTGATGAAGACTTTCGGCAGCAAATTAATTGTATTGATAGAACTATGTGATCCTAATATTTTAAGAACATTTGTGTCAGTTTGATGAGTTTTATATTGTGTTATTTTAGCGGACAAAAACAAACGCAAAATGTAAGCAAATCCACCAGTTTTCATTACTAAACGTAGAATATATTTCTTTTTCGGCAAATTATGACTTTGCTTATCGTATTACTCGATAAAAAATAATTCATTCCATAAAAACAAACTCTCCTATTAATTTTAAAAGCAACTTGTTGAAATAAAACGGCAAAAAACGGAGCGACGTCTGTGAACTAGTAGATTTCATGTTACGATTCGGATGCGATTTCTTGAAAGTTATGATAAATCTTTTTCCGAAATTATAATTTTTGTCGCATTTTAAACTATACTTCAGTTGAAAATAATTGCAGAATTATTTTTCAAAGCTCAGTCGTCAATATGAATGCTTTGCGCAACAATTTGTAAACCCCGTAAGAAGAAGTCGTATTATCAGAAATATTTAGACGTTAATGATCTAGATTCCAGGTATTATTGACGGCGGCATACAAGTTTATACCTCTGTGTCTTCATTAATGTTACCTCAAATACACGTACATAAGATTCAATAATAACGTGTACGGTATTCGTTTTATTTGTCGTTTGTGTGGGACACCGATCAAAGAAAAATGCCGACATGTACATGTATCAAGGGACGCTGTTTGCCACCCTTGTTGCAAATTTAGATTAACATTATTAGGTATTCATTTTACCCTGATAGAATTTTCGAGTTATGGTCTAAACTGTCATCAATCAGTCTTGCTTGTGTATTCACTTGTTTATTCCCAATCAGTTTTATCGCGCTACATGTACGCTGGATGCAATCAGTTAGCGGAAAGGTGTTAGTATGGCAGGGTACAATCATTTAAAGCTGTGTTCCGACAAGTGAAAATGTGTCAGATCAGCGCATTACGATAATTAAAGAAGTGATTGACAACTATGATGGGCATTATTAAGGCATGTGGGCGCGGTTTGCTAGCTTCGTTCGGGCAAAAGGGCGGAGCTTAAAAGGGGCAGGGCGGGGCGCCCTTCTATTCCGCGCTAGAATAATCCCTATCTGTTTCTGGTACTTGTATCAGACTGCAGAGTTGTGCCGGCTGATCAGGATCAACTGTGGTCACACATGATAAAATGCATATATATGGAGCAAAGGGTTCAATTGTTTATAATAATTTTCAGATTGGAAGTTTGGCCAACAAGGTGAAGGAGAGTGAGAAGTACATCAGCGAGCTACGTCAGCAGCATACCTCAGCACAAGTAGAACTACAGGACAGTTTGGTATGTCCACATTATTACAGGCTTCATGGTATCAACTTTTTAAGGAAGTACTTGCACGGCTTGTGGATTGAGAATACTGTAGAAGAATGTCACTCCTGGTGGGACTGGAGCCAGCTATTTATGGTTCAAGTGTCAGACACAACCCTTAGACAACAGTTTCTGTTGGGGATTTCGATACAATTAGAATAGTACTTATTGGCTTGAAATATTGTAAATTGTCAGTAAAACCTATCTTTCAGACTTAAATGGCCTTCGTTGTGCCTTTCTATAATATAACAGCTTTTCACTGCCTAGTATATTTATTATACCCCCGCTTCGAAGAAGAGGGGGGTATACTGTTTTACCCTTGTCCGTCCGTCCGTGCGTGCGTGCGTTCGTCCGTTACAAAATTTCCGTCGCAGTTTTCTCAGCAACTATAACATGTAGCAGCCTGATATTTTGCATATTGCTTTATCCTATAGTCCCATGTGGTGTAAAGCAATTTCATGCTCCTTGCTCATCTACTTCCTGTTTGCCGCATATTTTTAGATTTTGTTACTATGAAGGTGCATTACATCAACCAAAAGGCATGTTTATTTTCCGTCGCAGTTTTCTAAGCAACTATAACATGCAGCAGCCTGATATTATGCATATTGCTTTATCCTATAGTCCCATATGGTGTAAAGCAATTTCATGCTCCTTGCTCATCTACTTCCTGTTTGCCGAATATTTTAGGTTTTGTTACTATAAAGGTGCATTACATCAACCAAAGGGCATGTTAATTTTCCGTCACAGTTTTCTAAGCAACTATAACATTCAGCAGCCTGATATTATGCATAATGCTTTATCCTATAGTCCCATATGGTGTAAAGCGATTTTATGCTCTATGCTCACCTACTTCCTGTTCGATGAATACTTAGATTTTTACACATAGTTGACATACATGCACAATTTCCGTCGCAGTTTTCTAAGCAACTATAACATGCAACAGCCTGATATTTTGCATAATGCTTTATCCTATAGTCCCATATAGTGTAAAGCGATTTTATGCTCCTTGCTCATCTACTTTCTGTTTACCGAATACTTAGATTTGTGCACATAGTTGACATACATGCACAATTTCCGTTGTAGTTTTCTAAGCAACTGAAACATGCAGCAGCCTGATATTTTGCTTATTGGTCCCATATGGTGTAAAGCGATTTTATGCTCCTTGCTCATCTACTTCCTGTTTACCGAATTCTTAGATTTGTGCACATAGTTGACATACATGCACAATTTCCGTCGCAGTTTTCTAAGCAACAATAACATGCAGCAGCCTGATATTTTGCATAATGCTTTATCCTATAGTCCCATATGGTGTAAAGCGATTTTATGCTCCTTGCTCATCTACTTCCTGTTTACCGAATACTTAGATTTGTGCACATACTTGACATTCATGCACAATTTCCGTTGTAGTTTTCTTAGCAACTGAAACATGCAGCCGCCTGATATTTTGCTTATTGCTTTATCATATATTCCCATATGGTGTAAAGCGATTTAATGCTCCTTGCTCACCTACTTCCTGTTTACCGAATACTTAGATTTTTATATATAGATGACATACATGCACAATTTGTGTCGCATTTTAAAAAGATGCGAACATTATTTCTGTATACTCTGACAAAGCCATATTGCGGGGGTATTAATCACCTTCAGTGATAGCTCTTGTTTATTATGTTTTCATTTCAGAAACAATTGTCCACTGAAAGAAATGAGGTTCAGAAAGAGGTAGGCATTCTTCAGTTGTTTTTTTAGTGTTCTTATTGCTTAATATAGAACAATTACCACAACTTGCTAAGGAGATTATATATGTTTCCCAGCAGAGGAAAACTTCTCTGTGACCAAATGGAATTTTAACCAACCCTGGATTAAAAGTTAAGTGTTTTAATGATGTTGAAGATAATTTCTTCAGTTAATGTCCATTATTTGCAAGTTTCAGGAAATATTAAACAATTGTTATGACCAAAATTTTGATTTTTTCACCCTGGATCGCTTAATCCAAAAACAAAATTTTAAACACTGGCCTTTTTTGACAACTAAGCAACAAGAAAGAGATGCCTTCACACTAATTTTGACCCTTGCACATTTTCAAATGACCCCTGGTTTTCGAAAGCTATTGTAAACCCTGGATATGGTTTTGTGTGTTATATTTCAGCTTGTGAGGTTACAGGAGGAGAATGATTCTCTACAAGGCAAACATTCCAAACATGCAGAACAACTTCAGAATGAGACCATCAACTTGCCCAACAACCTAGATGTAAGTTATGCTTATATCACACAAAATTCTCACAGTCTTGAGTCAGTCATATCTTCAGTTGTTCTTTAACCAGGTTTTTTTTTTGAAAACCATGGTTATGAGATTGGTTGTTGGATTGGCGAGTGGGCATCAACATTTCATGAAGTTGATTGGTACTAATTTAGGTAGAACTTTGAAAATGTACATTGTAGTCTGATATACCATTAGCAATTATCAGGATACGTTCCATAACTCTTGACTGTATTTTGTCATAGTATGCCTCTTTTCATTTAAAATTTAAGAAGAAAAGTACAAAACAGTCTGAATGTGAGCCTGCGATATCTCTTATGACAGCATGGTAACATTTTTGCTATGTTGTTGACAGCTGTCGTACTGGTACAAAATCCCCATGTTACATGTTGCTATTATGCTGGTATGAAATGCAGTCATAAAATTGCTATTAAATTGGTATGAAATGAAGTCATATAATATTGCTATTATGCTGGTATGAAATGCAGTCATAATATTGCTATTAAGCTGGTATGAAATGAAGTCGTATAATGTTGCTATTTTGCTGACAGGATATGCAGTTGTTGTTGTTGAAGTACAGAGAAGAGATCATCCAGGCGAAGGTGGCCAAGGAGCACACAGAGGAGAAGCTGAAGAGTGAGATCGTGTTCCTGAGGGCCCAGGTACAGTCCGAGAGTGAGGAGAAGAGATCTATTGAGGAAAATCTCTCACAGGAGATCAATGCTCTACAAGAGAAAACTGGTAATGTCATATGATTGAGAATAGTCAGGTTTGAAGTTTCAAGATCATAAAACTAATTCTGGAGATCAGTCTCCAGTGAATGGCCAGTCACCATTTCAGCCAATCAGATGATTGATATTTGAGACTGGTCTCCAATCTAAGTTTATGATCTGAGCCCTGTTCCCATAATCATAAAACAAAACCGGAGATCAGTTTTGAATCTCAAGCATCTGATTGGCTGAAATGGTGACCAGTCGCCATTTCAGCCAATCAGATGCTTGTGATTTGAGAACGCTCTCTAATCTTAGTTTTATGATCCACAACTCTGGTTCAAGACAACTGAAGCACATTATGTCATGATTAAAAAGTTGTCCAATTATGGTGATACCTGTTAAAGGAGACTTATTTTACGTAATAAATGATAATATATACTTGGAAAGAACAATTTATATGAAATGTCGTTTTTCAGTGTTTTAAAATAATTGTTGAAATGGTTATTGTTTTTAAAATACTGCTAGATATTTGTAGACTATAAATTATTTTGGTGAAGTGCATAAATGTTTGATTGTGTTTCGTTCGCAGCCATACAGGATAGTATAAGATCTGAATTAGAACGAGAATCTTCAGTGAGGGCCGAGGCAGAAACCAAACTGCGGGAGCTTGAGCATGCCCTAAAGGGTCAGCAGGCGAAGTCAAAGCAGCTGATTGGAGGGTTACAGAAACAGCTGGAAGAGCAGTCAAATATACGGGTAGGCACTTCCTGGGGATATATAACACAGCATGAAGTCACTAATCCTTGACTCTTTCCTCAATATATACGCAAGTGCGACCAGTGTAGATCCTGTAGATCACATCCATGCCGTCTGATCAGGATCTGCACTGGTCTCATTTTGAGAAATAACCTTGTGAATCAAAAAGCAGAGTGCAGATCCTGATCAGACAGCACAGATGTGCTGGCTGATCTAGATCTACACTGTTCGCCCATGCAATAAAGGGTTATCTATGGAGGGAAAGGATAATAGACTTTATAAACCATTTGGCACATTTTTTCTTAGACTACTTATTTCTGTCATTGGCTGATCAATTTGAACTGTTTTTTATTGTCTGGCTTTTTTAATCCTATGAAAATATTATCTTTTACTAATATTTTAAATGGCCCAGCACATTGGTCTGTTAATCACATTTTTGTCTGCTGTTTCTAGAGAGTATGTACTTTTAATCTGCCGTTGCTGGAGATTACTCAAAATGGGGGTTTTCGAGGATGGCTACAAATTCAGTTGGAAATGAGGACCATCTTATTAGTAACTCAGTATCAGCTGTTACGGTATATAGATCTGGGAACCAGAGGAGTCACTTCAGTTACAAAATTCAGTTTCCTTCCAACGCCCACAGTCTTTCAACGCTTATAGCACTATGATTTTTCTTTTGTAGACCAAGTTAGAGAATGAGGTACACTCATTAAAGGTCAAAACCCAGTCTCTTCAGGCAGACTTGGATAACAGTGAGGCTGTGCAGAGGGACTTTGTCAAACTATCACAGTCATTGCAGGTAAGTATTCACCTCGTATTTGTTCACATTACTTCATTAAGTAAAGAATAAATGGACTTTTGTAATTGACTTTCTATGAAATCTGTTCATTTTTCAATGAAAACTGTTGTCATCCTCCAACCTCCATTGACAGTAGGGCTCAAGATCATAAAACTTAAACTAGATGCTTGAGATTTGAGACTAGTCTCTAAACTCAGTTTTATGATATTTATGATATTGGGCCTAGGGAAGTTGTCACTTACTTGCCAAAGTGTCTAACCTTTAAATACAAGGTATTTAAAGGTTAGACACTTTGGTGAAGTTGAGGTTACTGATGCTGCACTAATTGTGTGGGATTTACTGTTAAATGCTCTGTTTGGTACTTAGAAAAAAGTATTAGTAATACATAATGTGGCAGTGGTGCAGTTGGTTTCATGCATCAAATTATGGGGCCAGATGCTGTGGCATTGAATCTGCTGAATTACTGTGGTATCATTTTATTTAACCATGGCTTTATTTTTGCATATTTCACACTCGGGCCAGTGCGCGAATTTAAAACCTAAGCTAAAATAAAAGCTGGAAATAATTTAATGTTACTTCACAACTGTAACAATTAAGTCCGTGCATTTTGGCCAGAATAGGTCACGTTTTATCAAACCGTATCGTTGTCATCTCAATCAGTTTATTTTTACACATAAAAACTTTTTTTAAATTTATAAACCCCTTTTGAGTGATTGTTTTACAATTTATTGACACTTTTGAACATAAAACAGGTATGCAATTTAACAAGCCAACTATGTTATGAACGGTCCAGATCGATGGATCATACGGGTCCCATGTCAATTAGCAGCGTAGAATAAACAGCGGTCCCATTATTGACTAACAAAGGAAGTGGTAATTGACGTGTGTGTTCAAATAAACAATAGGTTACAAACATGGGTCGGTCAAATATTGATTATTCTAATGATTTGGGTTGTTTATTTTTTTTATGCCCCCGCCATGAAATGGCGACGGGCATTGAGAGTTGCTCCTGTCCGTCCGTCTCTCCGTCCGTCCGTCCGATATTCTCGTGAACGCAACTCCTCCTACACTACTGGTGGGAATTTAATGAAACTTGACCACAATGCTTGGCCTGATATGTAGTTGTGCATGAAGGTGGGGTTTCGCTCTTACATGTTCTGTTCAGAAGTTATGGCCCTTTGATACTTCCATTTACATTAGTTTTAATAGGAGTATATTTCATGAATGCAACTCCTCCTACACCTCTGCTGGGAATTTAATGAAACTTGACCACAATGCTTGGCCTGATATGTTGTTGTGCATAAAGGTGGGGTTTCGCTCTTACATGTTCCGTTCAGAAGTTATGGCCCTTTGATACTTCCATTTACATTAGTTTTAATAGGAGTATATCTCGTGAACGCAACTCCTCCTACACTTCTGGTGGGAATTCAATGAAACTTGACCACAATGCTTGGCCTGATATGTAGTTGTGCATGAAGGTGGGGTTTCGCTCTTACATGTTCCGTTCAGAAGTTATGGCCCTTTGATACTTCCATTTACATTAGTTTTAATAGGAGTATATCTCGTGAACGCAACTCCTCCTACACTACTGGTGGGAATTCAATGAAACTTGACCACAATGCTTAGCCTGATATGTTGTTGTGCATGAAGGTGGGGCTTCGCTCTTACATGTTCCGTTCAGAAGTTATGGCCCTTTGATACTTCCATTTACATTAGTTTTAATAGGAGTATATTTCATGAATGCAACTCCTCCTACACCTCTGCTGGGAATTTGATGAAACTTTACCGCAATGCTTGGCCTGATATGTTGTTGTGCATAGAGGTGGGGTTTTGCTCTTACATGTTCCGTTCAGAAGTTATGGCCCTTTGATACTTCCATTTACATTAGTTTTAATAGGAATATATCTTGTTTCTTATATTTTGTGTTAAGCAAAATATGCATTTTGCCCATAACTTTAAAACTACTTGAGATACTGCCTTGAAACTTGAAATATATTTTCACCATCAAAATCTACATCATAACCAACAAGACCCATAACCCTGCTTCCAATATTTTTCAAATTATGCCCCTTTTTCACTTACATTTTGTGTTAAGAAAAATATACACTTTGCCCTTAACTTTGTTTGGAATGGAGGGATTTCAAAATAACTTGGCATAAATGTTCACCATAACAAGGCGGTGTGTCGTGACAATACCCATGCCGGTAGGTCCAAGGTCAAGGTCACTGTTACTAAAAATAGAATTTTCTTGCAAAATCTTGTCCGCTCTGTAACTTTGTTATTTCTTATTGGATTTTTGAATAACTTGGTATAATTGTTCACCATATCAAGACGGTATGTCACATACATGCCCAAGCCATTAGGTGGAAGGTCAAGGTCACTGTTACTAAAAATAGAATTTTCTTTTCCGGGCTGTTACTTTGTTATGAATGGAGGGATTTCAAAATAACTTGGCACAAATGTTAACCATGACAGGGCGATGTGTCGCATACCATGCCCATGCCTGTCGGTCAAAGGTCAAGGTCACTGTTACTAAAAATAGAATTCTCTTGTAAGGGCTGTTACTTTGTTATGAATGGAGGGATTTCAAAATAACTTTGTTCAAATGTTCACTATGACAAGGCAGTGTGTCCGCACAATACCCAAGCCTGAAGGTCCAAGGTCAAGGTCACTGTTACTAAAAATAGAATTTTCTTGTCTGGGCTGTAACTTCATTATAAATGGAGGGATTTTAAAATAACTTGACACAAGTGTTAACCATGACAGGGCGGTGTATCACGTATCATGCCCATGCCCATGTTCACCATGACAAGGTGGTGAGTTGTGTACCATGTCCATGCCTGTAGGTCCAAGGTCAAGGTCACTGTTACTAAAAATAGAATTTCTTTGTCCGGGCTATAACTCTTTTGAATGGAGAGTTTTCAAAATAACTTGGCACAAATGTTCACCATGACAAGGTGGTGTGTTGCATACATTACCCATGCCTGTAAGTCCAAGGTCAAGGTCACAGTTACTAAAACTTGAATTTACTTGTTCGGGCTATAACTTCTTTATGAAGGAAGGGATTTCAAAATAACTTGGCACAAATGTTCACTATGACATTGCATTGCATTACCACCAACTTCTTCACAGACATTTTCGTAATGAGAAGACAACAGTGCCACAAGTACAAATAATTCACTTGATCATCAAGTTTATGCATATTCTTATAATTACTCGAACATCACTGTCTATGAAATGCTATTATTCCCATCATTGCACTTTAGTATCTGAAAACGATGCATAGCGGGGGCATCCGTGTCCTATGGACACATTTCTAGTTTAAAATTTGGTTTGCGCGAATTTACATCCGCGCGAAACAGTCTTTTTCGGCGATTACGCAAAATTTCTTGCCAGCGAAATTAAATGATACCACAGTAGGTAGGGTGTATATAAAGATGCATCACTTTCTACCTTACTGTAACAATTTTTATTGCTTAATAAATAAATTAAATGCAGAAGTTAAAAAAACAACATTATTTGACTTTGATTATGCAAAATAATTTTACGAATGCCATGGAGTTCCTTAACATTTATATGTCAAACTTCCTTACCTAGATCCAGTTAGAGCAGATTCGACAGTCAGAGACAGAAGTTCGCTGGCAGAACGAGGAAGATGTTGATGATTGTCATGGCTGTAAACAACCATTCTCTGTCACCAAACGCAAGGTAGTCTTCCTGATATAACCTTATTGTTGACATATTCACAGTAATTTTTGTTGGAGTTCATGTATAAGTTTGGAATGACAGCCATGTTACAGCACGCATGAAGCAACAGCATGAGTATGTTATCTGTGTTCAGGCCCCTAACCCACTGTATGTGTGACACCACTACAAATTATTGAGTTTGCAGTTAGTGTAGGCCCAAATCAAATTGCAGACCAACACAGTCTTAAAAGGATCTAAACTGTTTTCAAGATACATTAAAAATGCTTCACTGACTGAATGGGGATGCAGTTTAAATCGATCAGACTGCAGGGGATTCACAGTCAGATCTGGGTCTAGCAGCACAATTTGTCATGGCAACTCACATGTATGGTGGATTTATTTGACTATGTGTATCAGCTAGTCCAGTCACTGTTGATTGGGTGTCTTGCAGAATTATAGACTAAATAGGATATAGTGTCCATCATCTGAGTTGGAGATGTGACCCAAAATGTCACAAGCTCATGAGCTCATGAGTTATAAATACTGTCTGTCATGGGTTAACAGTTGTAAAGATCAGACATACTTAATTATGCATTTAAGTGGATTTGCAAACAAAATCTGCCGTTATAGAATAGTTTGACTAATTGTTGTTATTTTCACACATTCACAGAAGTCTTCCAACAAACAGGTATCTGCTCATCCATCTCTCATCCATATGTTAATTGCTTTCTTGTATTGCCTGCACTGGATTCATTTCTTCAAAATATAATATTTATTTCATTTTAAGACGTTTTATGTGTTGTGACTTGAATCCAGCAGGCAGTACATTGTTTTACAAAGCAGCAACCCCTAACCTGCTAAAAATAGACTGGCCTTTATTTGATTCTGTTTTGTGCCATTCATATTATTTGGGGTGATGTATTGACTGAAAGCCACTGTAGAACAAGATAGAATGTGCAGATGTGCAGCCAGATCTTTGTCTGCTGTGGTCAGAAATGCATTTACATTTGGTTTCAGCGCAATAAGGGCTAGTCATATTAACACTAAAGCTCAGTGTTATAGCAAAATCCCTCATAAAAACCAACCAGAAATAAAGAACATTCCTATGATAAGAGCATTACTTTAGTGTCCCTTATAACAGATTTGCAGTATTTTCTAGCATGAATTAAGACCAACTCACATTTATGACCACTTTTGTCCAGTCCCAGAGGAGGTCTTAATAGTGGGGTTTCATTGTAAATGTTGAACTTAATTTTCAAGAACTTCATCAATAAATTGAAGGTTTTGTTTGAAAAAATCAATCTTTTGATGCCCTTCTAATGTGTTTATGAGTTGTTTTAATTCAATTTCATATAAATAAATTCTAAACTTGTTGATTTTGTGTAATGGACTTTTTGTGAAATGTGTTGTTAATAATTGTGCTTTTCAGTACATGTTTTATCAAACAGTTCAGAGTATGATCAGACTGCATGATCTGGTGCACTCCTGTTGCATGGGCAGGCAAATGTATATTTGGTTAACTCTTTCTTCCATAGACACACCTTTGTTGCATGGGCGAACAGTGTAGATCCAGATTAGCTGGCACATCCGTGCTGTCTGATCAGGATCTGCACTGTTCCCTATCTGATTCTTTAGGTTATTTCTGACCAAAATGCGACCAGTGCAGATCCTGGCAGAGGGCACGGATGTGCCGGCTGATCTGGATCTACACTGGTAGCACATGCGTAAAAATGTGTATATATGGAGGAAAGGGTTAAGGTTCTCATATTTTGTAAAATTCTTTACTCTATAATAATGACTTTTCCAGAAGTTCACAAAAATTACCGAGCTTTTCCTTAAAAAATATCCTCACCTGCATGTGTACACTTTTTTATTTCTAAACTTCCTAACAATTTATTATACCATGATATTTATCTAATGAACTTGCCTATTTTGTTAGTCTGTGTCATTTCATGTCTGACTGAGAAATTTATTGGTTGAAAGTCAAACAGTATAAACTCTGAACAGATATACAGGCAAATCAGTGTCTGCTCCCGACAGGCCGAGACTTCATTATGAATAAGTGGGAAATGAATCAACACAAAAAGGAGTAAAATCTAGATAGGTTATTCGAAAAATAAAATTTCTGATAACCAGTGCATCATTATAGGTATAACGATGTTACCTGCTACTGTGCTGTCATAACATTGTTGACATTGTTCAGATGCATAGTAAAATGTTCAGGAAATTCTGAATTTCATTCTTGAATAATACTGCAAACTGAAAAACTTTATTTCTTCTGCATACCTATGTTTTCCCGATGTATAATATCTTCTTAGCACGACTCTGTTCCTCTGAATTTGTTTATGTGTATAGAATTTTTTCTTAGTGTAACTCTGTTTCTCTTCTATAATAAATTCTACTGAACATTGTTTTTTTCCAGCATCATTGTCGACATTGTGGGAAGATATTCTGTGCGGACTGTATAACAAAAACTGTAAACAGTGGACCTAAGATGCGACCTGCCAAAGTCTGTGATGTGTGTCATACTATTCTTGTTGCGGATGCCACGCCATATTTTAGCACAGAGCCTCCACACACTCCGGATTGAGGTGGAGAAAGGTACAATGTACCATGGATAGAGAATACAACTTAATCCAGATCACAGATCAAACATGCATTATAGACTGAAAACATGATAGTTCGGACCAAATTATTTGACAAATGGCCTAGACTGTTTTTCCAGAATCTTGTCAGCCCTTGCTTGCATGGTGACTTTCATGCAGAAGACATACATGTGGACATGTAATAAAGATACATGTAGTTATTTAACTTATAAACCAGGGTGAAGCTGGATATTATTGTGTCAGTCCTTATATTTTACAGAAGAAATAATGGATAAAGATCAATCTAGGTGAACACTGTTAAATATAGAAAATTAATACTGCATGGCTTGATATTTTATTGTAAAAAAATTGACCAAATTTCATGAAATATATGGAGTAATGGTAGTAAATAGGCAAGTTAGAATGAAATATCAGGACATGAATGATGTCTAAGCAGGCAGTAGAACAAAGTAATGAAACAAACTTCAGGATTTTATTAAACTTTGTGTTTTTAAAACAGAAAATACACAGCCACCTTATCGTAGAATAAGTAATAACTTTACAATTTACATGTACATTGAAACCTTGCTACTAAGACCACCTCTGAGACAGGACTTAAATGGTTGTTATAGAGCGATGGTCTTCATTGTAGGGTTAAACAAGTGAAAAAATGACTGTGAAATAGTGGTATTATTATTGGGATGGTCTTGATTAAGGAGTTTGTCTAAATGATGGGTTTTTAGTGTACTTGCAAACGTAGCTTTTTCACCTAAATATGCTTGGAGCTTGTCAGTTTTCCATTGTTTTCTAAGTGTCTTGATTTCTTTCAATTGCTGGAATAATTTAACGAAAACATATATACTTAACAATTAATTCTTCTTTAATATTCCCACAAAGTTTTCTTGTGTGTGTTTTCCTTAACTATGCTAATCATGCAGGTCTAAAAATCTTTACACTTTTTACATTATTCAAATAATATACCAATCACTGGAATTAGTCCTGATTTTGAATTTGGTGGTGCATAATTATTATCATAACAAATATCTTTTTAAATTTGTGACATGGATCATGAAAACCAGTTTTTGGAATCATTTTCAGTATTTAATTAACACTTATGCATATTGATGAACTCTCCACATCCTAACATTTTCTGATTAGATATCAAAGTACTGGTGACATAATAGCTTTAAAGCTTAAAATATCTACCGTGCTAATTATTATAGTAACATTTTACCAGTAGGATATTTTTTTTATGCCCTGGGTGACAAGTGTAGATCTAGATTTAAAATTATCATTGAACAAAAGGGGGTAATGATGTGTATAGAGAGTAAAGTTCCATATGCTTTTTTGTTTAATTTGTGAACACATTTTAAAAATTCTTTATTGAAGATTCATTTTAACCCTTACCTCCATATATACGCATTTTTATGCATGTGTGTGACCAGTGTAGATTCAGATCAGCCAGCACATTCATGCCACTTGATCAGGATCTGACCTGGTCACATTTAGGTCAGAAACAACCTAATGAATCAAAAAGCAAACAGTGCGGATCCTGATCAGAAGGCATGGATGTGCCGGCTGTTCTGGATCTACACTGTTTGCCCATGCAATAAATGTGTATCTATGAAGGAAGGGTTAAACATTCATTATCAAAGATTAAACAATTCTTTATCAAAGATTCATATTTAATAGCCTTCACTCATATTTGCCTCACAATGAAAATGTTGTGTTAGGCAGTCATTTGACATCTTTTTTATTTTAATTGAAAAGAGAATAACAGTGCATTTTATAGGGTATACACATGCAGTTAAACTGATACGATGTCATGCATTCAATGTTATGTTAAAGAAAATTTAAGATACCAAATTGTGATTATGAAAACTAAAAGAAAAAGTTTAATAACAGTAACTATCCAAACAGACTCGAGATCTTTTGTTGTTGCACGACTTATTTGACATTAACAAGATTGCCATTAACTGTTGTACTTTAACCCTTTCCTCAAGAGACACACCTTTATTTTTACGGGCAATCAGTGTATATGCAGATCAGCCAGCACTTACATGCCGTCTGATCAGGATCTGCACTCTTTGCTTTTTTATTCATTGGGTTATTTCTGACCAAAATGTGACCAGTGCAGATCCTGATAAGACAGCTTGGATGTGCTGGCTGATCTGGATCTACACTGGTCGCACATGCGTAAAAATGTGTATATATGAAGGCAATATTCCTTTTTTGTCAAGAAAATTTTATATTCTGGTTATTGGATATGACAATGTGACAGTCATAGGAGCTGGTATTGTGTGTAATTTTGATCAACAAGGTAGTTTCTATGAAACTTTTTGATTCAGTAAATTGTTTATCATAATAATTGTTAAAAAGCTAAATAGACTTGTTACAATATCAATTGTCAGATTCAGTTGTTGTGTCAGTATTTTTGCACCTTCAATATTGTAGATGTAATGCATGAAACATGATACCCATAAATATGTCATAATATAAACCCTCCCCTTTTGAAATTTTATTTTCTTAATTTTGGAAAAAGTTTATATAAAAGTTTATTGTTAGTAATAGGATAGTTAGTTACCTTCAAATATAATAAAATCAGTGTTTCAATTATGTGGAATTCTAGTCAACTGATTTTAATTATAGGAAATCATTAAGTTCACTTTGAATTTATTAATCAGAAATATCTACTGGACAGGAGAGCACACAGTTTTTTTAGAAACAACAAAAAAGAAAAAAAAAAGTTTCAATTGTGGAATTCTAGTCAGTTATAGGAAATCATCGAGTTCTCATTGCATTTATCAATCAGAAACATCTTTTGGCTAGCACAAAGTGTTTTTCAGAAATAATTGGAAAGAAATGTGGATCATTTTGTGGTATGTAAGACATTGTCAGATGTAATAATCCACAGGGCTTGCAAAGAACATAATCAGTATAGGTAAAAATAAAAAATCTTATTTGCTTAAGTGTTACAGGTAGAAACATTTGAAGTGCTGGTAGTTTTTAATCATTTACTGTAGATGATTTTATGCAAAATGTTAATGAGCATATTTGTTGAGTATTATTTTTGCATAGTTGTTTGATGGACAGCTGCATCAGCAAGTAATATGGTGGGACTCTAGTGCCACTTGCAGGGGTTCCACTAAATGCTGGAACACAAGGGTCATTTTGGTCATGTTTTAGGTAATTTTGCTAATAATTAGCCAAAATACCCCTATTTTAGGGAAAAATGAATGAAGCTTATTTGAAATTTCAACAAAGGGTCATCTCTCAGATCAAATGGAATCCCTGCAGATGGAACATTGTTTTTTACCCTTGTTGACTGAAGCTATCCAGATTGTATGGAATTACATGTAGTATTTTCTGAGAAATTTCTTTCATTTGTGGAAATTTGTATGTTGCTGAATAATGTTTGCAAAAACTTTATGCAAGTTTAAGACTGAACTTTATCTCTTGAGCTTGACTATAGGAAAAATAAAGAAAGCTATCCTACTCACCCTGGCACCAGAAGGATTTTAATGCAGATTGCCTATGTCTTAAATATTTATTAAGTTATTGATAACCTTAAAACTAACTTCCGAGACCATAATCTGCTTCATTTCCAGCATGCCTCATTGTTTAGTTTGGTGCCTTTTCTTACTGATATAAATAAATAAAGGGATTTAATTAGTAAATGTTATTGCTTTCCATGGTCAGAAATAAATATAAAGTTTACTGATCTTAAAAAAAAAATAAAAATTATGAACATAAAATGTAAGGCAAATTAAGTGATGAAGTCTTTACTTGAAATCAGTTTTCTCGTTCATCTTTTAGCTAAATCTTGTAAACAATATTTTTGTTTTCATTTGCAAAACAAAATAAAATGTTTTCAAAATTGCATTTATTTCCACATATATTTTTGGAATAGTCAAACATTCTGTTGCCTCTGACAATTGTTGTTCACTTTCACTGCAGTTGTGCTTCAGTTAACTGTCTATGTGTTTTTTAAACTATTCAGTAAAGTGCTGTATTGACTGTTGAGATCTGATGTGTGTAGGGCTGGCATAGGGTAATTTATCTGCTAGATGTTGATAGGATTTTGACCAGTAAGCTGATAATGTGATACTTATTGTGTAACCACATCCCCTCCCCTCCATCCCACATCCCACTACATACTCAAACAAATGACAAGAGGTTCGTGGACATAGAAAATACAGGAAGCATAGTAATTGTTTTCTGTTATTCTGTATTGATAAACTTACACAATCCACAATATATTCAGCATTATTGATGCTTTTAAAATATTTTATTCAAAGTTTGGCAATAGAAGTGCAGTATTTTGGTTAATATAAAACCTAAAACTTGTTTTTGTTAGTAGATGATGCAATTTGGAATATTTATTCAAGTTTATGAGATAAAATTTTTAGCTTGTCAGTTTAACCCTTTCCTGTATAGATACATCTTTATTGCTAGGGCGAACAGTTTAGATCCAGATCAGCCAGCACATCCGTGCCGTATGATCAGGATCTAAACTGTTCGCTTTTTGATTCATTAGGTTATTTTTTACCAAAATGCGACCAGTGCAGATCCTGATCAGACGGCACTTATGTGCCGGCTGATCTGGATCTACACTGGTCGCACATGTAACAGGTAATATGTGTAGATCCAGATTAGCCAGCTTTTCCATGCTTTCTTATCAGGATCTGTATTGTTTACATTTTGATTGATTAGGTTAGTTCTGACCAAGAATGGAACTGTGTAGATCCTGACCAGATGGTGAGGTTGATGTGTAGATCCTGACCAGATGGTGAGGTTGATGTGTAGATCCTGACCAGATGGTGAGGTTGATGTGTAGATCCTGACCAGATGGTGAGGTTGATGTGTAGATCCTGACCAGATGGTGAGGTTGATGTGTAGATCCTGACCAGATGGTGAGGTTGATGTGTAGATCCTGACCAGATGGTGAGGTTGATGTGTAGATCCTGACCAGATGGTGAGGTTGATGTGTAGATCCTGACCAGATGGTGAGGTTGATGTGTAGATCCTGACCAGATGGTGAGGTTGATGTGTAGATCCTGACCAGATGGTGAGGTTGATGTGTAGATCCTGACCAGATGGTGAGGTTGATGCTAATCTGGGCCTACACTACTCACACATGTAATAAACCACATATAAAGGGTAAAGGGTTGAACTTTGTGTTCTCAGAAGTCAGTCCAGGTACAATTTGAAACTTCATATGATTATTTGACATGGAAATAGCAACCACGCAGAAATATGTCTTAACTGTTGATAGCAATTTATTGCAGTTATGCACCCTTATAATTTTACCTTATGTTTTGTATTACAGCTACAACTATAGTACTTGACATGATGTTTGACATTACAATAGCATCAGTACAGAAGAGTTTCATTACCGAATTCTGTCATAGAAATGTCCATTTTTAAATAAGAATGTTCTATAGGCTTTTGGTTCCAATCTTTTTTTAAACAAGAAGCATTCAAGCTGTAGGTTTGAAGCTCCATACCACGATTTAACATCATGGCTGGAGGTTATAAAACTGAGATTGGAAACCAGTCTCAAATCTCAAGCATCTGATTGTCTGAAATGGCGACCAGTCACCATTTCAGCCAATCAGATGCTTGAGATTTGAGACTGGTTTCTATGCTCAGTTTTATAACCTTGGGCACATATATACGTGGTACATGGTTGCTTGTTCCATATCTTTTCATATCTATGCTCAGAGCATACTAAACAGACAAGCCTCTTGCATGGCTGGTGGTGCTCTTGTTTTATCTTGTACCCATAAGAGTCAGTATCACTGTTTTGCTTCCAGATTATGTGAGGCAAATATAAAAATATCAATACATGCTCTCGGCAAGTAATGCTGTATTATTTAACCCTTATAGTGGATGGGACCTGTCACCATTGACCTGTGACTTTTTATTGTAAATTGATAAATTTTCACTCTTATACCATACAAAACAATTGATAGTTTTAATCAGAAATTACAAGTGTTTTAAATCTTGAATCTTCTGATAACTGTTGTAGCAATTCAATTTAGCTTCCATTTTGTGGCTTTGGAGTAGTATCCAGGGAAACAGAACTCTCACATTGTGCTGTCACATTGATCCAGCATACAGTCATGTTCTTCAATGGTGAGGGGAGACAATTAGTGTGCTTTGCTGATGGCTCTAGAATCCTGTGTTTTTATGCAAAACAATAGGTGGTTACATTTAATCCCTTTTATCTAGTATCTTGGTATTTACTAGAAAACAATAGGGTTGTGATCACACATTAGGACAAAGCCAGCTACTACTGTTGGGTAATTTGTGTAGCCTGCTATTTGGATTTGCATTTTGTAATACTCACTTTACCTGACAATTGTTAATTTTTCTTCTCAGTGATTTCCCTGAACTGTTTAATACTGAATAATGTTTCATAACTGCATCACCAGAACATAGCACAAGCATGTTTCTGTTTCACCCGTATGTTCATCTTACCTCACCTGTGATACATGTACAACACAGTTGATGTTAAAATTAATGCTAAATCATTATGGCTACTTCCAAGTTTGTAATAAACACTTTGACATTTTATAAATACTTCTAAAATAAAATTTCAATTGGTCAGTTTACAAAATATGAGAAGTGTATTTTACAATAAATCATTCATGAGGTCCTTGTTATTAGTTGTAATGTACGAATACAGTGTTATTGTCATTTTGAAAAAGATAGTCAAAACTGGATTTGTTTTTCACAGACTCTAAGAACCTATGTTGTATATGGTGTCCTACAACTTTTGGTTTATTTGTTGTACTATTCTAGAGTTATTTATTTATCAATTATCAGTATGTTGTTAAATGATGTAATTATTGTTATTTTAAATAATACATAAACATAACAATACAATTTCTTGTTTCATTTTCTGTGATAATTACTTGGAGATTGTCCCATACCGACGGGCACTCTTGATTCAGCATTTTTGAAATCTTATTTAACCCTCTATTCCATATATACACATCTTATGGTATGGGCGAATATTGTAGATCAAGATCAGTGGGCACATTCTTACTGTGATAGGATCTGCACTGTCTGCTTTTTTATTTGTTAGGTTATTTCTGACCAAAGAGCAAACAGTGCAGATCCTGATCAGAGGGCATGGATGTGCTGGCTGATCAGGATCTACACTGTTTGCCCACACATATCTATGGGGTTAAGGGTTAAAGACTTTAATATGGCTGTATGAGAAGTGCCTTAGAATAACAGCTTCGGTTGACAATAATTCACCTGCCTATGAACCTGCCATTGAGCTTGTGAGCAAATTAAGAGCGCTTGTCTTCTGGTTGCATGTAATTACTTGATGGGAATTGAAGGTGTACAGTGTAGCCTTGAACTCTCAA
The DNA here is from genome assembly GCA_038501625.1 of Corbicula japonica. Lineage (NCBI taxonomy): Eukaryota > Metazoa > Mollusca > Bivalvia > Venerida > Cyrenidae > Corbicula > Corbicula japonica. Next base: position 1,152,848 of record JAZAYU010000067.1, on the reverse strand, counting down.
ATTTTGAATGCGAATAAAGCTTCAGAACTGCTGACATAAATTTTATAAGCTCACAAAGCATTTATGGTCAGGCTTTGGTCAGTCAGCCTACGGTCAGATCTACTGTATCCAGATAGATATACGAGCAGGGTTTTATACAGTTTGAGCCAAGATCAACCTACACACTTATCCAGACACTATTTTCTTATTGTGTCAATAATGTTTCATATATTATGAATGGCAGATATTACCCACATTTCAAAATCAGTAAGTCAAGGGTCTGAAATGCTGAAATTTAAAAATGAAAGTTCGGTATGTTCTTCATGTGTATGTATGCTGAACTAGCATCTTAGATTTCCATTGGCTCAGAGGTCACAACATAAAAAAATGATTAAGACAGAAGTCTAAGTAAACATGCTTTAAAGAAAATTTCTACCCTTAAATAACCAAGCTGGACACAAAGCATTCTTCAACTATTTATTTGAACAGAAATTTACATAGCAAAAGTGAATAAAACATTGCACTACAAAACTGAAAACTTTATTAAGATTCTGCCATAAGAAGATAATTTTCCCAAAAACATGAAAACAAGCCATGCCCCTGGTGGCCATTGTTTTTAGAAAACGAAATGGCTTAAGCCTTTCCTCGATATATACGCCTATAATGCATGGGCATTTACTTTTTGATTTACTAGGTAATTTCTGACCAAAAAGTGAACAGTGCAAAACCTGATCAGATGGCACAGATGTTCCAGCTGATCTGTATCTACACTGGTCACACAAGCGTAAACAGGCGTAATATGGAGTAATGGGTTAAACAACTTTGGGAAAGACTCCTCCAAGCAATGTTACTGTGAAACATTTCTGAAATCTGGCAAGCAGTTTTTGAGAAAAACATTTTTCTAACTTTTCCCTGTTGACATAAGAAAATGAAGCCATCAGTCCTCTTGGCCAAGTTTTTTTGAGAAACATTACAGCTTGAAGAACATTGGTTAGTTTTCTAAGAAATTTCCCAGTGAAATATATTTGAAATCCAGCTGGCTATTTTTGAAAAGAATTTTAAAGATTTTTCTTATATTGCTGGGAACAGTTGCTTCCAGGGTCATTATTTGAACAATTTTGGTCAGAAATAACCTCATAAATCAAAAAGCTAACAGTGCAGATCCTACTCAGATAGCACGGATGTTCTCGCTGATCTGCATCTTAGTAACACTTTACCCACGCCATAAAGTTGTATATATGGAGGAAAGGGTTATACCAGTCGTCATTGATCAACAACTGATTTTTATGATGATTTGACCATGGTAGGATTGTCCCCTACTACTAAATGGTAAACGAAACAATATCCAACACCCACAAGTTGAATTTCATTTAAAAAAAAATGACAGAAGTTGAAAATGTACGACTAAGTACTTTTGTATCCCTTTTATTCACCTGTATTGATTTTTTGCATAATGTGCACATAACCACTGAATTCTAATGAAATTACAGAACCATTTTAACCCTTTCCTGGATATATACGCATTTTTACGCATGTGCGACCAGTTTAGATCCAGATCAGCCGGTCTGATCAGGATCTGCAATGGTCGCATTTTGGTCAGAAATAACCTAATGAATCAAAAAGCGAACAGTTTAGATCCTGATCAGACAGCACGGATGTGCCTGCTGATCTGGATCTAAACTGTTCGCTCTAGCAGTAAAGGTGTATCTATACAGGAATGGGGATATTTTAGAGAACAGTGTTAAGAAACTTGGCAGGAAGTGTACCACGGTTGGGCACATATACCCATGCACAAACTAATTAAGAAATGTAAAATACATTGAAATAAACACAGAAATGTCTTCTTTCACAATCTTGGCAATGTAGGTGCTCTTTTAAACATGTTACCTACTCCATCAGGCATTTTCAATAAACAAACATTACATAGATAGTGATCAAAAGCAATGTATATGGAATGTTTAAAGGTTGGTCCAAGCAAACAAAATGAAATGTAATTTTAACAATGTAAGAATATACTACTCAAAATTTGCTAAGGATTTAGGTTTTACAATACATACATGTATAATTTTAATAAAAGCCTGCAAGACATTTTTAAAAAATTTAATTCAACATCTGTATGCTAAACAAGAGGGCCATGATGGCCCTGAATCGCTCACCTGAGTATGAAACTCAAGTTATTAACCAGAAACTGAATTTTTATTTTTAGCAACAGTGACCTTGACCTTGATCACAGACACTTGGGTAGCAATCCCAATTTGTCTCTTGTTATAAGCTACCCATATACCAAGTTTGGAGTCAATATGCCAAAGCAAACTCAAGTTATTAAGTGGAAACTGAATTTCTATTTTTAGCAACTGTGACCTTAACCTTGATCAGAGACACCTGGGTAGCAATCCCAAGCTGCCGTTTGATATAAGCTACTCATACACCAAGTGTGGAGTCAAAAAACCAAAGCAAACTCAAGTTATTAAGTGGAAACTGAATTTCTATTTTTAGCAACAGTGACCTTGACCTTGATCACAGACATGTAGGTAGCTTTCCCAAGTTGCCTCTTAATTTAAGCTATCCATATACCAAGTTTGGAGTCAATAGGCCAAAGCAATCTCAAGTAATTAAGTAGAAACTGAATTTCTATTTTTAGTAACAGTGACCTTGACCTTAATCACAGACACCTGGGTAGCAACCCCAAGCTGCCTCTAGATATAAGCTATCCATATACCAAGTTTGGAGTCAATAGGCCAAAGCAAACTCAAGTTATTAAGCAGAAAATGAATTTCAATTTTTAGCAACAGTGACCTTGACCTTGATCACAGACATCTGGGTAGCAATCCCAAGCTGCCTTTTGATATAAGCTACCCATACACCAAGTTTGGAGTCAATAGGCCTAAGCAAACTCAAGTAATTGAGCGAAGACCGAATTTCTATTTTTAGCAACAGTGACCTTGACCTTGATCACAGACACCTGGGTAGCAACCCCAAGCTGCCTTTTGATATAAGCTACCCATACACCAAGTTTGGAGTCAATAGGCCTAAGCAAACTCAAGTAATTGAGCAAAGACTGAATTTCTATTTTTAGCAACAGTGACCTTGACCTTGATCACAGACACCTGGGTAGCAACCCCAAGCTGCCTTTTGATATAAGCTACCCATACACCAAGTTTGGAGTCAATAGGCCTAAGCAAACTCAAGTAATTGAGCAAAGACTGAATTTCTATTTTTAGCAACAGTGACCTTGACCTTGATCACAGACACCTGGGTAGCAACCCAAAGCTGCCGTTTGATATAAGCTACCCATACACCAAGTTTGGAGTCAATAACCCTAAGCAAACTCAAGTAATTGAGCAAAGACTGAATTTCTATTTTTAGCAGCAGTGACCTTGACCTTGACCCTGTGGTCATGATTTGAACAACTTTTGTAGACATCAGTGCCAGGATTTCTCAGGACAAATTTGGTTAAAAGCCATCAAGTGGTTTCAGAGGAGATGTTGTTTAAAGGAAATTGTTGACGGACGACGGACGCCGGACGACGGACAAAGACGGGTCACAATAGCTCACCATGAGCCTATGGCTCAGGTGAGCTAAAAAATCATAAAATTTGAAATGCTCTGCAATAGAGTCCTTAAACTACATGGAATCTTCGAAAATGGGCTGTTATGTGTTTATGCAGAGAGAGTTATTGCCTTGTATTAAAAATTATCTGTCTCTGACTTTTAAACATATCATGCCTGTGAAAATTGTGTTCTTTGACATGTTTGTCAATAAAATTGAAATTGAATTTTCAGAATTGCATTGGCTATGACTTAACCCTTCAATCCATATATATGCATTTTAACGTGTGTGCTACCAGCCGTGCCATATGATCTGGATGTGCCTTGGTTGTATTTTGGTCAGATCTAAAACGGAACAGTGCAGATCTAGATCAGAGGGCACAGATGTGCCCACTGATCTGGATCTACACTATTTGCCCACGCCATGAATGCATATATAGAGAGAAAAGGGCTATTCTAATCATGTCATGTATACTTTTTAACTTGATCATACAGATTGTGTATTGAATTAATACATATATCTGAATGACAATGATTAAAGATGATATTTATGCATATACTTCAGTCCATTCATTTATTAAAAACAATATCAGCATAATACCTCCTATTCTACCATCATCAAGCTAAAGAAAATGCTTTTTTGTAACAATTGTTACATGGCTGCTTTATTAACAGTCCTTAAACCATATTGATGACCTTTGACCTTTTTTTTGCCCACAAATAGTTCAAGGGCAGATATAAAAAACGTCTTATAATAAGTTGTAAGTATTTCCCAAGTAAATTCAATTTATAACGAAAAGGGTATATTTCAGCGTAACATTTTGTCAATCCTGGAGGCTCCTGCATGTTACCAACCTGTGACTTCAATCCATCACTCCATGGATAAGCCTTTTATTCATATGGAGGACCAGTGCAGATCCCTATCAGCCGGCACATCTATGCAGACTGATTAGGGACTACTCTTTTTACTTTTAGCAGTGTTGAAGCATTAAGGGTAGATCCTGACCAGAATTCACTGATGTGCAGGTTGATTTGGATCTACACTGCTGGCATATGGGATACAAGCCATATCCATGGTGTAAAGGATTATAATAACTTCTTACAGCAAATCCCATTAAGTGCTGTATACTTCTATAAATGGTACTGAGGTTTTGCTTGAAGTAGAAGTTATATATTGTAACTATTCTGATGAAGTGATATCATAGGCCAAAGTACCCGCCAACCGTCGACACGAGTATCACGACAAGAACAGCCACACATATCAACATGATTATCTTCTTCTGCAAGTAGAAAACACGGCAGTGAGTACATCAAATATGGAACAGATAAGATGCAAACACATTCATGTATAAGCAGAAAAAAGTCAAGATTTAACAGAAATTTAAAAGAAATTAATTTATTGTTTTAAAATTCAACTGTATTAACCATTTCCTTCATGGATATGGTTTACATCACATGTGCAACCAATTTAGATCCAGATCATCCAGCACATTCAGGCAATCTGATCAGGATTTTAAAAAAATTGCTAACTGGTGCCAATAGATCTAGCTTATTTTGCGCTATGAAGCTAACAGTTCGGGTTGTGCAGAGCTTGATTATACTGCCGGGATAAGCAGACTGATCTGAATCTACATCCATTAAGTTAAGGGTTATAAAGAGTCTCCCAGAAGTAAAGTTGGAAAAGCAGAATTTTTTATTCAAAACAGATTTAGATATACACTAACAGCATTTTCATCTAGTCCCAGACTTGTCTTCATTTCAGCCAATCAGATGCTTGAGATTTGAGACTGATCTCCATTCTCAGTTTTATAATGTTCGGCTTTGGTCTGCTTGATCAACAGAATTTCAGTCCAACAAGCTTTAGTTCTAGTCCAGCAGGCTATTTCAATACAGACCAACATGCCTCTGATGGCAGGGCTTTAGATGATTTAGACTATAAACAATGAAACTGAAGCCTTTTAAACATGCACAACTCAATAATAAAGAAATAAGCAAGTGCAAGTATAATGGTAGTATGTAGAAAGTAACATAAATGCTCGTACCTAGCATAATCACGAATCCATGCATTATGGGTAATCTCGGCAAACATTTTATTCTGTCATCATAGTCTTGAATGATTTTAGTGATACACTGTCAGACAGATCAGCTTGCAGAACATTTAGATGGAACATTCATCCTGAAGCTACTAACATCAGCATTATCTTGTGTCCAGGTCATATTTCACTTTTCAGATGATTTTTTCAGCTCATTCATACATGAAATATCACAAAATCTAACACCATTCTTGTAAAAAGTATATAGTTGAATGAGATCCTGTATAGTTCAAATAGATGTTTTGAGAAGCGGAGAATGATGTTGAATATGATAAGACTGACTTGTTCAGCCTATCTGATCGGTCTTTTATTCTCCCCAATATAATGTTAGTATCTTTTACCTTTTCCTCCATTGATAGAACATCAATTCATGGGCAAACCATGCACAGTTTGCTTTTGATTTAGTTGCTTGTTTCTGATCAAGAAGCCACCAAGGTAAATCCACGGAGGTAAGTTGGTATCCTGCTGACTAAATCTGTCAATTTCTGGTCATCATTGCCGCTGTCATTTGCCATCAATACACAGGGAAGTCTCAGAACGATGAACTGTATTCAGGTGTTTCATGTTTGAAGATGGACAATCCAATTTTTGCAATGCATCAAAAAACTTTTAATATTACTTTGGATAATCTTCACAAGTTCACCGACCAGAATATGACTGCCAAATTTCCAAGTTTGCTATATTAACCCTTTCATCCGTATATACGCATTTTTATTCATGTGCGACCAGTGTAGATCCTGATCAGATGGCACTGTGTCGTCTGATCTGGATCTGCACTGGTCACATTTTGGTCAGAAATCAAATCAAAAAGCAAACAGTTTAGATCCTGATAAGACACCGGATGTGGGGGCTGATCTGGATCTAAACTGTTCGCCCATGCAATAAAGGTATGTCTATGGGGGAAAGGGTTAACAAGAACAAAACAAAAACAAAAGACCAGCATGAGTATCATTGCAGACTATTAAATTTTAATATAACAAATACAACTTTATGTCACATAGTATCACAATAACTCTAAAATGCGCAGATTATGAAAAGATAAGAATTGAAAAATGAAAGAAAAACAGTTACATTTGGAACATACATTTTAAGTTACGTGTACAATGAATTAACTAAATTACTTAGTTATAATCATGTAATTTTCATTTTAAAATCATGTAAAAAGAACAGCGCACTACACCTATTTAACCTTTGACTCCATGAGATATGGATGTTATCTGTAGATGAACAGTTTAAATCCAGATCAGCCAGCACATCTATGCCATTTGATTAGGATCTATACAGTTTGCTTTTTGATACATTAGGTTATTTATGACCAAGAAGTTACCAGTATAGACCCTGATCAGATCCTGATCACATGGCATGTTGACATGGGATGAATGTGCCAGCTAATCTGGATCTTAACCCATATAAATGGAGTAAAAGGTTAAACTGTAGCCAAGTTTGAGACATTGAAGACAATAATACATAATAAATAGTTAACAAGCACAGCAAAGTCACTTTGACAAGTTACCAATGGGTATTGTTACGTTCTATTTTGTGTTTACCAACAATGTTCTATTTTGTATTAAGCATACAATGTTCTATTTTGTATTTAGCATACAATGTTCTATTTTGTATTTAGTGTATAATGTTCTATTTTGTATTTAGCATACACTGTTCTATTTTGTATTTAGCATACACTGTTCTATTTTGTATTTAGCATATAATGTTCTATTTTGCATTTAGCATACAATGTACTGTTTTGTATTTAGCATACAATGTTCTATTTTGTATTAAGTATTAAATGTTCTATTTTGTATTTAGCATACAATGTTGTTTTTTTTTGTATTTAGCATACAATTACTTTCTAAGATTCCTGAAGAGAAGTTTATTATTTGAAATTCACACATAGCTAGTTATAAAGTGGCATCCTTTCTTTCAAGTTTGAAGGTAAAAATGATAATTACTCATATCTGAGAACAACAATTGATCTAAACTACAACCTAAGGGGCAGTAAATGTTGTTTTTGGTTGCTGGTAAAAGCAGCACTCAAGAGGACTCTGTACCAACAGGATATTTTGCTTACAGTTTGCTAACAGGAAGAAGAGCCATCACATCAAGCAGAGACCTTTTCACTATCATCTCTTCTTTAAAGGATAACATTCTTATTAAAAGTCCTTCATATTTGCATAATTACTCTATTCTAGGAAATATACATACAGTTTCAATCATTGTTTTTCACCTATCAAATTTAGAGATATATGTGACATTATAACCTACTGGAACTGTCAGTTTAACATCATTAAAAACAGAATTTTTTAGATACTTGTATTTAACACAGACACTTAAACAGTCAGAATGCCTTACAAAACAAAACTTGGGGAAATGAATACTCTCTGTTTTCACAGAACATCTGACATCATATCATGTGGGAATGTTTATATTGTTTGTTTGCTCTGGTGTGGACTATAGACTTAAGAATGTGAGGATGGTAAACTCTTCTACCTGTACCCTGGATTATAATAAAACATGGTACCCGACTCAATTCTCAAGCATATGATAGGCTAAAATAGAGTTTAGTCTAAAGTTCAGCCAATCAGATGCTTGAGATTTGAGAGAAGTGTCCAGTTTGAGTTTACCATCTTGGGCACTGGGTACTGTCTCATATCCATTAATGATACTGATCACCAAACATTATTAATCTTGACTCAATGAATGCTTATCACGCCATATTAATGTTGATAAAATTCTTGTTTTTAAAGATGCTAAACAAACTTATAAATGTTAATGATGGACAATAAATAAGGAATAAAATCTATAATTTTAAATGGGTGATGTATAAAAACCTAACATTGAATTATTTTTACAAAAGTACACACAGACAACATAAAACATGTTAAGTCTACCTCACCCAAGGACAGTACAGAGTGAAGAAGACAAATTACATGTACAGGTGTAAACCCTTTCCTCCATAAATACATCTTTATTGCATGAGAAAAGAGTGTAGATCCAGATCAGCTGGGGAAATCATGCCATCTAATCAGGATCTACACTGTTCACCTTATGATATAAAAGGTTATTTCTGACCAAAAGTGACCAGTGCAAATGTTGATCAGACAGGATGGATGTGCTGGCTGATCTGGATCTACACTGTATGCACATGCAATAATCTGCATAAATATGGAATAAAGGATTAACTAAAAACTGTGTAGACTGAATGCTGACATCTCAAAATGTTCTGTCTGATCAGAGTCTACACTGTACAACTATATGTTTTTACATGTGTGACCATTGTAGATCCAGATCAGCACATGTGTCATCTGACCTGGATCTGTACTGTGCACTTCTTGGTTAGAAATAACCTAACAAATCTGACAGCAAACAGTGTAGATCCTGATTAGATGGCACAGATGTGCTGCTGATGTGAATCTACACAGTTCACCCATGCAATAAAAGTTATATGAAAGTATGAAAGTTAAGGGTTTAACTAACTGCAATACAATATACTGACTAACGTTATAGGTACAGTAAATATTTGTATATATAATCTACAATTGTTTCTGTAATGTCCTTGAGTGTGCAGTAAACAGTAAAATGTTTCCAATCAGAGCTTTGTTAAATTTTATCCATTAATGATAATGTGCACCGTTCACAAATTTTAATAAATGACCTAAAAGCTACACTAACACAAACACCTGTCAATGATCAATAACTGATGTGATTATAAAAATCTCACCTCACTAACGGTGTATACACATTTGGTCAACTCAGTAAATTGCTAATAGATGTCTTTTATTTAACTCTTTCCTCCATATATAAGCAAGAGCAAACAGTGTAGACTCAGATCAGCCGGCACATCCTTGCCATCTGATCAGGATCTGCACTGTTAGCTTTTGATCAGAAATAAGCTAATAAATCAAAAAGCCAACAGTGCAGTTCCTGATCAGATTGCACAAATGTGCCAGCTGATCTGGATCTACACTATTTGCCCATGCCATTTAGGAATTTATATGGAAGAAAGGGTTAAAACTTTGTCTACTGACTTAATTTAATAGAATCATCTATCCTCCAAATTCAGCCAATTCATTCACAGTTCAAATAGATTTTAACTTTATTAAGATACTTAACAGTACTCAGTGTGGAAGCAAGGTATGCACAAACTAGTATAAGTTCTGTACCAATCATGAGTCTAGCTGACAAGTCAATGAATTTTATAAGTAGCCATTTTAACAATATATAATATTTTCTTGAGTGTTTCTTTGGCTACTGAGTATATGATGATCTGGCACTGTGCTATTATAGAACAAGGTCTGAAGACTTCTTGTTTTGCTTTTTAAAAATACTGCATCCCATACTTAGACAAAAAGGCTGCTTTGCCCTAATCAAATCAACTTAAAAACAAAATTACATTTCAGTAATGTGACATTACCAATACCTGGATTTATAAACTTGGGCACTGATTCCTTTCATGGATACAGCTTATATCCCATGACCAATCAGTGTAGATCCAGATCATTAAGCACATATGTGCAACAGAGATCCAGATCAGCTTGTGCACAAGCTCTACAGACAGATCAGAATCTATACTTTTCACCTTTTGGTTATAATCTGATAAAATAAAATGTGAATGTGAAAATCCTGGTCGGACTGCACAGATGTGCATGATAACATCATCTGAGGATATAAAAAATATTATCCCTATAAACTCTTATTATTCATACCTCACAAAATCAATTTTAAACTAACAAACTAGAAATGTTTTACCCTTTACTCCATGGAATGTGGCTGTTATCCACAGGAAAACATTTAAGACCCAGATCAGCTGGCACATAGGTAACGTCTGATCAGGACCTACATTGTTCACTTTTTCATTCATCAGGTTATTTTTGACCAAGAAGCAAACTTTGTCGATTGTGATCAGATGGCATGGATGTGCTTGTTAATCTAGAACTACACTAGTTAAACTTGCAATAAAACCCATATATATGGAGTCTAGTGCCCAAGGTTATAAAACTGAGCATGGAAACCAGTCTCAAATCTCGAGCATCTGATTGGCTGAAATGGTGAGTGGTTGCCAATTCAGCCAATCAGATGCTTGAGATTTGAGACTGGTTTCCAAACTCTGCTTTATAACCTTCAGCCCAGATTTAAACTAACAAACTACAAATGGTTTAAATATTTCATGTTAGGTTCAAAAGCTACAGTCTATGAATGCTTATGTTTAATAAATACATGTACATGATTTATAAATAAATACAGATACATTTCAAAACAAAGTAAGTCTGACTAATCAAATAAATTAAAAGAAACATACATAACATGAGCTCTTAAAATACTTAACCCTTTACTCCATGAATATGGGAATTTATCACTTGTATGACCAGTGTAGATCCCGGTTAGCCTGCACATCTGTGCAGTCTGATCTGGATCAAATCTGGTTGAATCTTGGCAAACGATAACCTAATGAATGTAATGTGAACAGTGTAGAGATCCAGATCAGACTACACAGATGAGCAAGCTGAACTGGATCTACACTGATCTTCAATAAGATGTAAGCCATATTCCACAGAGTAAAGGGTTAACCCAGTGACTGCCACGTATGTAGAGCCAGCCAGTCAACAATTCAGTCAGTAAAACATCCATTTTGAACTTCCAATGAAACAAGCCGTAAGATAGTGGTTAACAAATGTACAAAAAATTACAACTAACATTTAATAATAACTCTTTCATGTGAAAACAGGATACTGCTTCTTCAAATTTGGGTCAAACTATTAATTAATTCAAATGTTTTGCTAAAACCATTGACCTTATAGCAATTGCCAATGATTTAGACACTGATTGATCAGCATGGAAGTGCTGGCTGTGATTGGTCTACAATGGGTTTACACTGGTTGTAAGGTACTGTGGTTCCTTGAAAAACACTGTCCAAATATCCTTTTATGCTGATAGGGCAACAAGGAATACTGTTTCAATCCAAAAGTTGTTTGTGAACAATGTTTGAATCTAATGTGAGTTACTCTCTTTTGATGAAATTGGTTTCAATGTTCAATATAGCACTGCATGTTTGTCTCTAAATTTTTCTAAAAAAAAGTTCATTTAATTTGTGATTATTATAATATGAAAATTAAGAATTTTTTTAGAAATTAACAAGGTTAATTGAGTTACAGTCTATACATTTAGATTTTATCTCATTGACAAGGACTTAATGCAAATGTATTATTACTCCATCATAACAATTCATGACAGAACAAGTCTGTGATCTGATCCAACTCATTTCTTTCCCTACTTGCTTGCATAATGAAGACAATACAATTTTCATATTTGTTAATGTTATTGATGGGCGAAGACTTTATTTATCTCCATTTTTTTGCAAGTTGATAAAGACCAAATAACCTCCCAAATACTGAAAATTCCACAGCAGAACATAACTATATTTGATATATAATTGTAATCATTGATATTTGGATGAAATAACCACATTTCTCAAACCCTTTACTCCATATATTTGGGTTTTATCACATGTGTGAACAGTGTAGATCTAGATCAGCTGGCACAATCGTGGCAACTGATCAGGAGCTAAACTGTTCCTTTCTTGTTCAGAAATAACCTAATAACCCTTTCCTCCATAGATACTCATTTTTACGCATAAGCGACCAGTATAGATCCAGATTAGCTAGCACATCAGTGCTGTCTGATCAGGATCTGCACTGGTCGCATTTTGGTCCGAAATAACCTAACAAATCAAATAGCAAACAGTTTAAATCATGATCAGATGGCACAAATGTGCCCGCTGATCTGGATCTAAACTGTTGGCCCACGCAATAAAGGTTTATCTTTGGAGGAAGGGGATAAATCAAACTGTATACTCATGGGTAACAACCATACCCCATGAAGTGAAGGGTTAATTAATGTAAGTTATATCTGATATTTGGTTTAGTACACATTAGAATAAAATGTATATATTCAAAAAATAAATTCCATGCACCGAACATGGGAAACAACAAACACACACATACATTTATAACCCATCTCGACGTTCAAAGGGTCTTTGATAAAGCTCTAATATCATAGAAGAAAACAAACAGAACACAACCAAACAGCACAAAAAATATCTGAAAGAAAATGTATAAACAAAATGTTATTGCACATAATGTCCAAGAAGAGACTGGGCGGGTATTACTTAGTGGTTTGAAAACAGATTTTGCAAAATCCTGGCTCCCCAAACGTATAAAACCTGAACCTGCTCAACTTATGGTAATGGTCGTCATTTAACCCTTTACTCCAAAGATTTGACCTTGATGGCATGAGTGAAGAGTGTAAACCGAGTTTAGCCAGCACATTCAAGCCATCTGTTCAAGGTTCTACACATTTTACTTTTAGATTCATTAGGGTTATTCTGACCAAGAAACGAACAGTGCAGATTGAGATCAGATGGCATGGATGTGCCTGCAGATTTGGATCTACACTGTCTGCACATAAAATAAAACCTGTGTATCTGGAGTAAAGGGTTAATCAGAGCCAGTCCAATCACTTTTCAAAGGAGAGTTAACAGAAATTATTATTTGATTTTTTTTAATGAACAGCTAACAGTGTAAACTCTGATCTGACTATGCAGGCTGATCTCGATCTACACTGGTCACAAATATGATAAATTCTGAGTTAAGAACTTAGAGGGTTAACGGAGAATTTAGTGTAGCAGAGGCAACAATGGAACAGTTGTTTTGCCAACATTCAGACAGATGAAATAAATAAATAAATAAATACTTTGAACACTGATAAAACAAAACACTGCTGAATTTTTACAATGTTCTAGCATTTCATAATTGATTGAAGAGTGAATAACCTTCTAGTGATATTATGTAGTACTGTAACTGGAATAGTTGCCATAAATGGAATAATCTGCTGCTAAAACTGGACTTATTCTTGCCAATAACTGGAGTTTTACAACTGAAACTGGAATTTTATTGATGCTAAAGTAATCTTATTATTTTTTAAATAGAATGAATCTATAATAAAATACAACATTTAAATGATTGCGTATCAGATTGCATGAAATTCTAGCTGAATGGCCCTCTGGATATGAAGTATGGTATTTAACAGGGAAAACACTGATGGACTAGTCTATTGCCCAGCCCCCAGTAGCCATTTATGGTAGGAGTAAAATGGCTTCTTGTAAGATCAGATCAACAAAGTAGTGGATCTGGCATCATTAGTTACATTGTTTGTAGAAATATTAAACTCAGCAGTCAAAAATGGAACCTAACTTAAAAAAAAACAACAACATTTCTCAAAAAGCATTTATTTTTCAGTAAAATATGGACTAGTTAATTGAGTGAGAGGTAATGGAATTAAATGCAGTTTATCAGCAAATTTACCAAATGATTTCACTTGCTGTGAAGATGCCTCAATAAATAGTATGATAAAACTTGACCACAGTAAGTAGCATCAATCTCATTATAGGAATTTTGTATCACAAGATCTTTGTTATTATTTTAAGTCTTGAAATGTTCAATTTTGTGTAACATGCCATGACTGTGAGATGAATGTATGTGAGATACTGGCTGAAGGTTATAAAACTGAGCATGGAAACCAGTCTCAAATCTCAAGCATCTGATTGGCTGAAATGGCAACTTTTCGCCATTTCAGCCAATCAGGTGCTTGAGATTTGAGACTGGTTTCCATGCTCAGTTTTATAACCTTGGGCAACTGTTTGCATTTACTCATGGAAATGCCTTTTATCTAATGGGTGACCAGTGCAGATCTGCCACCTGATCTGGATCTACACTTTGGATAATAGCCATATCACATGGATTTAAGGTTTAACAGGATACAATTCCTACAAAGCATTTGTGATGGGAGCTAATAATAGCAAGAGAATTTTACAAACTCCACCTGAATGGTTTATGTTGTACATTGTAATGCTGATGTGTTCGCAGACATTAATCAGTGAGGGACGGGGCAGGTGGCAGTATCTTCTCTATAGGGATTTGCAGAAAAAACAACATTTTACAGTAAAACAAAAGCTATGAAATATGAATAACTTCATTCTCCAGCTATGTGTTCCATGATGTCATTTCTGACCTCACTTTGTCCTGTGTTCACCTTGCATGTCACTCACTATAATCATTGTACACTCCTTAATGAGACATTTCTGTCTTCCATATGGATTTCACTGTGTGCACCATTGGAATTTATGGCACAAAAATTTTATGATGATATAAATATTTGGTTATATGCAGACTTATTGGTTAAATCATTTTCTCAATAATGAATATCTCAGTTATGATCCAGAATCTGGGAAAAATGTGTTCACTTGAATACAAAAGTATAAGGAATTTTGTAACAATCTAAAAAAGTACAAGCAATTTTAGACCTTTGTGCACCATTTTATTTTCTGAGGGAAATGCGCAAGGCATAACCAGTACTTAAGTACATTTTGTAACTATAATATGTGTAGCTTTGAGATATTAGTTTTTGTGGGATATGCACACGGCAGTACCTGTACGTACATTTTATAATTTAAATTTGTCTAGTTTTGTGATGAATTCTGTGATAACAGATTCTAGTATTCAAAGCCTATGTATTGCACTTCACTTCTAATTCATACATTGAAAGTTTATTATAAGCATTCAGCAATAAGCTGAATTGCCGTTAATACAAATCTATGTTTATTATGTTTATTACTGCGAATGGAATATTTGAAAATAAAAAGTCACTAATTTATCATCGAAAAAAAAATGCTATGATAATATTGTATAGTATTAAAAACTAGATGGGTGTTCAGTTGAACACTGTCTTGTGTCGCCCTCTGGTGCTATCTCTGAATAAAAATGCAAGTACAAAAAGGGGCATAACTCCATCAAATGTGACGTTGACCTAAAGAATTTGGCATCATCATGAGCAATATAATTTGAAAGTTTGATGTAAAAATATTAAGAAATGACATAGTTTTTGCCAATGTTAAGTTTTTGTATCTAAATCCAAGTAGAAAAAGGGGCATAACTCCATCAAATGTGACCTTGACCTTGAGATTTTGGCATCATCTCGAGCGTGTTGTCATAAGCAATATAATTTGAAAGTTTGATAAAGAAATATTCAGAAATGGCAAAGTTATAGCCAACATTAAGTTGGACGGACGGACAAAGCGGTCCCTATTTATCGCCATTTCTTCGAAAGGGCGACACAAAAAAAATTGTTGTTTCTGAAAATGTATAAATTTAATAATTTAATAATTAAAAGTAAATACTGCTTTATTCAATTAGGCTCACATGACTTTAAATTGTGTGATTGAAGGAAATTTGGTCAAAATGAATAAACTTTTCAAACCATGTTACAATACAGGACAGTTGTTGTTCAAAGTCATATTTCAACAATGAATTGATGAAATCTGCTCGATTTCTCTGCATATATAAAAGTTGTATAAATTACTTTGAAAAGCAAAATTACTTTACTCAATGGGATATGGCTGTTATTACATGGGCAATCAGTGTAGATCCACATCATCCAGCACATCTATGCTGTCTGATTTGGATCTACACTGATCACTTTTTGATTTAACCCTTTCCTGGATATATACGCATTTTTACGCATGTGCGACCAGTGTAGATCCAGATCAGCCGGCACATCCATGCCGTCTTATCAGGATCTGCACTAGTCGCATTTTGGTCAGTAATAACCTAATGAATCAAAGAGCGAACAGTTTAGATCCTGATCAGACGGCACGGATGTGCCGGCTGATCTGGATCTAAACTGTTCGCCCTAGCAATAAAGGTGTATCTGTACAGGAAAGGGTTAAATCACCTAATAAATCAAGAAGAGAAAAGTGCAGATCCTGATCAGACTGCATGTATGTGCCAGCCAATCGGAATCTACACTATTCACACATGCAATAAAACCCATACAATTTAATGAAGTAAAGAATTACCTGAACTGAAAAATTGTATTTCAACAAATCTCAAAAAAAAACCCATAAAACCGTGTTTCGTGAAAGTTCAGTTTGTTTAATCTTAGCCACTGTTAACTAGACCACAAAAAAGCAAACAAATAAATTAATGACAGACTTTGCATAGTTCTAAAAAATTAACAAGTACAGATGTACAGTTAAATGTGCTGATGTAAACATAAAGTGCTACATGTATAATTAATGGGTACAATCATAGAGATATTTATATATATCTAACAATCATGTTACCTCTTACACTTTACAACTCATACATCATAAACCTGTGACTTGTTTGAAAACTAGGCGGAAAAAATATTTCCATTAATATAATATCTACCATTTCAACTTAGTATTGCACTAAATCCAACAAATACACAAACTAAGAAATTTTAACCCTTTACTCCAAGGCACAGATATAACAAGTAATTTTACTGCATGTGCAAACTGTGTTGATCCAGATCAGCAGGCATATCTGTGCCATCTGATTATGATCTACCATGTTCCCTTCTTGATTGATTAGGTTATTTCTGACCAGGAAGTGAACAGTTCAGATCCAGATCAAATGGCACAGATGGATCTACACTGGCTGCCCATTTGATACAAGTTGTATCCATGCAGTTAAGGGTTAAGTCAAATCCACATCCCTTCATTATTCATTCTGTTCTGGTATAATGATGCCAATATTGAATTTAACCTAGGATGACAGAGTTTAAATCTTTACGCTGATCCAAAAATGTTGTTAAGAACTTAGGTTATTTGTTGTGTGATTTTTCACTTTGCTTTGTTGTTCTTTTCTTTTTGGTGGGGGGTAGAAAGAATGGAAAGAGGGAGGCAAACACCAATTCACCCATTATTGGTTGAAATTGAGCAAGGTCTCAGAACTGACCAAAGTTTGAGGTCCAAGACTCCACTTCTTCAAATACATATATAAATCTGAAAGAAAAACTTAAAATTGAATACTTTTGGATATATACTACATGTGTTTGATCACTGAACGTTTTTTTTTTTATTTTCACATTTTCAGCATGTTTTACAGTTAGTTATTTTCAAATTTACCCATAACAGGTTGTTGGAAAAAAAACAATACTAAAGTTACAAAGAAATGCATGATTTAATATTTATGTTAGGTCAAAGAACAGCCTTGTGTTGTTTCTACACTAAAACACTTCACAATGCTTGGATCAATCATTTATAAAAACCCAAAAATTAGTTCTACACTCTATGACAAAAAGTAAGTTACAACACCTTTAACAGTTGAAACTATTTGTGATACAATCTCTGTAGGCCTCAAGGTGCACCTCCAGACTGGAAACATAATTTACCAACAACCAATTACCCTTCATCCAGTTATACACCTCACCTTTAACCCTTTATTTCAAGAATACACCTCCTATACCATGAGCAATCAGTGTAGATCATCAGCCGGCACATCCATATATTGTCTGCTTTTAGATTTTATCAAGAAGCAATCAGTGAAGATCCTGAACAGACAGCATGGATGGTAGGATGATGTGGATCTATACTGGTTGCTCATGGAGTATGAGCCAAATCTCATCCACTCAAGGGTAAACACTGAGGTGATAACAGAACCTGTCCATTCTGAATACCAGTGGGATGCACTACTGCCGTCACACTCTGCCATGCCCGGACTGTTCGTGTTCCTTGGCAGTCATAACAAAACAACTCAAAACAGGAATGAATAAGCAGATTTGAACGTGTACCTTGTGCTTACTTCTTACTGTATGTTAAATCATTAATGGATTTCATCACTTCAGTTAAATTACAGGAAGTGGAATTGACTTTAACCTGAATGCTTTTTATGTTGTCTGAAAAGTGTTTTAATTTGAGATTTTATTAAAATCATGTAGGCAAACTAAAGAGTAAGGTAATAAATTCTGTGACATCTACTGCATGGCTGCTTCTTTTCACTAAAAAACTAATGCCTGTGCCTTCCTGCCTCTTATACCTTGGCACTGCTACAGAACGATGCATATCAGTAATTGAATATTCATCAGGTATCAATAGTAAATGTTCAGTTGATATCTGGATGGAGGGTCATTGGTCCTATTAGGTAAACTTTTATAATCGAGTGAATTGCCTGAAAAGGCAACTTAAAAAAATAAAAGGTAGAGAAATGTTTAATACAAGTTGTAAACTAGGACACATTAACACAAAAATATAGCGTTTCAGAAGCCTACAATAAATCTGAAACATGTTTACGGAATTCCAATTGTCTTCACTCGTCGTGACGATTTACTTGGTGCTAAATCATAAACTGATGCACAATGATATTTGGTCTACCTAACTCTTCAGGCTCCATGTGAATGTGTTCGTCCCATTTCCTCCTTGAATACAACTCACTTCTTTCACTATTATTATCATCACATTCAGAATCATTCATTTTTCCATTAACTTCTTCTTAAAATCATTAAAAGTTGAGTAAAACATGATTGGAATCAGAGAAGGTCACATGACAGTCACATGATCTTGTAGCCATGGCATCAGGAATGTAACAAGTGTTTTCATTGGCAGACACTCAGCCAATAGATGACTAGGTCAGTGTTGAAATTAATATTATTGCTAGGATAGCAATCAGTACTACTACACATATAATAATCATAATGAGTTTCTGAAAATCAAAGAAAATAAAGCAAAATTAGTAACAAAGGAGATCATAATTTATCGCATTCAGGATATATATATTCTGCAGACATTCAATAACAAATTTTAATAATCTGGCGGAAAAAGGTTCATTGAACTGTCATTTTGAACATTGTGATGCATTATGTCTGTCTTCTAGAAGATAAAGGTAGTTTGTTTGATGTACTGTCATAGCAGAATATATCTGTCCATTAGTTAACAGTGTTCCAGATGTTGGTGACATAATTAATTATGTGGTCACAATTTTGAAAAAAAAATCAATAAATACCAAAAACACGAGAAAAAGTTTATCATCCCAATCTTATGAATGAAATTGATTTGATACACTGCATTTGATGATATGCAATATGAAGGATTGTAACTTAGCAAAACAAATTTAATTGCCCCAATAGCATTTTAAAAGGTACAAAAATCTAGTGTTAATTTCAAATTAATCCTTATGGAATTTATGCAGATTTTATCTCATGTACAACTAGTCAAGAAAGAAATCAGGCAGCACATCTGTGCTGTCTGATCTGGATCTACACTGGTTGCTCCTTGGTAAAAAAAAATCAAAAGATCAAAAGCAAACAGTGAAGATCCTGATCGAAAGTCGCTGATGTGCCAGCTGATCTGGATCTACACTTTGCACATGTATAGAGCTATATCCTAAGGAATGAAGGGTTAAAATCAATGACAGTTAACTCTTGTTAGAATAATCATCTAGATCACTGTTAACTTAGTGATAACATGACACAAGACTAGTGTAATCTGTGTAATTTCTAAATTAAATCTAATGATTGTTCTGTAAATTGCTGTATTTAACTGAAATACATTAAAATGTGATCGTCTTGTCTCGACTGCACAAAATGCAAAAAACCATAACATAAAATTTACTCAATACACAGTAATTTATATACAATCAAGCCGATGATACCATGCATTATGAGAAAAGGCACTGCTAGGTTATAAAGCTGCAGCTATTTCGGTTACTTAAGTTTTGCCCAAGTTATCTGTAATTCATCTTTAAAATATAAAAAGCTCTGTCAGACAGATTTCCAGCTAGGCCTGAAAAACTCATATTTTGTTTGAGTTATAAGATTTTCCCATGCTAACTAGATCAGACAGTAGACCACTCCTATGATGATATTAGAGACACTCCCATGCCCGCTGGTATCCATCCATCAGTAGACCACACCCAAGCTAACTGGTGTAAGATAGTAGACCACACCCAAGCTAACTGGTGTAAGACAGTAGACCACACCCAAGCTAACAGGTGTAAGACAGTAGACCACACCCAAGCTAACTGATGTAAGACAGTAGACCACACCCAAGCTAACTGGTGTAAGAAAGTAGACCACACCCAAGCTAACTGGTGTAAGACAGTAGACCTGATTCAAGCTAACTGGTGTCGGTGCGTGGACCCCCACACTTACTATATCATTCAACTACATTTTGCTATCAGATTTGTAATTATTAACCAAATCAACCCATAAAATGGAATAGCTGCAGCAATATTAAGCAGTCACTGTGCAATACTTAAACTGAAAAAGTCTTACCCGTCGTGCTTTGCTTTGGTATTTGACGGCTTTTTTCGTGTCCATTTTGGCAGTTTCTACATAGTCAACAGCTTGTTCAACATTATATTCTATTCTATCAATCATCTCCCCCTGGAAAACAAGGTGTGTAACAAGATGTTATGCAAGATATTGCTGGTATTGACCTTTGTCACATTTCAACTCATATACTGAAAATTCATAAATTTTAATAGGGTTCTTACTTTTGTAGATTTTGTTTTATATATTACAGCCATTAAATATATTTTTGATATTACATGACAGGTATACACAAGTGCAACTGTATTGCACTTTAGCAGCATGCTGCTTCCTCTGATTTGTCCCCTGTATTCATTCACTTTTTTTACAAACATTACCAAGAACTTTTTGTGGACAGTTATCATTGGCAATCAAAACAGATGCATACATTATCTTCGTCCAAAAAACAATAGGGAATATCTAGTATCTACTCTTCATGTCCAATCACTCTACAAAGGCCGAAGCTTCTGGGTTATAAGGAACTTCTGTTATTGTGCAGAAAAGGTTAATTCAAAATTCTATACAGTCCACACTCGTTGTGTCAAACTCGCTTAAGTCGAAACATCGGTTATCTCGAATTAATTTTACGGTCCCGTCAAAATGTGTTCTTATTACATACAACATGTATAATATTAGGCCGTTTAACTCGAATTCGACTTAAACAATGTTTTCATAAGTCGAAGTAAATTTAGAACCCGCCTTCTAAAATATGCTATATAAAATCATCGGATAAGTCGAAGTGTGAAACTTGCCGCGGTCGAACAATGCGCGCGGCTTCTTCAAAGAGGGAACTTGTCGGCAAACAAGATACCATTATTTAATAATAATTAACAATTATCACCTGTTCAGTAAAATATCGCTTATTTTATGCATTGGGATGTAAAATATTCGGATTCGTAAATGCAATTCATTTTAATTTTTAAAAGAAAAACAACAACATGTAATTACAATAATCATGACATTGTGATAACCAGGCCAATAAAATATGAGTTCATCCGTTTAGGACAACAAATTTAAAAACATTATTCAAACATATTACTTATCAATTCTCCCCCTACAAGACTGAAGCAAAAAAAAGCTACAAATTAAGGATTACAGGATGAATGTTATTATGAATTAGTTTACGTAATAAAAATAAAGGAAAGACGAGTTTCAGAGTGCTCAGAGTGAAGACGATGTAACACAAACACCGAAACTTAACGATGGTGTTTTTTAACATGTAATATTTAAAATATAATCAAGTTAATATTTTTTTCTGTTCTGTTTTGATAAACTAATAAATCCATTGAAATGTTCATAAACAAGTAGCCTACTAGCACTCACAATCTTGTCAGAATTAGAAACATATAGATATGATATTCGTGCTTTGGCGCCAATTCGGATGTGTCGAACTTTGGATATCTCGAATTAAAATGTACGGTCCCGACGACTTCGACACAACGAGTGTGGACTGTATTTGCCACGAGTTGCTGCGAAAAAGCATTCCATCATTTGTCATGAACGTGGCTGTTCTAAAAGCCTTTCAAAAAAGCTGTTATATCACATGTTCTTCTAATAATTTCTGTATTAATGAGAGTATTTGTGTGTGCAAAAATAAGGATTGAATCAATATTTGATGGTTTTCATTTGGGTATGAAAAACAGTAGGATTGTTAAAGTACGCGTGAACGGGCTTCACACACTTTAAACAACTGTTTTCCATACCCAAATGAAAACCGTGAAATCGATTCAATCCTTAAGTATGAACATGTGACAAATCATCATTTAATTTGCCAACAAATTTCTTGAGAAAAAGTAGTGACAAATACCCAACAACTGGAATATAGCCTCGAGTTATTCTTCATATGCTTGAAATGTAAATGACATGCCATTCATGAAATGCACAAATAATTAGAAATGTAATTCTTATGCCAGAATTCTCACTAAAGGTAATTGATACCTATGCAGGATTGCCTGTAGCTTTATAAAACATCTGCACTGCTAACTGGATGAAAACTTTGTAAAGGTTATATAACATATAATGTAACATTCAAATTGAATGCAATGAACAGTTGTTTTGTTTGTTTGCTTGACAAGTTCGCATGTGCTAATATCATGCTCAGTTATTTCACAGTACAATGGTCTTAAACATTGACGTCATCGAAATAAAAGATCTGTGTAATGATATAAATGTTTTAAAAGACAAAAAAGGCCACAGATCTGGTCACAAAACGCTGCAAATTCTGTAAACAGTACCAGTAACCATTGTCCAACATCTGCACAGTAACTGACTTTGATAGGACAAAATAAGTGATCGTTTGTAGAAGATTCCAATGTTATACCACAGGATTTAATTTTTCTGATAAATAATACAAATCCAAACAGAAACTTCTCAACGGGAACTCATCTGCCTTGTTTATGGGACTGCAGATTACCGGTAGTATCTTTTTCAAACTGTGATGTTTCAGGTACATGACGTCCACTGGTCTCCTGCCAGTGTAGCGAAATGTTTTCCTTAAATCTTTTATGAAGAAACTTGTCAGTAGCATATTAATGACTGCAAATAAAGCCTTACAGGCCCACATTATCTGATCTTGAGAACACTTACTTGTTGTTCTACCAACATGGCCATATCCATGAACATATCATGTAATTCTTGTATACTTTTCTCTAATTTCATAATATCAGCATGTCTAGCCTCGATGTCTGCTAACGTCTGCTTAGCCTGCTGCGTTTCCATTATAATCTGAAAGAAACACAGACAAGTAGCACTTAACAAAAGGCTAATTAGTAATATATGCCATTTTCAATTATCAAAACATCTGTGTAAATGCATTACTGTTGGAAACTTGAACAATCTTTCAGGTACTATTCAGACAAGCTAGCGTACGCCATGTTCACAAGTTATCATAGACTATGCTGACAACGCTGACAAGCTAGCTTACACCATGTTGACAAGTTATCATAGACTATGCTGACAACACTGACAAGCTAGCTTACACCATGTTGACAAGTTATCATAGACTATGCTGACAATGCTGACAAGCTAGCTTACACCATGTTGACAAGTTATCATAGACTATGCTGACAATGCTGACAAGTTAGCTTACACCATGTTGACAAGTTATCATAGACTATGCTGACAATGCTGACAAGCTAGCTTACACCATGTTGACAAGTTATCATAGACTATGCTGACAATGCTGACAAGCTAGCTTACACCATGTTGACAAGTTATCATAGACTATGCTGACAAGCTAGCTTACACCATGTTGACAAGTTATCATAGACTATGCTGACAACACTGACAAGCTAGCATCGCCATGTCGACAAGTTATTATTAACTATGCTGACAACGCTGACAAGCTAGCTTACATCATGATGACAAGTTATCATAGATTATGCTGAGAAGATAGCTTTCACCATGTTGACAAGTTATCATAGACTATGCTGACAAGCAAGCTAACATCATGTTGACAAGTTATCATAGACTATGCTGACAAGGCTGACAAGCTAGCTTACATAATGTTGACAAGTTATCATAGACTATGCTGACAAGCTAGCTCACACCATGTTGACAAGTTATCATAGACTATGCTGACAAGATAGCTTACACTATGTTGACAAGTTATCATAGACTATGCTGACAAGCAAGCTTACATCATGTTGACAAGTTATCATAGACTATGCTGACATGATAGCTTACACCATGTTGACAAGTTATCATAGACTATGCTGACAATGCTGACAAGCTAGTGTATGCCATGTTGACAAGTTATCATAGACTATGCTGACAATGCTGACAAGCTAGCTTACGCCATGTTGACAAGTTATCATAGACTATGCTGACATTGCTGTCAAGCTAGCGTATGCCATGTTGACAAGTTATCATAGACTATGCTGACAAGCTTACTAATATGCTGACAAGCAAGCTTTCACCATGCTGACAAGCTTGGTGAAAGCTTCTTTAATGACAAGTTGGTTTACAATCAGCATTATCAAACCTACTTCCAATCAGTTCTGACATGTCTGCTAACAACGGTTCTGACAAGATTGCTAATAACCACTGTTAATAAGGGTGCAATATATTTGTTTAATATGAATGTTGACAGCTTGGTAATAATAATGAGCACTTTAAATTTTATGATTTATGCCATTAATTCAATGGGGCTGACAAGTTTGCTTTTGACCCATGCAGAAAAATATTTAACAACTACTTAAATAACCAAGTCGTTCTTAGCCAGGTTTTAATACCACTAGAGTTTGTTACGGTCCCTGAATCATCATTTCATGTTTTTTGTTAGAAATGACATTCTGATACCAACCCTTGTTGCAGAGCTGGGTTCATATACCTTGGAATTTCTTTACTCATGGGATATGGCTGTTGTGTATTGGCAAGCAGTGTAGATCCAGATAAGCCAGCACAACTAAGCCATCTATTCAGGATCTATACTGTTTGCTTTTTGATGTATTAGGTTATTTCTGACCAATGAGTGGATAGGGTAGATCTTGATCAGATGTTACACTGATGCGCCAGATGATCTGGATCTACACATTTGGCACATGCTTTAAAACTAGTATGCATGAAGTAAAATGTTAAAAGCAAGAAAATTGTTCTGACTTTCCAAATACACTATAAAACGTTACTGAGTTGAGAAATGAAAAACTTACATCTTGCGTAAAAACCTGTAAGTTGCCAGATTCTAACATGTCTTCTAACTCATCATTTGTTGTAGTTTTACCAGCTGTAAAAGAAAGGCAACATACATTTACCATACAACTGTAACATAAAAGCACAACTGTAACATAAAAGCACTAATATTGGGGTATGTAGTACACAACAAATGCAACATGAGAAAGTCAAGGGCCCAAGATCATAAACTAAGTTTTGAGATCAGTCTCAAATCTCAAGGATCTGATTGGCTGAAATGGCGACTGGTCACCATTTCAGCCAATCAGATGCTTGAGATTTGAGACTGATCTCCAGATTTAGTTTTATGATCTTGGGCATTAGACATCACTTGAAAATGTCTTTATTTAACTTCAAAATTTCAATGCATGTCTAGTGCTGAAATAACGCTACAGTTGCTTTGATATTGTTATTCCCTAAAAATCAAAACTGATTCCCACCTTTTGGGAATAAATTTCTTCAAATACACTTTCCTGATTGCCCACATTGCTTTTTGCGGCCAAGGAATAAAACATATAAATATTTTTGATGGAGACAGAAATTAACAGAAGCACTTACCTTTACTTTCTTCTAAGACTTTATAATACTATTTCTAATCATTTAAAAGCTAATTCCAGACTAAAACTACATATTAAAATTTAAAGAATTACAGGCTGACCATTTTTATGCTACATTTTTGAGTGTTATTAAATTAATAATACATTACAATTAATTTCTGTGTGTTACATGTGCAAGGCGTGTTGTGTAGGCAAGCGGTCAGCTTACTACTGTAACTTCTTCAGAATACATTTATTTTGGTGTTTTACTGTAATTTTTAAGATCCATGACCAAATGGGACTTAACCCTTTCCTTGATATATATGCATTTTTACGCATGTGTGACCAGTGTAGATCCAGATGAGCTGGCACATCCATGCCGTCTGATCAGGATCTGCACTGGTCGCATTTTGGTCAGAAATTACCTAATGAATAAAAAAGCGAACAGTTTAGATCCTGATCAGATGGCACAGATGTGCCGGCTGATCTGGATCTACACTGTTCGCCCTAGCAATAAAAGTGTATCTATACAGGAAAGGGTTAATAACTCTGATTGGACTTTGTCATCCTACATTTAAAATGATTTTCTGACTAAATGACGGAGTGGGTAAACCCTGATAACATAGTTGATACCTGGGTCTACACTGGTCACATAGGCTATAAGCCCCATTTTATCATGGTCTGTCACATAGATACAGCAAACAGACAATCTGAATATAATTTACAACTTCATCTACTGCATATTAAATGAAATATACTCAAATACAATAAGTAACCAAAACAGGAAATCAATTTTGAAATTAAAAAAAATAAATAATGAAAATTTATGTAATGAATTGTGATGTGTTCTCACAAAATTTATTTCTGATGTTGACCTGAAATATGGTATGCAATTGTTACAATATGATAGAACATCTGCTATGATAGAACATCTGCCTTCTTTGACATCTGTTGCATAAAAAGTAAGACAAAAGCTACATGAACAGGAGCTTGTCAGAAATAAACAGCATTTTCAACTATTCGAAAGTGTTCAGATCTAAATACCGTAAAAGGCATTATTTAAGTCTTGACTCAAATGTTGAGAGGGGATAGGAATGGTCTTTGATGTTTTATCAAAACTAAACTGTACTGAGTTATATTTGTATGTAAAATAGCTGAAGAAAAACCCAGAAAAAGACAATTTAATAAAAAATGCAAAATAGAGTTATGATACTTAATATACCGATCTTGAATATAATGGTGAACATTTGCTCAAAGGTTTAAAGCTGTATTAATAGAAGTATTAAAGTTTTGCACACCTTTAGACAGAAAGCACAATAATTTGATATAATTTAAAGATTCTGGTAACAATACTGCATTTAGCACATCAACCGGAGATATGATGGTGAATAAGTGAACAAAGTTTCAGAGCTGTGTTATACTAAGTGTAATATGTGAGCTTGCATACAAACTTTGACCTCCTATACCAAGTTGAAAAAGGGCCAAATTTAATCACAATGAAAAACAGAGCATACAAACTCAAAATAAGATGACTGTAAATGAGTATACACAGTTTGAGAGCTGCAGTTATAATAGTTCATAAGCCAGAAATGAGTTGCCAACAAAAAAGTGAGTAAAATAGCTCAACATATTCTTCGAATAGTTGAGCTAGAAATAAGTTTTTGAGAAAGCAGTTGTTTACAGCATAAATGGTACAATACTGCACAGTGCAAAGTTGCTTGGCCTAGCTGAATCCTGAACAAGTATATATCAACAAAGTGGGATAAATGCTCTTTATTAAACCAAGGGTAATATATGGGGGACAAATCTTGTAGTGCTTACTTATTTCCAGTTGACGTTGTATTCTCCCTTTGCATCTTTCTCTGTAGTCTATCTGACACGCATTGTAATCATTCATAACTTCGACAAATTTACGTGATAATGTAGCGTGCTATGACAAAATAGAAACAAAGAAAATGAAACAGAATTTGTAACTAACTGTGAAATAATATTGAAAGAACTGTTAACGCTTTACTCCATATATACACTTTTTTATGCATGTGCAACCAAAATGCAATCAGTGTAGATCCAAACCAGCCAGCACATTTGTTATCTGACCTGGATCTGCAATGGTTACATTTTGGTAAAAACACCCTAATGAATCAGATAGCAAACAGTGTCAGACCTTATCGGACAGCATGGATGTGCCAGCTGATCTGGATTTACACAGTTCACACATGCCATAAAGGCGTATATATGGAGGAAACGGTTTAACTTTTTACATAAGTGAAACAAACATATGCAAATAATTGCAATAAAATTTAAATACTCAATACAGTAACCAACAGAAGCAAGCATCGGCAGTGTAACTGCTTGTGAATTATTTAGTTAAGTCTATGCATTACAAGAATGATTCCCTGAGTAAAAAAATCTAAAACAATTTAATTGATTCCATTAAAATTTAAATTACACCCAACCAGGGAAAATAATTGATCAATCATTTAAAATCATCCAGGAATAATTGTTCGTATAGATTCTCAGAGAAAAGCAGATTTGTGCACAGTGCTAAGTTTTGCTTCTGTTCCTACAGAACACTAACTATTATAGCGAGTGACGCATTGATCATGCGTGACATCTTACTAATTTCCATTTGCCGTTGTATCCGAGCTTTACATCGATCACGATAGTCTATTTGGGCAGTGTTGTAGTTATTCATGGTTTCAACAAATTTACGAGAAATTGTTGAATACTAGAAAATAGAAACACATATAATGAAATTTGATATAATTCTAAAGTTTTAGTCAATAGTTTATGCATTTCTTTGTGGTATGTATTTTTGGCCTGAGTAATGTTTTCATGAAGTTAAATCTAAGTTCTTTGGCAGTGTTGATTTCCTGTTGTTTTTTTACCCAACTGCTGGTGCCGTGTATGAGTATTCTTGAAATGCTGTATTAAAGGCAAGTTTGTGGCTCATTCAGACATAATACAGAAAAGCATTTAGGACACACAAGTTATTATGGCATGATGTATGTGAGTACTAAGAACATGGTGTATGGATATGGTGTATGGGAGTACTTACAACATGTTGCAAGGGAGTATTTATATCATGTTGTATGGGAGTATTTAGAACATGTTGTAAGGGAGTATTTAGAACATGTTGTATGGGAGTATTTAGAACATGTTGTATGGGAGTATTTAGAACATGTTGTATGGGAGTATTTAGAACATGTTGTATGGGAGTATTTAGAACATGTTGTATGGGAATATTTAGAACATGTTGTATGGGAGTATTTAGAACATATTGTACGGGAGTATTTAGAACATGTTGTATGGGAGTATTTAGAACATGTTGTATGGGAGTATTTAGAACATGTTGTATGGGAGTATTTAGAACATGCTGTATGTGAGTATTTAGAACATGTTGTATGGAAGTATTTAGAACATGTTGTATGGGAGTATTTAGAACATGTTGTATGAGAGTATTTAGAACATGCTGTATGGGAGTATTTAGAACATGTTGTATTAGAGTATTTAGAACATGCTGTATGGGAGTACTTAGAACATGTTGTATGGGAGTATTTTGAACATGCTGTATGGGAGTATTTAGAACATGTTGTAAGGGAGTATTTAGAACATGTTGTATGGGAGTATTTATAACATGTTGTATGGGAGTACATGTATTTAGAACATGTTGTTTGGGTCTATTTAGAACATGCTGTATAGGAGTATTTAGAACATGTTGTATGGGAGTATTTAGAACATGCTGTATGGGAGTATTTAGAACTGTTGTATGGGAGTATTTAGAACATGCTGTATGGGAGTATTTAGAACATGTTGTAAGGGAGTATTTAGAACATGTTGTATGGGAGTATTTAGAACATGTTGTATGGGAGAACATGTATTTAGAACATGTTGTTTGTGAGTATTTAGAACATGCTGTATGGGAGTATTTAGAACATGTTGTATGGGAATATTTAGAACATGTTGTATGGTAGTATTGAGAACATGTTGTATGGGAGTATTTAGAACATGTTGTATGGAAGTATTGGAACATGTTGTATGGAAGTATTAGAACATGTTGTATGGGAGTATTTAGAACATGTTGTATGGGATTATTTAGAACACGTTGTATGGGAGTATTTAGAACATGTTGTATGGGAGTATGTAGAACATGTTGTATGGGAGTATTTAGAACATGTTGTATGGAAGTATTAAGAATATGATGTATGGGAGTATTTAGAAATAGTGTATGGGGGTATCTTGGAATACTTAGGATTTGTGAGGTAATTAAGTTAATACTTGGCACAAATATTTTAAATCCATTCTTGAACAAATATCCTTTAATACTCATGATTTGGTTATTGGCCTTTACTGGGAAATGCCTTATTAAGAAATTATCTGCTGTTCACAATAAAAAAGTCTAAACTTTTTCCAACCTGTAATTCCATTTCATAAACAGCGCATTTTACCTCCCTTACAAATTACCTCTCTTTACATAATATTATCTAACAATATAAAATTCAAGCATCATCTCTTATCATTTTTTTTTAAACTTTACAGATGGCTTCTTTAACTTGTTTTGAAACCAAGTCACTTTGCTTTTGTTCACCAGGCCCTGCTAAAACATTCAGACATTATATAGTTTCCTGTGGGAACACATTGTAAATTTAAAGCAAGTGACTAACATTTTGTGGTGTACTAACATAAAATGGTTATTTTCGGAATTCTGAGATGTAAAATATTGTCTGGCACAATCTGACCTTGTTTTCCCTGAATGTTCATTTTTTCAAAAATCAGACTATGATACTGTTAACATTTTGCATTCAAAGTTAATGAACGAAAAACAATGTTTTTGAACACTTTATTATGTATGATATCTTCAAAATAACAATATGAATATACCTAAAATGCTGGTTTAATAAGTATTTTGGGAAAGAAACTGAGATGTGATTTATTAAAGTGTCTGGAGAGGGCTAAGTATTGAACCATTCTATTTTATTTTAATTCTACAGATTTGAGAGAAATTCCCAGGAAATCACCAGAAATAACAGATTATAAAATAACGACTGTGTCATGTGGAACTTAGAGTAATGATGCAGACAGGGCAAACAGTCTGCCCGGGATGGGGCTTCATCATTTATTGATATTAGTCTAACATTTCCCAGGCTGCTGGGCTGCACTGTGACATTAAAAATCATATTCAATACAAATCAAATTTCGGATCTCTGAAAAAGAAATGTATAATAATCTATGTACATTCAAACTCATGCTTTTGCTATAGCAGCCACATCATCCTTATTATAAACTACAACAACAAATCATCCTTGCAAAAATCAACAGCATCATCATCATCATCATTACATTCCATGACCAAATCATAACTGCAGTCATCATCATCAGCAAATTCATTATAACCACTGCTATCATCGATCATCATCATCATCATCATCATCATCATTTTCACCATCATCATTATCTATCATATTCAACAACATTCATTTTATCATAAGATATTAAAGAAACATACTGGCTGTCTAAAAAGGTTCCAAATTCTTCCTATTTATTTTGGTGAAAATTTAGAGTATTTCCACAAGTACTCAATAGAGCTGAATGGATAATGTATTGCCTTCATCATTATATGAAGAACATTTGGGTTTCTGAAGTAGGTGAAACATATTATATCCTGCTTAAACCTTTACTTTATTGATGTGCCTTTTATTACAACCAGTGTCGATCTAGATCAACCTGCACATCCAGACAGTTATCAGGATCTACAATGTTCGCTTTAAGATGTATTATTTCTGACCAAGAATCAAACCAGTGTAGATCCAGATCAGATCAGCAAGGATGTGGTGGCTGATCTGGATCTACCATTGTGATGCCCATGTTATAAGAAGTGTAATCATGAAGTTAAGGTTTAAATGAAGAAATCAAGAGCAGTGACAGCTCACACATACCAAGTCAAAGGGATTGAGAGAAAGTCACATTTCTTACGAGAAAAGATCAACACAGAAAAATGGCATAAACATCTTAAATGTTGCAACAGTTTTAGCAACTAATAACATTTTATCACCTTTGTGAAGAAACAGTTTAAGTACCATTGAAATAAGAAGGAGTTACACTATTTTGCACTATCGTCAAGTGCTCATGTCAAGTATTTATCAACTTTAGGGTGCTTTGCACTAAAACAACTTAGATGCAGACTGAACAAAGTTTTACTTACTTGTGTTTTACGTATACGGAGATCTGCTGTAGATTTACTTGAATGTTCTTCTTGTTCTATATTTTGTTCAATCACTGAAAACAGATGTAGAATATGTTCAGTTCAGATTCACCTACTTACATCATTAACCTGTAAATTCTGCCCTTAAGCTACAAAGGCCCTTAACCCTTTACTCGATAAATATCAGGGAATTTATTTTACTGCCAGGGGAAGGGGCCCAAGCCCTTTGATTTTGGGGAAAATAGCATGATTTTTTCTCTGAAGGGGAATGAAAAAACCTGATGTGAAGTTGCTTTTTGGGGAAAACTGCATGATTTTAAAGAAATTTTCTGACCGGAAGGCACCCATAAACCGCCCCTTCTAAAGAAGGAAAACAAGAGCTGTCAGAGGAGACAGCATGCTCGACTATTCGAATCATTTGAAACAAATGCAATTTGAAGATTAAAACAATAACAACTATGGCCATACATTCATGTGCAATCAGGAAAAATATTAACAAGTGAATGGTACGGGAGAAATTCTTTTCAAATAACAGAAATAATTCCTAAATGTACCATAAATATTAAACTGAATAGGGGAATAACTATGAAATATTTCTGAATTTGTTAGAAAACTTGTTAGTAATTTTTTATTAGAGACATTTACTTTAGTCAAATATCAATCACTTCAGTAATGTTACAGAAAAAGAACTGAAATGAAAATATAATGGTAGTTTGAAGTTGATACCTTAAGTATTTGCAAAGTTATCGATGAAGTGCACTTAAGTGAAAATATAAGTGAAACTAGAAATGTGTCCATAGGACACGGATGCCCCGCTATGCATCATTTTCAGACACTCAAGTGCAATGATGGGAATAATAAGCGATACACTGCCCTTTCATGGTGAACATTTGTGTTAAGTTTTTTTGAAATCTCTCCATTTATAATGAAGTTACAGCCTGGACAAGAAAATTCTATTTTTAGTAACAGTGACCTTGACCTTGGACCTTCAGGCTTGGGTATTGTGCAGACACACTGCCTTATCATGAACATTTGTGCAAAGTTATTTTGAAATCCCTCCATTTATAACAAAGTAACAGCCAGGACAAGATAATTCTATTTTTAGTAACAGTGACCTTGACCTTTGACCTACAGGCATGGGCATGGTACATGACACACCGCCCTGTCATGGTGAACATTTGTGTCAAGTTATTTTGAAATCCTTCCATTCATAACAAAGTTACAGCCTGGACAAGAAAATTCTATTTTTAGTAACAGTGACCTTGACCTTGGATCTACAGGCATGGGTATTGTGTGGACACACCGCCTTGTCATGGTGAACATTTGTGCCAAGATATTTTGAAATCCCTCCATTCATAACAAAGTAACAGCCTAGACAAGAAAATTCTATTTTTAGTAACAGTGACCTTGACCATTGACCTACAGGCTTGGGCATGTACGTGACACACCACCGTCTTGATATGGTGAACAATTATACCACGTTATTTAAAAACCCAATGAGAAATAACAAAGTTACAGAGCGGACACGATTTTGCAAGAAAATTCTATTTTTAGTAACAGTGACCTTGACCTTGGACCTACAGGCATGGGTATTGTACGCGACACACCGCCTTGTCATGGTGAACATTTGTGCCAAGTTATTTTGAAATCCCTCCATTCATAATGAAGTTAAGGGCCGACTGTATATTTTGCTTAACACTAAATGTAAGTAAAAAAGGGGCATAATTTGAAAAATATTGGAAGCAAGGTTATGGGTCTTGTTGGTTATAATGTAGATTTTGGTGGTGAAAATTATAATGTAGATTTTGGTGGTGAAAATATATTTCAAGTTTCAAGACAATATCTCAAGTAGTTTTAAAGTTATGGGCAAAATGCATATTTTGCTTAACACAAAATATAAAAAAAGGGGCATAACTTGAAATATATTGACAGCAGAGTTATGGGTCTTGTTTGTAATGATGTAGAATTTGATGGTGAATGTATAATCCAAGTTTCAAGTTGATATGTCAAGTAGTTTATAAGTTATGGACCAAAGTGCATATTTTTCTTAACGCAAAATTTAAGTGAAAAAGAGGCATAACTTGAAAAATATTTGTAGCAGAGTTATGGGTCTTGTTGGTAATGATGTAGAATTTGATGGTGAATATATATTCCAAGTTTCAAGTTGATATCATAAGTAGTTTTTAAGTTATGGACCAAAGTGCATATTTTGTTTAACGGACGCCGACGCCGACACCGGGGCGAGTAGGATAGCTCCCCTATTCTTCGAATAGTCGAGCTAAAAAAGCCCTGAATATGCATTATAACGCATGTGCAACCAGTGTAGATCCAGAACAGCTGTCACATCTGTGCTGCCTGATCTGGATCTGCACTAGGCGCATATAGGTAAGAAATAACTTAATGAATCCTGATCAGAAGCACAGATGTCAACAGAGTTACTGGTAAATAAAGTAGGGTTTGCTTTTAGTTTAAAATGAATTTTACAGTAAATGAAGTAAGAGGTTTAATTATTTCTTCAAAATCATTGATGACAGTTTATAGCAAAGTCAAAACAAAATGCTGACATTAGGCCAAGACTTTGATAAAAGGTATAAAGTTGATAAGAATAATTTAAGTTTTTAAACTGTAAAAACAGATGCCATTTGATATCATACAACTTAAATTTACTATAAAATAGATTAACAAGGTTGGCTGATACATTTCACAAAAGAGGTTTTTTTTAAATTACCTCTTTTATATGAAGTTGAAAGAAAAATGTGTTGCTGTTTTTTTCTAAATTGATATTTTGCTTTTATTCTTCAGTTATATCTCTTTTCATCTTCATATGATATGGGAATGAATATCAAGGATTAAAATAAACTGATGAATCTTAAAGCCAACAGTCTAGATCCTGATCAGAAAGCATGGATGTTTCAGCTGATCTCGATTTAACAGCAATATTTGGAGTAAGGTATTTAGAAATAACTCTTTTTAATTGTATAAAATTTACTGAAATCATCCTTAACTTAAGGCCTACAATCATCCAAATAGCAGACAAAAAACGTCCTTAAGAATTATTCTTTAATTATACTACATAAATAACTGAAATGCCATGCTACCACATAGCGCCACCCACCATCTGTCAAACAGCTTCCCACATTATCTGGCTTAGCTTAGAGTTTAAAATCCCCTTCAACAACAACTTAAGTATCATTACTTCAAGATAATGATGGCACTCCATGATATTGATCATTATTCTGCAAGATAACAGGGCCCAAGATCATGAAAATAAAGCTCAGGAGACTAGTCTCAAATCTCAAGCATCTGATTGGCTGACATGGCGACGCATAGGTCTCAAGCTCAGTTTTAAGATCTTGGGCCAAGATATTTTTCACCCATAAACAATAAATTACAATACTCAAAATTTGCTAAGATTGCTGTTTAAATAGTTTCTGATTTAAATTCCTTCATTTTAAAAATGCATTAAGCTTAATAAACATCCCATTCCTCAGAAAACAGAATAAAAATGAAAATGTCAAACAAACAGGAGGAAGGAAGCCTAACACTTCTAACCTTAGAAGCCGTTCAGGATAGAATTCAATTATAAAGAAATGAAGACAAGTGCTTTTAAACCTGACTTAATGTCTCAAATGGTAAAAAATGTGGATTTAAAATACTATTGCTCAAGATCATAAAATTAAATCAGAAAACCAGTCTCAAATATCAAGCATCTGATTGGCTGAAATGGCAACTGGTCACAATTCAGCCAATCAGATGCTTGAGGTTTGAGACTGGTCTACAATCTAAGTTTTATGATCGTGGGCCCTTTGAGTTTATTTTTTTTGTAATTATGAAGTTTTTTTTGTATAACGGATGTATCATCAAATACACGTTAGTTGCTGACACCCCAGTTACACAGAGCCAATTCGGTGAGTGATCGGTGAGTTTTTCAGCCAATTTATGGAGTGAACCGATGACAACGTATTAAAAACCGATATCACCTTTTGGTCACCTGTTTGCCACCGACCAACTGCTCTTGAGAAAAGATAAGTTCTGTCGGTGAAAAATAACCGATGGGGATTTTTGAACAAGTTTAAAATTCTCTATCGGTGAAAATATTTTACAAATAACCGATCAACAGCCTGTTTACAACCGCTGTCAACGATCGACAACCTGTCTACAACCGATATCGCCGATGGGTCACCAATAAGCAACCGATCAACTAATACCTACCACCGATAGAAAAAAAGATGAGAATTAAAGCGCTGGATTTTGTTGGTTTTGATCGGTGGTTAAAAGGGATTTAATCTGTGACCAATCGACTGCTGCCGTCATGTCATCGGTGATGTTTTTCGGTAAACTTGAAAAGTCATCGGTTCTCATCACTTAAACATACTTTTTTAAAGAAAAGAACCGACGGCAACCTATATCACGAGATCTGCAAACTCTTAATCACCGATGTCACCGATCAAACACAGATAACCAAATATGAATCACCGGCCATATCAGACAGAAAGTGTTGAACCACTGATGATTAGCTATTAAACACCGATTAATCAGCGTTAAGCTCCGATTTACAAACGACATAAACCAAAAGTATTTCAGCATTTTTACCGATAAAATCATCCTTATTTCCGACCCATTCCCGTTTGAGTTGGTTACCAGCTACCTATGAAATATTAATTTAGCCGATTGAACACTTGTCCATCACCGATGGTCGGTTACACAGAAAACCTCACGCATGGCAACCGACCAAAACAGCGAGTAACTTAAAATAAAATAACATATTGGGCACCGACCGTCTGTGTAACTGGGGCCTGACTCTTTCTTAGGAGGAACTATTGATGTGGATTTAGACATAATTCTTTTGGCTAGCGTACAGTAAAAACTTTTTACTGTAAGCTAGCCAAAAGTAATGTCTAAATCACAAAGTGAAATACTATATAATCCCCTAGAGTTAAACTGATTCCAAATGTTTTTTAAAAATTGACAAAAACTGTTTTTCTATACAAAGTAAAAACAATACTGCAGCTTATATGGAAAAGTTTTAGATGAACTATAAAATTCTTACAGGTTTAAATAACTGCAAGAATATATGCTGGAACAATGATGTATGTTAAAGCTTCTGCTGGTCACCAAAGTAACCGTTTATCCAACTGATACGACTTTTATCCAATGGGTGAACAGTGTAGATCAAGATCAGCCAGCACATCTGTGCTGTCTGATCAGTATCCAATCTCTTCACTTTTAGATTCAAAGAGTTATTTCTAACCAAGTAGC
Source organism: Corbicula japonica (assembly GCA_038501625.1). Classification (NCBI taxonomy): domain Eukaryota; kingdom Metazoa; phylum Mollusca; class Bivalvia; order Venerida; family Cyrenidae; genus Corbicula; species Corbicula japonica. Next base: position 1,115,404 of record JAZAYU010000067.1, on the reverse strand, counting down.
AACTGAGTTGATCCACAAAAGTGCCACTAGATCTATATCTACACTGGTCACACATGTGATATAAGGCATTTCCACAGAGTAAAGCGTTATTGAAAATGATCAAATTTTAAAATGTAGGATTTTATTTTCTGTCTCAGATCTGTATGAATAATGTTGTTTCATCCTTATTTTAAAGTTCAAGAAGATATTATCTGTCTTGGGAATAAGTAAGTACCTATAAACCTCAAGCATACAGTCATGAAAGAGCCTAATAGATAGATAGATTGCGTGACCAAACAGAGATGTTTATTTCTCCTAATATAAGACTCTTTTCTAATGTCATGCTATCCTTTTAAACAAAACCACAGTTTAGCTAAGAATTGCGATACAATGCAAAACTTGAATGTCACTTCTGTCTAGATTATTTTGAATTTAAGGTGAGTTTACTTGGTGCTTTGACAATTTTTTTTTACTTTTATATGATTCCTAGCCATGTTGTTGACTAGATAGGTGTGCAGTTGAACACTTGATAATTTGTCAGTACAAAAGGGGGCATAACTCCAACAAATGTAACTTGACCTAAAGAATTTGGCATCATCATAACCATGTTGTCATAAACAATATAATTTGAAAGTTTGATGAAGAAATATTAAGCAATGGCAAACTTATAGCCAATGGTTTGTTTTCATGTCAAAATCGAAGTACAAAAGTGGGCGTAACTCCATCGAATACAACCTTGACCTAAAGAATTTGGCATCATCATGACGGTTATAAACAATATAATTAAAAGTTAGGTGAAGAAATATTAAGAGATGGCAAAGTTATAGCCAACATTAAGTTTTCCTGTCAACATCCAAGAAACGTCAGTTTAGCCAACATTAAGTTATGTGATGGACAGGAATACAAACCAATCCCTTTCAGTTTGTATAGGGTTTTCTTTGTATGGGATGACACCAAAAATGGCGTAGAAAAATAAACTATGTTCAAGTCAAAGAATGGTAAATTGTTTGTCAGATACACCCTGAAGAGACAGTTTTTAATCAATCCCACAGGTGGTTTGAATACACAGACATTAAACCCTTTCCTCCATAACATATGGCTGTTACTCATTTTTGCTTTTTGATTCATTAAGTTAATTATATCTGACCAGGAAGTGAGAAGTGTAGATTCCGATCAGATGGCCCTTACAACAAGAAAGTTAGTCGGGTGTAATCATTCCTGTTGTCAAAAAAGCTGTTTCAAAGTTATAAGTAACAATATGACATATGTTTTAAAGTCATCATTGAAAGTGGCATAACTCAAAACTAGTCCAACATGTGTAATCATTCTTTCTGTCAGAGAATTTGTTTATGCAGATGACATATTCCAAGTATTAAACTTAAATTACCAAAATAAAGTTTCATATTAAAGTTTTGAACAGGTCCAACAATAGTAGAATAGGAGTTAACAGTTTTCTTGTCACAAAGGGATTTGTTCATGCAGATGACATATTCCAAGTACAGTGGAGCTCCGCTATATCGCGATCCGCTATATCGCGAAATCCAATATAACGCGGCCGACCCTTGGACCCCGTTTTTTATTCATAAAAATGATAAAATATAGTAAAATTCTATCAACGGCCATTTTTGTATATTTGGAAAGAAAAAAAAAGGGAAGTAACAACGTAAATACCGCGTTAATCGATAAAGACAATGACGCTCGTTCATTAACGTATTGAGAAACATTGAAAAAATTGTGAAATGTTCCTTTATGATCTGTTGATTGTTTCCTACGTTTATTAAAATATCAAACTGTCATAAAATTGTTAAGTAATAAATTGTTGTACAAACACTGGGGCACCTAATCACGTACGTAAAATGGTTACTGAATGGTTGTTTTTCGCACCTATTGCAGATAAAATTACAAAGGTGTCTGATGTTGTTAATTGGCTTCTAATTTGAGAAGCTCATGCCTACATTTGACATCTGTTGAGAACCTGTTGACATTTTGAGTAGCTTTACCATGTTCTTACATAAACTTAAGTTCAAAGTTTAACGCGTATTGTTTTCCTTCAAAACAGCGTTCAGGTCAAACAAATACATGAGTTCCGCATATGACAAACGCCCGCAGAATAAACTTTTGTGAGTTAATTTCACAAAGTAATAATTTTATAGCACCTGTTAGATAATAACATAACAACATGGAAACAAAGGATTTTATTATCAAATAACGATAAAATGATACGAGTAATACATGTATGGACCTAGCATAGCGTAAGTTCTATGTCCCGCGAATATCGCGAATCCGATAATAACGCGATTTGATGGGATGGACCCCACAGACCGTGTTATATTGGATCTCCACTGTATTCAGTTTATAAGACATTCAATTACTTTCAATGTTATAAGCAATATCAAGTATCATATTAGTCATTTAAAAAGGAGCATACCTCTAAAAATAGTCAAATAGGAGTTATCTTTCTTGTTGTCACAGACAGCTTTCTTCAATCTGAGGATATATTCGAAGTATTAAGTGAACTGGACAAGTACTTATAAAGCCATCGGCAACATAAAGTGGCCATCAAAAGGGGCATAACTCAAAAAAAGTGAAACATAATGGCACAGATGGCTTAGTTAATGTTGATGATATATTCCAAGTAATAAGTGAATTTGACAAGAACTCATAAAGCCACAGTCAACATTAAGTTGCCATTATAAGCGGCAAAACTCAAAAAAGTGAAACATGAGTTATCATTCTTGTTGTAATAGCACTTGTCACAGAAGGCTTTGTTCATGTTGATGATATATTCCAAGTATCTGTACTATCAAGAGAATGGAACAAGTACTTTCAAAGTTATATTGGCAACATTAAGTTTCATATTTAAGTTGGGGGACTTAACCCAACACCGCCCCCAGGAACAGGATCCCTATGTGTACCTGTGCGTCACAATAAAACTGTACTCACAACAAAATATAATATTTCAATGAGGAACCAACATCACATCTTGTGAATTTAAACAAACAATAAATTTTGCTGTTTTAAGTGGCTCGCAAATCTGAAAATCGATTTCTATTTAGTCTAGAAATTTACTTGGGGAAAAAATGCATTTATTGTTTATCTGAGACTCCCTTAACATCTAAATCTAGATACAGACATGATATTTATCTAGGGAAGACATTGTGTTTAACATTGGATGAATATAACATCAGACATATCTAATCTGCCCACATAAACTGCCATTACAGTTCATATAACCCTCACTAAATAAGGAAAAGAGTTCTCTGAAGACATCCAAACAATGGTTCTAGCAGGCAGTTCCATATTCAATTATATTTACTTGGTGTAAAAGTACTTTTGATCATATTTCAAACCACATAATTTGATTCTATGAAATTGAAAAGTCATGTAGAAACACTTATGTTGCTATATAAAACCAAGTCAAGAGGCTTAAAAGAAAAAATACCATCTTCATAAAAACATGTAGGTTGAGTGCAAAACAGTTGCAACTACCTTCTTTATTTATTTATGGTTACAACTGTTTAGCACTAAACCCACAATATATTATGTGTTTGATACTTTATGATTCTGTAGAATGACTAAGTGGTTTTGAAAAAATCAGGTCATTCAATGTAAAAGATAAAACAACAACAATAGTGGTGTTACTCTTTCATGTTCCCTGCCAAGATATAATATTTCTGATATGGAGGATTGACATGTAATTTCCTTAAGCAAATCTTCCAGAATAAGACATTTCATCATGAAAACACCATGTGTGGGTGTCAAAATAAAATCATGCAAAATATTAACTTTCTATAATTTTCACGGAAACAAAAAAAATCAACTTAAACATGGTGTTTCTCATTTTACGGGAATTATAAAACCAGACTGCAGACACCTGGTGAGTGTGGCATAAATATAGTTGAAAATTTAAACATAATTATTTTTATAGAGTTCTGATCTTTCTTTTTTGTCAAGCACACTGCTTTCATTTCCATTTATGAGAGCCTTAAGAAAGAATGGCATGATATCACATGCAGTTGGCCACCAATGGTCTTAGTTGAATAGTTCTTACATGAAATAGTGTTAGTTCATACAAAATTCTGTATGACATTGTGCTGTAAGTAAAGGTTCTAACACAATGCAAGGAAGACAAATCCAGTTTAAATCTACCCTGTGGTTTCAGAGGAGGTATTGTTTGAAGCATACTGCTGACGATGGATGATTTATGGACACAAGTCAAACAATGGTAAAAATAACTCATTAACCCATTCTCCCATAGATACACCTTAATTACTAGGGCAAACAGTTTAGATGCAGATCAGCCTATCTGATGCAGTCTGATCAGGATCTAAAATGTTCACTTTTTGATTCATTAGGTTATTTCTAATCAAAATGTGACCTGTGCAGATCCTGATCAGACAGCACGTATGTGCCAGCTGATCTGGATCTACACTGGTAGCACATGCATAAAAAGGCGTATATATGGAGGAAATGACTATGAGGCCCGGCTCAGTTGAGCTAAACAAGTATGCAATTTTTTTCATTGTTGATGTTGAATATCATTGAACATAAAATGAACTTTGGAACTACAGTATGGTCCTCATGGGACTTCACACTTCCAGGAAACATCAGAAAGTTCACATTCCGGTGCACTATGGGAACAACTACAATTAACAAAATGTAAGACATCAATGGTGTGAAAAGCTTTTATGAAACACACAAATACATGTACTTAGAATTTTGGTAATGTTACGTGACATTCAAAGTTACCTGTTCATGTGTTTGAAATAACAACTCGCGATCAGAAATTATCTAAAAGCAAACGATCAGATTGAAAAGATGTGCAGGCTAATTTGAATCTACACTGGTCCCAAATAGGATATATTTTTATATCAACGACCATACATCATTCCAAGCCAGACCAGACTGATACCAATCTATGAAAATTTACAAATGTATCTTAGTCTGTGTGAACAGTAAAAACGAGTGTTTGTAAACTTGTCATTGCCAATTCTCCCAGCTATCTTAAAATTAGAATTTATTCAAATCAGCATTTTCTCACTGTTTCAGACTGGCATGAATGAATCGGAGAAGATTCCATCCATCTTTGCCGTCCGCTGGGACTAACAAAAAGGAATGATTAAGAAGTTCCTGCTATTTCATTCCTTCAATCTGCAGTTGTTTCCCAAGGTTTATCAATAAGAAGGAAGCAGGTTTTTGGTGTGTGGCATTGTAAAATTAGTTCAACATCATATTTACCCTTTACTCCATATATACGGCTTTTACTGCATGTGGGAACAGTTTAAATCTAGATCAGTGATCATGCCATCTGATCAGAATTTACACTGTTCCCTTTTCGGTCAGAAATAATCAAAGAATCAAAAAGCAAACAGTGTAGATCCTGCTTATAAGCATGTATGTGCCATATTATCTGGATCTACTCTGCATTTGTGATCAAACACGTATATATGAAGTAAAGGGTTAAATTACTACCACTACAGGTACTTCTCATATAAGTTTTGAATGCAGTCCAGCTCCTTGGATATCTAACCCCGCCCCCACCAACCCACGCGTACGCTCCCTAACTGAGCTGAATCCTTTTTGTACCAGGTCTTAGAGTAACCAGAAAAGATTTTACCACATGAGCCACCAGTGTAGATCCAGATCAGCCAGCACATCCATGCCTTATTATCTCCAATATTCACTTATAGGCCAGAAAAAAAAACGAATTAATCTACAATCTACATTTTTGGCTGGATTTGTCAAATCATCTGCATCATACTGTTTGCCCAAGCAATAAAATTATATTGATGGAGTAAAGAGCTGATGTTAGTTTTATGTTTTTAATTTGTCTTTTAAACATTAGGCAACTGTTCGTTGATTTTTCGTTTCTCAGATCCCGCCGACTCTAATTTCTGCTAAAATGGAAAAAAAAAAATTGAAAATGACCAAAGAAAGACAAATTTTCCCGAACCTTTTCGCGATTGACTGTTTCACTGCGCATGTCTGTACTTTCAGCAGACAGCGACAGTCGTTTATTTTGTGATAACGACGGAGAAAGAGTCTATTTTAGCGATTGTCCTCAAACTTTAGTGCAGTTTAACCTCCGAAAATATCCTATTATCACGACTCGATATTTTTTCAAGCACAAAACCAAGATGGATGCGCCCATCAACTCCGTGTGGTTTGGGCTCAAAATTCTAAATTTCCATAAGGATTGTGTCTCAAAATTTGCCAAGGGGGACAGAAATGAGTTGATCAAAGACCTTATCATAAATCACATCGGAGATTCACAGCGAGTTGTAAAAATATACGGCTGTGGGACTGTGAAAACAGTGAACAATTTAATGCCATATTATTCAACATTTATTCCAAAAGAACATAATCGTTACTTTTTTTTTTATTATTCCCTCCTCCGACCCTAACCTTCTCCTGATTTTTTCCACACATTGTTGAGAAACAAAAAATAAAAGAACAGTGGCCTTATAGACTAGATTCTGAAGGTCCAAAAGGGCTCAAAAATGAGTTGAGGTAGGGCCGACAAGATATACTTTTTATTTTGGTACCAAATTAAAGACTATTAAATGGCCAAACAATCTGGATTGGCCTGCAAAGAAAATTTTATTGTGAATCGTCGGAAAATAAGGGGAGATAACTCATGCCAAATCATACAAAAAATCAACAAAAAACTGATAAACTCAATGATACGACATATAATATAAAGACTTTTAGCTGTCTTTATTGAAACTTTGTCAAATAAGTTGCAAGATGCAATTTAAAGTCCAAGGTGAACAACTTATGTATATAATGTGAGAAAAACAAGAGTTATTCCCCTTTATGTTATTGAAAGATAATGTATATCACTTATGTCCCATTTTCTTTTGCTAGAAAGTGATATTTCTAGTGATTTTTTAACTTAGAGAAAGGAATTATAGCACAAATTCTCTGAAAAAGCTTGTTAAACACCAATAACCATCCAGGTCAGATTATATACATTTAATTTCATACTTAAGAGCAAGCCATTTATTAGAAGCCAGTTTGACAAACAGGATGTATTACAGACTCATCGGTCGCAGGAAACATCCACAAAGCAATGCAAAATGTTATCAACTCTCTTATGGCAATAATACTTATTTGGTATTCGCCAAACTTGGTTTGAGTGATAACGACACTAATATATTTAATAACCCATCAGATTACTTCAGTCAGACTGGAGTTATTGCCCTTTAATTAATAATTTTGACCAAATTAGTAATTAAACGGCAATAACTCTATAGTGACTGAAGCAATCTGACGGGTTAACTCCTCCACATTTTAACTCGACAATCTTCAACAAACTTGCTTAGAATGTTTAAGGTAAACATATCCAGTTTAGTAACTTGCAGATAGCTTTGATAGATAGTGTCCTCTAATGGCGGTTTTAACCAAATTAGGACTGCCCGAGGCCCCAGTTTGTGAGAATGCTGTGGGCATATTATGTCTGCTAATATCTAAACAAGATATTCTAGATTGCAGCAATGGCGTTGGATTCATTGATATTTCATTGCCGTTTTTGAAATCAAATAAGCAATGGATGCTTTCTTAATTAAAATGACAATCTTCATCAAACTTAGTAAGAACATGTATGTACATAATATCTTAGACAAGTTTGATAGCCAGTCAGATTGCTCTTGTCACTCTTGAGTTATGCCCTTCAACGGGAAATATTTAACACGTTACATCTATACCAAACAAAACCTATATTTACTATCACTAAAATTCGTCCGACTGTTTAAGGGGACAATAAGATCTCAGCTATATATGGTTACAAGCAAGATTACATTAGTCAAGTCACTGAGGAGTTATGGGTTTTTAATTTCCAAAACTTAAACAAATAAACAATTTCTGCTCTCTGACGGTTTTGTGGCAGTTTGAAATCTTGTTCTTTATAGTTGTATGTTGAGTTAAACAATTTGTATGTTAAAACTGATTTATTTTTTCTACTTTCTAAGTGCAATCAATGCACACAAAATTTAAAAAAAAATGTAAATCAAAAACAAAGACAAGTAAATGAGCAGTGATAATATGACGACATCAAACAAAATTTTTTTTAGTTAACATTTGGTTGAAAGATTATTTTGGAAATTACCTAAATAATATTTTTAAAGTGTTCCATTGGCTGCTTCTGCTTTAGAGCTCATTTGAAATAGCACAAGGGAGTCTTTAATACATAATTGTTATGGCTATTGATAAATATGCTTGTGGCTAGTGTTACACTTAATCTATAGTCAGACATACTCGCACATGTCCTTGACAAAATTTTCAAGCTTCTGAACGACAGTCTAAGAGTAAGGTCTGGGTCCATCTACGGGTAGTACTTCCAATAAATAAGGATGGTTCCATTTGGACAGAAGTCTCAAGAGTATTACAATAAGTGAAAAACAAAAAAAACAACTTCATATCTATGGTTTGTTATGTTTAAATATTTCAGCTTCATCTTCATCATTCTTTTTTTTTCTTGAAACAATGAATCCATTTTCATTCACATGGAGCTATTTTTAATAACACTAAGCTTGAAACTTGGTTGAGGAACCTCATGGAGACTATGTGTTTCAGTTACCAATTATTGTCTCAACAGTCGCTTTGCTTTCAATATGACCTTAGTCTTCATGAAAGGGAAGTGTCAGTCTTAGAAAAAAAATGCTTAACCCCTTCTGAGCCTGAATAGAAACGTTGAAGTAGCAAGTTGGTTTTAAATATTCTTTGAAATTAACTGAAAGGCAATCTGAAGCCATTCATGGTAGTACATGTACTCCCTTCTTTGGGTAGGACTGCATCTAGAATAGCATAGTAGACCAAACAGAAAAGTATTCATAAACCTAACATTGGCCAGGGACCAAGAACCTAGGAACAGCGATATGAAAATAATAGGTCCTATGTGTTATACTATCAGCTTGTAGTTGATAACAGTATTTTAAACTTATTCCAGCACCTGTCAAATTGTTGCAGTCCCTTCTGAGTACAAGCACTACCCTTGTAAGGGAGTGAGGGCCTGGGTCTGAAAGATACATGTATAATTATTCTTTAACAATACAAGTAGCCTACTAATTGCTATAGTTAACTCTAATAATAGGGTTGAGGATCCTGGTAGGGAAAGCATTGTCATCAGAACAAAGGGTCCAGATTCCTTCGTAGGTTACCTTATTCTAATTCTTGGATCCTGCATCCTTTATATGCCCCCACTCTGAACGAGGAGGGGCCTTATAGGATGCCCTTGTCCATCCGCCCCTCCGTACTTACAAAACCTGTGTTTCACATAACTCAAAAAGTATGAGAGCCACAATCATGAAACTTAACTGGTATGTTGACCATCATGTTTGATTGTGCACCTGGGGTTTTGTTTTGGGCCACGCCTGTTAAAACCAGAGTGATGTTACTTATGCATTTCAATATAATGCATTCAGCAAGTAATCTTGTTGTATGTAATTCCAAAAGTATGAGAGTCGCAGTCATGAAACTTTACAGCCATGTTGACAATCATGTGTAGTTGTGCCCTGGGGTTTTGTTTTTGGGCCACACCTGTTAAGACCATAGTTATGACCCCTTACGCATTTCAATATAATGCATTCAGTGTGTAATCTTGTGTCATAAGTAAGTCCAAAAGTATCAGTGACAGTCATGAAACTTTACAGGCATGTTGACCATCAAACTGCACTCATATTTAATATTGTGAACTGCAAATTCATCTGTTTTTTTCCCTGAAAGTTTTCACCATTATATGTACTTTGACCACAATATTGATGTGTTTCACAATGACAACTGAGGGTGGGGGCATCTCTGTCATATGGACATATCTCTAGTTAGACTTAAGAAAGAGTTTAATTGCCTAATTAATTAAATAGTTTTTTTTTTACTCTTTCCTTTACTAGTTTAAGCTATAAATTTCAAAATGTGCCATTCTATTTCAAAATATGTAAAAATGAAAACATTTACAGGCAATATAATATTATGTTTTACTTACAACCAACAAGATTGTAATCTTACTTCTGTTTTCGCATGATGAGGTGAGAACAATGTATAGACTTTTATAAAGTTATGCCTAGCTTCCTAAATGTTGCGGCACCTTTCAATATGAAACAAAATTACCCAGACTTATTCTAAGATTAGTGCAACCCTCAATATGGGAACGTATCATTTCTCAATGCAACCATATGTAATGAAGTTGAAAACTGTTTCCTGAAGGAAAAGAAGTTAAGTTTGCCAGATCTCATTGTATTTCATTATTTAAAGATACATACCCACAATGTTCCTGTAATTTAGTAAAAGTTAACTTAACATAAGACAAAACATCTGAAAAATCTTCATTAAACATGTGTTTCAAAATAACAGTAATATTTATCTGATTTTTAATTACTTCACTTTTTTTCAAGAAATTAGTTACCGTCTGCATTCAGTTAATAAACTGGCTAATTTACCATTATGCTGTTATACGTCATTATGTGACTGTACAAAAAATACAACAGGCACTCTAATTTGCGTAACTTGTTAGGATGTTCAAATCATATTAGAATACAAATGTGTTGATGCTGTTATTTAAGAAGTGCTTTTTTATGAGTATGGGGGATTACTTCCAAGAAGACATTAAAACATGTTAAGAATAAAACAGATCTATTGGAGACATCTGAACTTCGACAAAATGTGTCCCCAAATTATCATATTAGAAAATATTATTATATTTTCTTGAATTAACTCCTTTTATTTGGTGTTTTACAAAGCAGTTCCTTTCCGGTTTGCTTCTTTAACTGAAGCAGATCATACTCTATATACATTGTAAATAACAAAATAAACTAACACAAAATGTGTTGATTATCCATTTAAGGTTTTATTAAAAGAATACTTGCTATAATGGTGTGGGTGGGGTAATTGTATACACAATTTTAAGGTTTTATCATCAATAACGCATATTCTTCAATATAAAATGTCTTCTAAAACATCTAAATTAATGTTTAGAAGAGTTATGTGAAATATCTGTATAAAGATTTACAAGTGATATGAACAGATAGTTTTCTTAACTCATAAAATAGGGAAAATCGTAAATAGTTGTCTTTTCTTTGTATATTTTACCAACAAAAATATCTTAAATAACATATTAGTCCAATATTATGTGCTAATAATACATCTTAAATAAATAATGGTTGCTAGATCATATAAAAACTAATGTCAATACTAAAATTTGGACTGATATCAATGCAACTTGCCATTATATCTAAATATTTTAAAGTTAACTTATAATTCTACATCAGAGTTATCTCCCTTATTTTTTCAGGGTTTGCAATAAAATAATTTTTGCAGGCCACCTAATTTCATTGAGACATACCATAAACTTCAATAAAATCGTAAAATAAAAAGTATATCTTGTCGGCCCTACTTCGACAAAATTTTCAGCTTCAGAATCTAGACTATTATTTATAATAGCAAGTGATAGGTTTTCTTCTGTATAATTATGCAACTAATGATTATGATTCAAGTTAACAGTGATAGGTTTCTGTGCAGACATATATGTTGGAGAAAGCAATTAGGATCTTCCCAATTTGCCTAAATCACTTTTCTGCTCTAATGTTAAATGTATGCTTCACTCTACCAGTCAGAAAACTCATCTGATTTGAAATCAATCTCAAAAATAACTTCCAGAGCTCCAAGAGCTGTGAAGTTTTGGGACATTGAGAAACAATATTATCCCAACACATCATTGTTTTTATTTCATGCTAGTGGAGCAGAACAACATTAAATGATGGTGCTGCAACATGGATTTTTGCATAGATTTTGAACTTGAAATAGACCTTGTGCAACTGTGGCCTAACCCATGTACTGTGGGAAATCTGTTATCGTAGATGTGGCACTTTCTTATCAAAGTGGACAAATGTGTGGAGCTGGACCGAAATCCATTGGTCCTGACATTTGAAATGGTTAAACAGGCATAATGACAGACACTTTATGTAGAGTTAACAGAATCTTTAACAGTTACTGTTGTTATGTATCTTTCCCTTAAAGATCATAGACATAGAAAAAACAGTAATATCTCTAATCCATGGGTTTTGCAAGATGTTATATCGCGCTTTCTCGCAAAGTAAAGAATATTCTCAGTGAATTTTTTATTTTTATTTTAAGTGTTTAAACAGTAGAGTATCATTATTCATTTCACTGTGCTTTTTTTATTGTTGGTTACCATTATGGTCATTTATAATTATGCCATCCTGACATTATGACATTGTCTGACATTAACAGAAGATAGACAGATTATTTTGGCGCCATTTCTTGTGCTTTGATCAGTTGAAAAGATCACAAGTTATGCATATTAACCCTTTACTTCATAGATATGACTATTGCTTGGTTGAACAGTTAAGATCTGGATCAGTTGGCACAACACTTATAGATTCATTAGGTTATTTCTGACCAAGAGGCAAACATTGTAGATGCTAACAAGATGACACAGATGTGTTGACTGATCTGAATCTAAACTGATCACCCAAGTGAAAAAAGGCATATAAATGTTAAATTGCATAAAATAAAAAAAGTGAAGAAAAACAGAAACAATAATTACTTCATTTACGAAAATTGAAAAAAAATTGCACTCTTGGCCATGCCACTCAGTGAAAAATATTTATTTATGTTTTACTGGTAATCAAAATCCTCTTATTAATTCCACTGTTCTATGGTTATTAACTGGTTACAAATTGCCTGGGTGCAACTCCAGTGTAGCAACAGACCTAACATGCCAGGTTGTCAAAGTGCAGCCCCAGTGAAGTAATAGACTAAGTGGTTTCCTGTATTGAACCCCAGTGTAGCTACAGACCTGAGTGCATGCCTGGGTAGAACCCCAGTTTAGCTACATACCTGAGTGCGTGCCTGGGTAGAACCCCAGTGTAGCTACAGACCTGAGTGCTCGCCTGGGTAGAACCTTGGTATAGCTATGGACATACAAGGTATCAGCGTCCTTGTCTGCAATACAAACTTTACTTACCCTTTAATTTTGCTCGAACTTTATTAGCTGTTCTTTTAATGTCATTCATTAATTCTTCTAATTCTTCTTTAGTTTCTGAAAAATACAAATGTAGACAGTGATAAATACAACATTTTCCTAAACAAATCTTTTCTAGAACAAGTTGGCAGAAGGACTGTATCTTCAAAGACAAAGATAATTTTTACTAACCAAAACTTACAGGATGTCACATCACATACAGAAGATGTGCCTTTTTAAATGAGAGTTATACTATTTTAAAATGTACTGAAACTATAACAAAAGGGAAACAGTCTGTATCAGAACTCTGACAATACCAAGAACCCAGGTATAAACCTGTACTTGGTATGTGCTGATCGAAATTATGTTGTGGCAAGTCATCAAAATAATGTTCAGGTTTAAAAAAAATTCAATCAAGAATCCCTTTATGTCTACTTTCTTTTCAGAGGTCAAAACATATCCCTGTTTAAACACTTGACATTATTTTGACAGATGACCAAATGTAATACTAAGTGGATGGACCAAATTAACATGGCACGGTGTAATTGAGCAAATACAAAGGATCTGCACTGTTCGCTTTTTGATTCATTAGGTTATTCCTGACCAAAAAGCGACCAGTGCAGATCCGAATCAGACGGCACGAATGTGCCTGCTGATCTGGATCTACACTGGTTGCACATCCGTTAAAATGCATATTATATGGAGGAAAGGGTTAAGTTATAACTCAACTTTCTAAGACAAACTCCTGCAAAGTTTGTGCACAACTCTCAGCTAAGGAGGGTTGCGGTCCCTAACAAATATAACTTGTCCCTTACACATGGAACTACTGTAATAAGTGACGATATATGGCTTTTAAATGTACTGCATGTAATACAATTTTTTTTAATGTACTACACATATGCTTAATCTGATTGCATGCTAAGGTGAACAAACTTGTTCCCCAAAACTTTAATGCAGCAAAATAGATACAATTTAGTGTAATAACTGATGATAGATAAGTAGTCAGTCAATATAAATATTATGATACTCAATATATATAACCAAGCATGATCTGTTGGCAGATTTTTTGGGCCATTTACATGTTTTTCCAGTGTTCAATGCTCATCAAGACAACATGCTGATTTATCAAAATGCAAAACTGTTTACCGATAGATTAGTTTGCTTGTTGCATGACTGTCAAATTATCAATTACTACATGTATATATACTGTAGTATATCTGTAGAAATTAAACTTGATTTACTCTGTTTTCATACAACTGGAATCATTTCCTGTCCAAAATAAATTATAAACTAGAATCTGTTGTTGTGAAAAATGCATGTCTCCCCCCGTCGCCCTATTGAATGAAGGCCAAGGAAGTGATATCACCTTTTTGAATCGGAAGCCTGTGTCATTTATTATGGTATAATGAACATGAACATATATATATATATTAACTCTACGGGACCCTGTGATGTTGAAGTCTGGCCTAAATACCCCAAAGTCAACAGGGTTCTTCAAGGCTGTAACAGCAACCATTGTATGAAGTTTGTAGGCTCTAGGTAAAATAAAACTCCAGTTAGTGAGAGGAAACCATTTTCACTCATCGGGCCCCTGTGACCTTGACCTTTGACCTACTGACCCCAAAATCAATAGGAGTCCTCTACTCAATAAGGACATCCATCGTATGAAGTTTGAAGGCTCTGGGAGAAATAGAACTCCTGTTATTGAGTGGAAATGGTTTTCACACTTCGGGCCCCTGTGACCTTGACCTTTGACCTACTGACCCCAAAATCAATAGGGTTCTTCTACTCAATAAGAGCTATCACCCTATGAAGTTTGAAGGCTCTGGGTCAAAGGGTACTCGAGTTATTGAGCGGAAACGGTTTTCACATTTCGAGCCCCTGTGACCTTGACCTTTGACCTACTGACCCCAAAATCAATAGGGTTCTTCTACTCAATAAGGGCTATATCACTAGTGATGTTCCGATTGTCGCCAATAATTGAGTAATTGTCGCTGAAGATTCAACGTCGGCGACATCGATTCTGACTACAGAGAATCGATTCTAGTCGCTAATTCTGTTAATAAGTAAAACCCACTTTGAAGACAATTGACCAATGTTTCCGACACGGCGACAGTCCAGTGTTTATCTTTTCGTGCTTTAATCGTCTTTGTGTTACTTCTTATAAATATAACTGCTCTTAAACATGGAAAACACATGGTCTGTCCGTGGTCGAAATAATAATCAACTTTCCAAATGCCCCGGTAATACAACATCAGAGGCTTGGCGATATTTTGGTTTTTATAAGAAACCAGGGTGTCAGGGTTTGGCGCCAGTTAAGGAAAACCTCGACACATCAAAAGCTACCTGTAGAATATGCTTCAAGACTTATTACAGCAACAAACATATCCCACCCACATTTTAAAATTGTGAATAGTTTTCGGATTTTATTTTTGACGAGCTAAATAATAATATAATAATAAATAATAATAATATGTTCACATCTTCGAAATTGAAAAAAATAGTTTGAAGGCTCTTATTACCTGAAAAGAAACAGAACAGGTCAATGCAGTACAAAAAGCAGTTGTGTCATTAATCTTGTAAACTAAAACAATAAAAGTAGTCTTATAATAATATGAAAGTATTGAGATAGGTATGCTTTTGGTACAAAATGTACACTACAGTACAACTGAAGACGTCTGATTCCGATTCTTTCCGATATATTGGATTGGACAGGTATCAGAATCGGACTGATTAATCAATTCCACTTCAGCCGTCTGATTCTCATCACTAGCTATCACCCTATGAAGTTTGAATGCTCTGGGTCAAAGAGTACTCGAGTTATTGAGCGGAAACGGTTTTCACACTTCGGGCCCCTGTGACCTTGACCTTTGACCTACTGACCCCAAAATCAATAGGGTTCTTCTACTCAATAAGGGCTATCACCCTATGAAATTTGAAGGCTCTGGGTCAAAAGGTACTCGAGTTATTGAGCGGAAACGGTTTTCACACTTCGGGCCCCTGTGACCTTGACCTTTGACCTACTGACCCCAAAATCAATAGGGTTCTTCTTCTCAATAAGGGTTATCACCCTATGTAGTTTGAAGGCTTTGGGTCAAAGGGTACTCCAGTTATTGAGCGGAAACGAAGTGTGACAGACGGACTGACGGACAGACAGACAAGGCAAAAACAATATGTCTCCCCCCCCCTCTATCAATAGCTTTTTTTACATTTAAATCAAATTAATTAAAACTGTTTGCAAAAAGAACACTATTGCCTGAAGCATCACTGGTTTTCAAAGTAAACCTCTTTTTGATGGGAACCACAAAGAAAAACAACAGAGAAAAACAACAGAGAAAGACAATGAATAAGTCATAAGACTGAGTAATTAAGGCTGATCAATATGGCTCAAGCATTACTCTTTATTTAGCCAGAAAATACCTTTACACCACTGATAAATAAATGTATTATGTTGATGTTGCCTATAATCCTACAAGAAAAAGTCGTCGCCCCGCGCCGAAAACCAGGTTTTCATTTAATACTTATACTTTTGTAAAGAAAATATCTGATATGAAGAAAGTGAACTTCTATTTTTAGCAACAGTGACATTGATCTTGATCACAGACTTCTGAGTAGAAATCCAAGTTGCGTCTTGGTATCAGCTACCCAAAGAAAGTTTGGTGTCAATAGATCACAGCTAACCCAAGTAATAAGGAGAAACCTAAATTTCTATTTTAAGCAAAAATGACATAGACCTTTATCACAGACACATGGGTATCAATCCTAAGTAGTGTCTTGATATAAGCCACCCACAAACCAAGTTTGGTGTCAATAGGCCAAAGAAAACTCAGGCTATTGAGCAGAAACAGAATTTCTATTTTTAGCTACAGTGAGCTTGAGCTTTATCACTGGCGCCTGGGTAGCAATCTCAAGCTGCATCTTGATATTAGATACCAACACGAAGTTCGGCGTAAATATACCAAAGCAAACTCAAGTTATTGAGGGAAAACTGAATTTCTATTTTTAGCAACAGTGACCTTGACCTTGATCACAGATACCTGTGGCAATCCCAAGCTGTCTTTTGATATCAGCTACTCATATACTAACTTTGGCATCCAGAGGTAAAAGCAAACTCTAGTTATTGAGGGAAAGCTGAATTTCTATATTTAGCAAGTGACCTTGACCTTTATCACAGACACCTGGGTAGCAATCTCAAGCTGCCTGTTTATATAAGCTACCCACAAACCAAGCTAAGCGTCAACAGGCAACTTGGCATCAACAGATAACATTCAGAAAATACTTAACAAAAATCTAAGTCAAAAAGGGGCATAACTTTTGGAAAACACAGTCAGGGGTTATGAAACTTGACCTGGTAATTGGTACTGTGATGTGAAACAATTATGTAAAGTTTCAAAGCTATACCTTGAATGGTAACTGAGAAAAACACAACTTTCACCAAAAAAATTAACAAAATTTCTAAGTGAAAAAGGGGCATAACTTTGTCAAAATACAGTCAGGGATTATGAAACTTGTCCTGATAATTGGTATTGATATGTCAGACAACTATGTTAAGTTTCAAAGTTGTACCTTGAACGGTTACTGAGAAAAACAAAACTTTCACCAAAAAAATTCACAAAATTTCTAAGTGAAAAAGGGGCATAACTTTGTCAAAATACAGTCAGGGATTATGAAACTTGTCCTGATAATTGGTATTGATATGTCAGACAACTATGTTAAGTTTCAAAGTTGTACCTTGAACGGTTACTGAGAAAAATACAACTTTCACAAAAAATTTCACAAAATTTCTAAGTGAAAAAGGGGCATAACTTTGTCAAAATACAGTCAGAGATTATGAAACTTGTCCTGATAATTGGTATTGATATGTCAGAAAACTATGTTAAGTTTCAAAGTTGTACCTTGAACGGTTACTGAGAAAAACACAACTTTCACAAAAAATTTCACAAAATTTCTAAGTGAAAAAGGGGCATAACTTTGTCAAAATACAGTCAGGGATTATGAAACTTGTCCTGATAATTGGTATTGATATGTCAGACAACTATGTTAAGTTTCAAAGTTGTACCTTGAACGGTTACTGAGAAAAACACAACTTTCACAAAAAACTTCACAAAATTTCTAAGTGAAAAAGGGGCATAACTTTGTCAAAATACAGTCAGGGATTATGAAACTTGTCCTGATAATTGGTATTGATATGTCAGACAACTATGTTAAGTTTCAAAGTTGTACCTTGAACGGTTACTGAGAAAAACACAACTTTCACAAAAAACTTCACAAAATTTCTAAGTGAAAAAGGGGCATAACTTTGTCAAAATACAGTCAGGGATTATGAAACTTGTCCTGATAATTGGTATTGATATGTCAGACAACTATGTTAAGTTTCAAAGTTGTACCTTGAACGGTTACTGAGAAAAACACAACTTTCACAAAAAACTTGACAAAATGTTGACGCCCGCCCGCCCGCCCGCCCAACGACATACCCAAATCTAATAACCAGGATTTTTCTAAAGAAAACCTGGTTAAAAATGGAGAAGGGATCATTTCAGATCAGATGTTCACTATATGGTCATCTACAGAACTGAAGTAAGGTTTCAACGTTAGCATACCCTTAAATCCAGAGCCTGTATTGTGTGGACAGTGACAGTGAAGATCAGGGTAACTGGCACATTTGGGCCATTCATTAGATTGTTTCTGTCCAAATTAGAGAATAGTGTAGATCCGAGATGAACAGCATAGATGTACCAACTGATCTAGATCTACACTACTTATTTTGTCATATATATAAGGTTTAGCAAATTGACGGAAGATCTCCTATGCATATCAACTTATTGTTAACAGTTGTTGAACTTGTCTTTCTCCAAATCCCTGACAATAGCATATTCAGAAATTCAATAATTATATTAATAAAGTCAAATCAGGCTACTATTAGAGAGCAGGTGGGGTTTTGTTCCTTTTTTTTCTCTTGGTGGCCATACTCACAGTCAAAAAGAATGGTAGCATTCAAACAAACTGTAACAACAACACTATGTTGCAAATTTGATGAAAATCCACATAGCATTGAATAAGAAGAACTGGTCTGACACTTTTCTCAGTGGGAGCTGTTCCACGTGCAAACAGTGAAGATCCAGATCAGTCGACACATCTTTGCTGTCAGATAACAAACTACTGTTCACTCAAATTTTTAATCATTAAGTTATCTGTTATCAAGAAGCTAAGTGTGTAGATCCTGATCAGATGGCACAGATGTACCAGCTGATCTGGATCTACACTATTTGCACATGCTATAAAACCTGTATAATGAAGTAAAAGGTTAATTTCTTTAACAGTCACATCAAGGTTGGATGCAATATTTTCAGAAAGGATTTCCTTAAGGGATTGCCACACTCCTCCCAACTTTGTACGTCGATAAAAAGAAAATTATCGAAATCTCAATAACGGCAAAATGCTGTTAAATGGAACTTTGCACAAATGTATGTTATTAATGTATCTTTATTTTGCAGATGGTAAGACACGTTAGAAGAGTAAAGACAAATAGTGAGATCTAAAAATTCAATAAACTTCTATTTACATAAATTCACAAAAACTAAACAACACAAAACATTATTTTAAATGCCAACATTTGTAATATGGTACTGACAACAATTTATTGTGTCCTCGTGACTTACATATGTAAGCTTTACGAGATAATAGTAAAAGTGTGTTTGACCTTCAATTTTCTGGTCGCTTCCTGGTCGCGTAAACGGATGACAATCACTCATTTCTCTTTTAGTAGTTGAAATTCTTTTACAAAGTACACAACATTTTCTTGTCAGTATCATTGCGCTTACGTGGGAATTTAAAATTATGTTTTGTAATGTTAAGTTTTTGTGAATTTATGTAAATAGAATTTTAAGTAATGTTTAGGTCTAGCTTTTTTTCTTTACTTATTAATGTGTCTTACTGTATGCAAAATAAAGATACATTAGTAACATTCATTTGTGCAAAGTTTCATTGAACGGCATTTTGCAATTATTGAGATTTTGATAATTTTCTTTTTATCGATGAACAAAGTTGGGAGGAGTGTGGCAATCCCTTAAGGTAAATATATGATAATCTTCAATTTTTGGTCCTGGTCCCCATGAATAAAAAAACCTCTGATCCAATTGGGGGTTACTGCAACCCGATTAAACCCCCTCTTGATCCACCCCTGGAGTTGACACTTGTTTAACTGTTTCCAATAAAGACACTAAAAGGCTATTAATCTGTGCCAAGTATTTGCGGCAGCTTATGACTGATATCAATATGATCATAGGAGAAAACCAGGAAATATCAGAATATAAAATTCAAAAAAGATCTCAGGAGACAGACAAATAATTTTTATGGGATAAACTTGACTGCGTGATGCTCTAATTTGCATTAGGGTTGTTTCACTATGGACTTCTGTGTCAGGAAATTATTGATAGAAAAGTGAATAACATAAACCATGTCCAAACTGAGCAGCTTTGAAAGCTTTGAATGCAAATACAACACATGAATTTCAAAGAAGTCAAATATATACCATTGCAGGAAAACCTGCATTTTTGTATGCCAGAAATAGCATGGCTCTGCAATAAAGAATTTAACATTATAATGGTAAACACATTGGTATTATGATGGTAGTATTGACTAAAAATTTGCAAATGAAAACAAGATTGTTTTTGAAAGCAAAATAGAGGGAACTTATGACTGAACATCATGACCTTTAGTCCGTGGAATATGTCTAACAACATATGAGCCACCAGTGTAGATCCAGATGAGCCTGTACATGCAGCTTGGTCAGGAGCTACTCTGGTTGCTTTTAGATTTATTAAATTATTTCTGACAAAGCAGTGGCAGTTAAAGCTCCAGCAAG
The DNA here is from genome assembly GCA_038501625.1 of Corbicula japonica. Classification (NCBI taxonomy): domain Eukaryota; kingdom Metazoa; phylum Mollusca; class Bivalvia; order Venerida; family Cyrenidae; genus Corbicula; species Corbicula japonica. The sequence continues at coordinate 1,094,585 of JAZAYU010000067.1, read as the reverse complement.
ACTACATAAATGTGCAAGCAGATTGGTTTTCCCATGGGATATATATCATAACCATGAAGTAAAGAGTTAATAAAACTTCCTATCCAATGGCTACTTAATTAAATCTTATAGGAATTATTGACACTGACTTACATTAGAGGTGCTGATCAGAGGTAATTTCTGTACATTGACCTGTGATACATTTACACAGTTGGAAAATTAAAGGTAACATTAGTGCAAAAATATGGTTGCAATATGGCTTTTACTCCTTGCGAATGGCCTCATCATGAACAGGTTGGATCCAGATAGGCAAGTACATTCATGCTGTCTGATCTGGATTTACACTGTTTGATTTTAGTTTTTTTAGAAAACTTTTGATCAAGAAGCAACCAGTGTAGATCTAGATCAGACTGCATGGCTGATCCGGATCTACACTGGTTGCACATGTGATCAAAGGTGTTTTCATTAAGTAAAGGGTTTTAAAAAGCACTGGTAAATACTTTCAAATGCTTTCATGAGATGTTAGCTGACAGGGGTCAGACCTTCTCATAGTGCTGGCCCTTGCTTTTACTAGATAAAATCAATTAAGAGATGACTGCATTACACAATCACATTACATTATTAGCCGATAGAAGGCATTGTGATTGTGCACAAAACAAATATGAAGTCTGAGCAATAGATGTCATCTTTCATGGCCATCTCTTGGGAAATCAGACTAACACAGTCGTCTTGATTACATGTAAGCCAAACGACCAGTCTGGGAGTCTGAAGTCACATTATGACGGATTGTGGTCAGGACATATAGGAAAAACTAGGAACTTTATATCATTTCAAATATTGCTAAGAAAAATACTAGTTCCCATGATTATACAACTGAGAATATTGAGACCAGTCTCAAATCTTAAGCATCTGGTTGGCTGAAATGGAGACAAGTCTCCATTTCAGGCAGTCAGATGCTTGAGATTTCAGACAGGTCTTCAATTTATGTTTAAAAAAAGCCTAATGTTTACCAACATTTCAAAAATTGTTCTTGGTCTGCTAGAAGTTGTCTGAATTAATTCAAATTAATCTTTAAGTTTAAGTGAATATCAGCTCAATGTTCTCCCAAAAGATAACTCATGGATAACCTTCCTGCTCAAGCCAACGAATAACTGGGCACTAGATAGTCACTGTTCAGGTCTAATGATGGGGACCTGATGCTTTCTTTTTCAGACAAGAGGTTGGAATAATGTACTTAAGGTTTGAATATATGTTATTGTATTTTATTGTGTCAATATGGGTATGATAAAACATGTGGTATCTTTGAAATGTGTAAAGCCCAACGGTTTTACACAGCGAGGCATGGAACATGTGCTTGCTTATTAATATCAAAAGTCAAAATAGTGCGTGCAGTCCAATTTATTGTGTGGGGCTTTTATTGTTACTCTGTGCCATATCAAATGTTTTACATCACAACTTGAAATCAATCTTAGAAAACTAGAATTTGGTGTTCCACAGTTCACATGTTGCCTAAAATTGCACTTGAAAGGGGCATAACTCAAAATATAGTGAAACAGGAGTTGTCATTCTTGTTGTCACCGATGGCTTTGTTCATGCTGGTGATATATTCCAAGTACTAATTGAACTGGAAGTTAATGTTGGGGGACTACTGGACGCCATTAATGCTGCCAGACAATAGGATCCCTTTGTGTCTGTGTGATATTGCAGGAGACACATTAATATTCTTCATAGCAAAGTGCCAGATGAGTGTAAATTTAAAGTAGTATAACATTTGCAGAGCACAGACTTCTTTCCAGAGCAAAAATCCTGGGGATCTTGACGGCAGTGAGTGATGAAATGGATTCTCGAAATAGCGCTGTTAAGATCAGATATTTATAATGAAGCTTTTAGCACCTTCAAGTGGCATGCTATCCACTAATCAGTGAGTAATACTTGATAAACATGGTGGGTACTGTTCTTTAAATTATTAATTGCATGGGTTTCAATAATTTTAAAACTGAACAACATTATAAAAGGACATTTGGAAAGCCTACATATTCACTTTTTTAATGATGCCTTGGTTGAAGATATTGTGCCTGATCTGGTTTTTCTTGAAATCAAAATTTATATTTTCTTTAAGTTGACATTATGCTTAATTAAGCACTAAATTAGGCAGAAATGAGTGAGACAATGCTCAAAGTAAGTCAGAAATTAGTGGGTCAATGCACAAAGTTTGGCAGAAAGTGGTAAAAAGTTTCAAGTAAGGCAGAAATTAGTGGTACAAATTGCTTAAAAATAGGCAGAAATTATTGGGACGATGCACAAAGATAGGCAGAAATTAGTGGATCAATGCTCAAAGATATGCAGAAATTAGTGGGACAATGTTCCAAGTTAGGCTGCAATTACTGGGAAAATTCACGAAGTTAGGCAAAAATTCATGGGACTATGCAAAAAGTTAGGCAGAAATTCGTGGGACAATGTTCTGCAGACATCAATAAGTTAAGACAAAGCTCAAAGTCAGGCAGAAATTAGAATGGCATCACTTCAGATAACATAGCTAGTGCACTAACACTGATTCCATGATAGACACAGGATCCTGTATAATTCATAAAGTTATAGCAACACTCAATTAAGCTCAATCGGTGCTTCCTGATTAAATCTATTGAACACTTGCAGATTATGCAGCCCACAGAAGAATTTCATCCATGACAAGGTTTTAACTCTATAATAGGAACATCTAACGATGCTACAAGTTCATTAACCTATTCCTTAAAGCATTGTAAGGGATGACAATATGGGAAAATAAAAATCATCAAGTTTTACCCAACAACCAATATGACTGAATGGACTGCCTTTCAATATGGAGCTGGAGACACTCAAGTAATGATAGTTAGAAGATCAATAATCAGGTCACAGATTGATCCCCGCATTGGCTAGAATCAATGTTGTTTCCGTTATTATCAACGAAAGCTAATATACATGCTGTATATCATAATCGGCAACTGCTGTACTTGCCTTTTATCCTACGTACCGAGTCATTGGTGTGATTAATATGCTGACTCAGTAGCGAATCACGAATATCGTCAGAATCTAAATGTAGCAGGGCTTGTGATAATGATGTACAAATATAGCATGCGATGTGATGCTATTCGGCCCTGATAGAGCAAAACTATTAAATGTCAATTAAATCCTGCCAGACAAACCTTAAGAGAATGTTAACAGAAAACTGTTGCACTTCTTAGAATTGATGAGGTGACTAAGGTTACTAAGAGACTAGGGATAAAAAAATATCAAAAGAGAAAAAAAAACCCAGAAAGGTTACTAACAAATTTGTGTCAGAAATAGTTCTATTATGATCAGTGAAATTTTGATCAGTGAAATTTTGATCAGTGTAATGTTTCTGCTGGAAAGCCTCAGCGAACGACACTGCAATGTTCAAGCTAACACCTTTAACCCTATATTGCGCAGATACTTGCTTGGGCTAAAAGTGTAGATCCAGATCAACCAGTACATCTGTGCTGTCTGATCAGGATCTACACTGTAAGCACTTAGATTCTTTAGGTTATTTCTGACCAATATATGACTACTGCAGATCCAGATCAGATGGCATTGATGCTTAAAAAATGAACATATTTAAATCACGGTAAAATAAAGTGAATCTGCAGTAGCTGAAAGGGACTAACAAGGGTGAATGAAGGCAACAACCAACTTCAGGGAAAAAAATCTTTGATTAAACTGTCTTCAAAAAATAGGTACCAAAGTCCTGACCTCTTCAAACTACAAAACCATTGCCTTTTAACTAAAAGCAAGACATATTATTGTATAAAATGCAAATAACTTGGAAAAAAGACCATTCAGTAAATACACTTTATGAGATAATTAAATGATAAATTTGCTTTCTTCATGCAAAATATCATGACTAAATACATCAAACACTTCATTAAACAAGTGAGCTGAAAGATCTGAGACACTGGGGAGTAAACTGCAATATGCGCTAACCAAAGACACATTGATTGACAGAGGAAAAAATGTCCCAGTGATTGATCAGTGAAATCAAGTCAAAGCCTTCGAAAAATCTTCATCTAAAGCTCAGCATTTTTTGGTAAATTATCATAATTGCATCAGCATAAAAAGAAGCAGGATGTTTCTTCAGTTCAGTTATTTAGGAAGTGAAGGTCAGTTAACTTTAAGGTGACTTGTCAGGTATCAGAACGAAAATTGTTTGTTTTTCAAATATTGAAATTTATAACTCATATGTTCAAAACCTGTAAACAAAGTAAATGTGATGTAACTTTTTTAGCAAATCAATGCAAGTTCGAATCTATTTCATGCCAAAGTTGTAAAACTGTTAGTTACGCAGTTACAATTTCACTCATAAGAGCTTCGAAATGTACTGTTTAGTCCAAATTTTTGGCAAATTTTGCTCCTATAGATTCAATCATTTATAGGCATTACATAATCGTGCAATTATTATAAACCACTTCTGAGACACTGAAGTATTCCACTGTGAACAGTGAATATTCAGCTTTAACTCTTTTAAATCATGGATACAATTTAACCCTTTCCTCCACAGATACATGTTTATTGTGTGGGCAAACAGTTTAGATCCAGATCAGCCGGCACATCTGTGCTGTCTGATCAGGATCTAAACTGTTTGCTTTTTTATTCATCAGGCTATTTCTGACCAAAATGCAACCAGTGCAGATCCTGATCAGATGGCACGGATGTGCTGGCTGATCTGGATCTACACTGGTCGCACATGGGTAAAAATGCGTATATATGGAGGAAAGGGTTAAATCCCTGGTGTAACCAGTGTAGATCTTATCAGCATGCACATCCATGCAGTCTCATCAGATCTACAGCTGGCTTTTAAAATTTCATATAGATCCTCATCAGACTCCAATGATGTGCAGGCTGATCTTGATCTACTGGTAACACAGTCACGGGATATAATGAATATGGTTAATGCACTGTTTATTGGTACTGGCTGGCATTTTTAGGACTTAAAAGGACTTAAAACTTACAATGCACTGCTGAACTCAGAAAATAGAGCATCTGAACGGTGTAGATTCTGTTCTTATCCTAATGAAGTGAACAGTATAGATCCTGATTAGACAGCATATACAAATGTGCCAGCTGATCTGGATCTCCATTACTTGCACATGAGATAAAATGCCAATATATAGAGTAAACATTTAAGATTCAATAAGGTTAATTTTTATCAAGAAGCAAAGAGTGTCGATCCAAATCAGACAGTATGAAAGTATGGTATAAAGTTGTTTTTTTTTTAATTTCTTGCTTTGTTTCAGTCCTTTGTTTATTTACTGGGTAAGCAGTTTATTAACATAATGATGGGACAAACAAGGCAATTTAGTTAAAAACTCCAACCTATTTCCCAGTTTTATACTACATGGTGAGTAATAAGGCAAACTTAAACAGTGGCAACTTGTAATTTGCTTTTATTTCATTAGGATTTACTAACACACTTGTATTATTAGATTTCCACAGAATTCTCGACTGTTAGATCTAAACATGGAATCATTGAGAAAACGGGGAATGTCAACAGAATGGTGTTAGAGTCCGGTCAATCAGTTGTCAGTTTGTTCAAGTAATCAAGTAAACAGAAATTTAAGTGGTTTTGACTGTAAAAATCTGAAACATAACAGAAGTGAGCTGATGAGGTAAACACTCAATGTTTCCAAAATTTTTTTAGTTCTAAGTTTTACTTGAAACAGATTATTACTGGCGTACACCCCTATCCTCTCCTGAGATACAGCTTTCACTTAATGGACAAACCATTAAGATCCAGATCAGCGGGCACATCCATCAGATGGCATGGATGTGCTGGCTGATCTGGACCTGCACTTGTCACACATGTGTCATAAAAGACTGTTTATACATGGTAAAGAATTAATAAAAATAGAGTGAAGATGAACTGAGCAGGCGGGCTCAAGGGCATTAATTCTGCTCAACATAAAAAGATCTAAACATTCAACATAACTGTGATGCCGTATCTTGAAAACTGTCTCAACTTTGCTGACAGTTTTAATCAATGTTTGTGTCAGGCAGTCCACTCCATGCAAAATTTAAAAACTGTAAAGTTTGTTGTACTGTACCTAACAACATTCGTGTGACAAACAATAAATCTAGACTTGGGCAGGGCCAAGATCTTAAAACTAAGATTTGAGACCAGTCTCAAATCTCAAGCCTCTGATTGGCTGAAATGGCAACCAGTCACAATTTCATCCAATCAGATGCTTGAGATTTGAGATTTGTCTCCAGATTTAGTTTTATAATCTTGGCATTGATGATATTTACAAATACTCATTCTGGTGTCTAGGAAACTGTGAATTTTAGTTTGCTCTGCAAAATTTGCTGACTGATCATGTTCTCAGAGATATTATAGATCATTTAATGGAATCTGATGGCAGTCAATGAATCTTGTCTGGTGTGTATGGTTCTAGTAGATGATACACAACATGGCAGTTCACTATTTCTGGACAGGAAACAAACAACATGTCAACAAATAACTGTACTGTTATATTGTGCCATAATTGTAGGAGCACATAACTGAGTGTATGTTGATAATTATTTTGGTCATTAACAATAATTCTGTGCCATTATGGACAAGTACATATAACCTGATGACTTTTACATTAAGTCCTCTTGAACTATTATTTCTGCATTTGGCATTTTCCACAGCAGTGCTACTTTTCTTAATGATTGTCCTGTCCATTCATTGTACACAACAAACATGGCATCCTGTTGTACTTTGATAAAAGTCATCTTAACCCTTTACTCTATGGTATATGCTTGTTATCCACGGATGAACAGTGTAGATCCAGATCATGTGATCTGGATCTACACTGTTTGCTTTTTGATTCAATAGGTTATTTCTGACCAAAAAGCAGACAGTGTAGATACTGACAAGACACCACAGATGTTTAAACATGTCATCATATTATAAGACCATTGAGTAAACCTTTTCATCACAAAGCACATCTCACAAGACATTTGGAACCAGATTGATCTATTCTACACTGTTTGCTTATCATTTAATACATTTCTGCAATACAGGTTTGTTAACTAAAGAATGGAATGGAGTCATGCTCTACAATAATTTCAACATTATTTTGTTCACAAGGCAAAGTGTTAGGGGAAAAATAGTCTCCCAAAAGCCTGTAATTTCTGAAGCAGCTGTACCAAAAAAAATTCTCATAAACTTGATGCAAAGTAACTCTGTATTCTCTGACAATTAAATGGGCCGTTCCTTACTTGGGCAAAATCTACTTATGCAATTCCACTTGTGCTTCTGTAAAAATAAGCGAATCGGCTAAACTATGACATGTTCAGACCTGGTGGTTAATTAATTAATGATGAGTTATTTGAGGATGGGGAAGTAATTACGATGCCTTTGATTCAAGAAATGAATGACACTTTATACCACCGAGCGAATCACCATTATCCAATTTGCTTCAGGTGCCTCAGAAAAAAGATGTTTGTTAAGGAATATACTAATAATACTGGCTCAAGCTGCGTCACGCCCGGTAAACATCACTCCACAACCAAAAAGAGAACATAACAAAATGAGCGAAAGCCACTTCCGGGATTATGCGAAAGCGCTGATTTGTTTACAAAAAGTGAGTATGACCAACATTTTTTTCTCTTTATAAGACAAAGACGAACTTTTCAAAAATCGGGGAATGTAGTGCCGTGTAAGAGTGATAAAGCTTCATGGAAAACACGGTTTCATATTTTAAACATGTAAAATGTTCAGGCTAGAACCTTTTTCCCAGCGAATAATGATGAGGTTTCTTTACAAACTTGTCATTTCGCCTTAATTTTGTTCTTTGGTTGCTTTTAGAAATTATTTCTATGTTGCGTGTTAATCGAATACCAGTCGCTTGTGACTGCTGTACAGATTTCGGATGGTGTAACGCATCTTTAAATGATTTATTCTCATTTTTCAAGAGGCGTAAGAGCGAAAGAGCTAGTTGTGGAGCGAAATCAAAGGAGGTAGAGCGAAAATATAACTTCATAATCGTTGTCATTGCATTGTTTAAACTTGCTTGTTAACACATTCATTTAAATCAAATTTGATCGATAAGCTCCTTGTAAATTTACAAGTAAGTCAGTATGTTTATTAAAGTGACATTTAAACACGTGATGTATATATACGATTACAATTATCAGTATAAACTGTTCCTGGCTCCCTAAAAGCATATGAGGAAAATACGCCTGCATATATACACCTTAAATGAAGATATATAGATAAGCGTTCATCACCATGTTATTATCAGATACTAGTATAATATTTCCCAACACATTTATACAAATATATTATATCTAAAAACTTAAGAATAAATAGATAAAAATACAGTGTTATGAAGAAAACAGGATTAGTAAATGACAGGCGATTTAAATCACATTGTCACTGTCAAACCCACACAATTCAGAAGACTATTTTTCAAACTTACCTGCATCTTTCCATTTATTACAAAAATATTACTTTAAATTATATTGACATTTACTAGCTTGTGATACGATGATGATATTAATTTAAGGGGCGTAAAATGACAGAAATAGGTAAAGCTAAAACAATATATCCTTATGAGGCAAAGACAAACCGAATAGCAGTATTTATGTATCCCAAGAAAATGCGCGAATACTAAAATTGTCATGTACTGGTGCTTGTCGTTTACTCTTCGAAATCTTAAGATAAATAAATGTAGGTGCGATGAAAAACGATTACTGAAAACTCCTTCTAGTTGCAACAGTTTTTTTCCACATAAATTGACATTCTGTTCAACAAAACATAATATTACTTTATATTGAAATGTCTCTGAGCTGTAACACATGTACGCGAGAAATCAAGATGTGTAGTGATTACGTTAAGACTGACAAACACAGGTATGCTGGTGTTATGTTTTCGCTCAGCCTCTCAGCTTTCGCTCCGCAACTAACTCTTTCGCTCCTTCACTTCTTGAAAAATGAACATTCATCGCTTAAAGAGGCATTAGATCACCCGATATCTGTACAGCAGTCACTAACGACAGGTATTCGATTTACACGCAACACAGAAATAATTTCTAAAAGCAATAAAAGAACAAAATTAAGGCGAAATGACAAGTTTGTAAAAAGCATGCACCATTGTTCGCTGGGAAAAAAGTTCTAGCATGTGCAATAAACATGTTTAAAATATGTAAACGTGTTTTGTGTGAAGCTTCATCATCCTTACACGGCACTACATTCCCCGAATTTTTTAAAAGTTCTTCTTTCTGTCTTATAAAGAGAAAAAATGTTGATCATGCTCACTTTTTGTCTGCTTTCGCTCAATCCCGGAAGTGGCTTTCGCTCATTTTGTTATGTTCTCTTTTTGGTTGTGGAGCGAATGTTTACCGGGCGTGTGGGTGGCATATTGATTGTCGATGTTTGGGCTTTGATAACACCATTGTCGTTTACAAAAAAAACATGTGTAAATTTATTTTAAATGGGCATAATACGTAGTTTTTTGTAGAAATATGGAATGTTGCATGATCATTTTCCTTTGTTTTATTCTGAAGGCCGATTCCAAATTTATGGGTATGAGAGGAAGGTTAGGACATCGCTTGAATGTTATCTATCGCAAAAGATAAGTATTAGATCACAATAACATGAAATTCATACAATAACTAACCTCTCCATGGTGTTTCCTCTGACCTGGCGATCTATCATAATTCTCACAATCTATCATTATCCGCGATTCTCATTATCTGGGTACATACCGTGTTATACAGTAATCACTGAAAGGACTTGATTTTCTTTGACTATAGAATAGTCATCTCTTAGTGCACTGGGCTGATTAGTGGAAATAGCCAACCATTAGACCCTGATCAGCCTGCACTGCTCAAAGGCTCTAATTCTGGGTCTACACGGGTCCCAAGTAACATATAAGCTGCTTTGGCTGGGCTATTCTGTGGAAAATTTAATTAACCACTGGCTGTCATTCAATTGTGTTCATTGTTTCAGGTTTCTAAATCTGCAAAGAGTTGTACTAAGAACTAGCCTCTCTTAATCTGAGCCTGACAACCCAATGGTGCTACTTGCTGGACTTAAGAGAAGAGGAGAAGAATCCTAATCAGGCTGTAGGGATCTGATAGAAAATGCAATTATGCACTAAGTGTGAACATTAAGATGGTTCACATCAGTGTAAGCTTTCCTAGACATCTGATACAGTAAGCAAACCACTCCTCTTGCTTAAACAGGTTTTCATGCGTAAAGAAAGTGTGTTTGTAACTGGTGGTTAGGGGTGAACACCAAGAAACTCTTAAGGCTAATCCTTTACTCCATGACTGGGGTTACCTTTATCCCATGTGCTACCAGTTTAGATCACAATCTGCTCGCATATCTGTGCAGTATGATCTGGGTCTAAACTGGTTGCTTTTTGCATCAGACCATATTTATCTGTAGGTGAACAGTGTAAATCCTGATCAGACTAAACATGAATGTGCAGAATGATCTAGATCTACACTTGTTGCACATGGGGTATAGGTGATATCCATAAAGTTAAGGGTTAAATGACAGAAAATACTGAAACCGTTAACGATCCAATATACACACTGGCGTGTGACAGATGCTGTTTTAAAAAAAACAGTCCTGATTTTGCATGCATTGATCACCAAGCAACCATCATAATTCTTGGCAAGGCAATAATTTCTGTGTACACAGGGAAGCAAACAGCAAATAGAGTTTTAATCTGTAAGCACATGTTTTCTTCCCAACCAAATACAGTGAATTTCCTCTAAAGGAATTAATGATCACACTTCAAGATTATATTGCTATTATTGCCACTCTATGAGAATTATAGAGGATAAAAATACCACAGAATCTTTCTTCTCTCACAAGCAGCAAAAACAAATCTCTAAGAGAATTATACAAATTGAAAATAGTAAAATTGGAAAATGCCCTAGTTGACTGAACTGCATTGATCAATGACAATTATCTAAAGGTCAGTGTCCAGCGCTAAGGGCATTTGTTTAATAATCAGAATTTATTGTTTGCCTGTTTGTCTAAAAATTGCAACTGTAGTATTCCGCAATTAAGGCGTGTGTAGGCTTTATTTGCTTCGTGTTCATTTGATCCATTCTTGCTGTGCCAGTCACCTTGAATACATGTAATTTTATTATGAGATTGTGGATTGAATATAGCTCTGAGAATGTAGGTAGATTCTGTTCAGAAAGCCCACTCTGTTTGAAACTAATTTGCTTGTAAAACAAACAACAAGTTCAACATTCAAACAAAATAACAACTGCTGATAAAGAATGGGTTTCTACAATGATGTCATCAGATGTCACAAACCATCATTAGGTTAAGTAAAACTGAACAATTATGAATTAATTTTTTTAAATACAACCCTCGTTTAATTTTACCAGAAGAACTTAAAACAACATCATTAATATTAATGATCTGCAAAGATTTCAAGCTTTTCACTCAGAAAAGGTGATTTTTTTCTCAGGCTTTAACAATGAGAGCTCTTTCCTTATACTAGTTTGTCTCGCTCAAAACAAGTGGTTTTTTAAATCTGAATGTTACAGACTCAAATTTTATAACTCTTCCTTACTCAAAATGACCTGACCACACTCAGAGTGTTTCGTGCACAAAATGAGTGGTCCTCAATCAGTGTTCTTATTCAAAATGTGTGGTAGTCATTTAATGTTATTTACTCATACGTGGTCCTCATTCATTGTTCTTTACTCATAATGAGTGTTCCTCACTTAGACAGAGTGTTCTTTACTCAAAATGAGTGTTCCTTACTCAGACAGTGTTCCTTACTCATAATGAGTGTTCCTCACTCAGTGTTCCTTACTTAATATAAGTGTTCCTTACTCAGAATGAGCCGTTCTCACTCTGAGTGTACCTTATTCAGAAAGAATGCAACACTTACTATCATCAGTGTGTGGTGCAGACAATATGGTACTATGTTTCATCTTCACCTCCTCCACATTGGACGCTATCTTGTCAATCATCTGACGGATTTCTTCAACCTGCAATCAAAATGCAACTACTGAGTTTTTAAATTTGGAGCACTTTTATTGGTCTTCATTGTGGTATTTTGCAGACATTTATTAAATAAATAGTGAACATCATGTCCACTGCAAATAAGAAATAAGTGTGCCAAGCGCTGAACCCAATATACACCAATTTTTTTGGTCACCCTTATTAAAAGGAAAGGGTGACACCAATCATTGTTAAGAGAGTTATTTGATGGAATTTACTGTGATAGACATTGGAATACTGCAGACCTTGACTTTGATATTCATAATGATCTGAGTCTCACTACTAACATCTTGTGCCCAATATTATAATATTGAGATTTGAGACCAGCATCTCATTTTAATCATCTGAGTGGTTGAATAGGACACTTGTCTCAATTTCAACTGATCATCATGCTTGAGATTTTTTTAACTTCAGCTATTGTAGGCATCTAAGCTCAGCATATTGTCAGGAATACCTGAGGGATTATACCAATACATGACCTAATAATTACCACTTTTTTTTCATGGGGAAGACAGACGGTCTATCATATTCTTGTGACTGAAGACCAAATTCCTATATCATTAAGATAATTGGCTAAAACTAAGTCTACTCTAAACAAACCAATCACAAGCCGTAATTCAGTAATAATAACATGTTTAACCTGGTTATGAAAATGGTGTTGAATATACTTTATTTTATGCTTTTCAGTGAAATATAGAGTTTTCCCGGTGAAATAAAAGTGGTATTTCACTGTTTTCAAACAGTGGAATATCATTTTTATTTTCACTGTTTTTGACGTTGGTACCCAAACGCACATAACATTCCGAATGAGAACGTTTAGAAATCGGACTCAAGTTTGGTCATATGACGTCATGACGTCACGTTGAAGACAAAAGTTTTGGCGCCATTTCATGCAATGTTTCTGTCTTATTCACACAAAGTTTGAACTAAAAGCATAAAATAAAAAGAAAATTTGTTTTTACCAGTGTAAGATAGAAATATATTTCACTCGTGAACTCCGGAATTATGTATTTTCACTCGTGGCTTCGCCACTCGTGAAAATACCAATTCCGGAGCTCACTCGGTGAAATATATTTCTATCTTACACTGGTAAAAACAAATATCCTCTATATTGTGTTAATAATTCAATTAATAATGTCTTTGATGTAACCATGTGCTGTCATTAGTTTTGGTCTGCAGGTTGAATAAACAACCCAGACAAAATTTGTAACACTAATTATTTACAGTATAGTGCTAATTGAAATCAGGGTCTTGATTGATCTTGAGTAAGTACTTGGCAAATCTAAGAACCATTAAGACTGGCATATTTATCTATATTTGATCTGAGTTATGATTGGTCAATAGGGGGATTGAATGTGTGAGAGGGGAGATTATTCAGGTTTTAGCATTCGTGGAAACAAGATTACTTTTAGACTTAGTACATGGAAATTAATTAATATAATTTATATCTGAATTAAATTCATCTACAACATAAATCAGACTTGTGATTTTTTAAGAAAGCTAATTCCCGTAATAAAAAATATTAAAATGTATAAAAATAATTATAAGTATTTAGAACCAGTTTGCATGGCACATCAACACAAAATTAGAATGGATATGTCAGTAATCATAAAACAAATTGTGATGAATATAAAAGAAACATGACGAGGCATTCAGCCTGATTATTACATGATAGTTTTCAGTATTCACACGATTAATTTAACCCTTCACCCCAAAGGATATAGCTGTTAACTATGGGAAAACATTGTACATCCATATCAGCCAACATACAGGTATTTCTGCTAATTGATCCAGATCTACACTGCACTTTTTTATTCATAAGGTTATTTCTTTATAAAAGCAAACAGTATAGAGCCTGATCAGATGCGGAGAATGATGTGCAGAGAATGATGTGTCAGCTGTTCTGGATCTACACTGTTTGCACATGTGATTAAACCTGTATTAAATGACATGGAGTTAAGTTGAAGCCAGGAAAACATTCATGACAGCCCATTCTGACCAAACGTGTGTGATGACACATTTAATACATCGTTGGTGGGCACAGTTGACTACTGGATATTAGCTGTTCTACTGATGGACAGCGTGTCGCTTAATAGATATCATTCTCTTATTGGTATGACAGGAATTTCTGCAAACCATAAAAATTATTGACAAGAACTCTAGCAGATTTACTATTGTATTACCTCAAAAGCTTTAAATAATAAATACCATGTAACCAATACTATATCTGTAACCAGCAGTCAATAAATACAATGATGAAAGTCTTTATCTATGAAATTGTGAAGCAATTATTCGTAATTTGAATAGCTATTGAACACTACTGTCCATTTGTTCTGCTCAACTTTCAATTTATATCAGATACAAAATTTGTTTCATTTATTGGCAATATCACAGAATGCAAATAAAATGTCAAGACCTATTAGTACTGACTAGGTCAACTTTTTGAGAGCAAAAATAATTGTTTTGGGTACCTTGAAAGCATTTAAATCAAAATACATGTACTATTTAAACTGTAACTTGAAATCTTTGACCCTTAAATTACTTAATGGGATATGGGTAACCAGTGTAGATCCAGATCAGTCAGCATATAATTGCAGTCTGATTTTTTCACCTCGCCCTCCCTGATACAAGGTCATTATTGTGAGGGCAAAAAGCAGTTGGTGCAATGCATGGTTTAAAACCCAGGTAGATAAAAATATATAGTGACCATCAATGGGAAGTTACCACTTTTATCAAAGCTATAATGTAACATTGATGAAATTCAAACCTGTTGGTATGGCAAAGAAGAATTGGTACATACTTGCAATTTCGAGTCAATATTTGAGAGAAACAATACAATAAACCAGAAAACTTGCATAACAACCAATGGAAAAACATATTAAAGGCTCATTTAAACAGGTCTTCCCTTTTCTTCGCTTCACAGAAAATTTATTTTAATAAGATTTTAAAGTTTATAATGATTTCATTTCAGACAGTCTCTACTGTAAAAGTGGTCAAAGTTTCAAGAATGTTTAGATTTATTGGGATGGACTGTCTCTAAAATAAACTTTAGCACAGCACCTGTTCAGCACCATCTCATAATTATGACCAGATTGTTTAAAAAGCTGACAGCTGATTGCAAAGAAGCATGCATACTAATTGTCTGGTGCTACACTGTCATGCCAGAACACCACAGCCAATCCACTGCAAGACCCAAGTTTGTCTCTTAAGCTGTATGTAAACATCACTTTAAACTGCCCATTTTCAGTAATTTGATGGATTTAGCCTTTCATATTCAACCTGCCTCAGAGACCTCTTACAATAGCTTAACTCGGGCAAGCCCTATAATCAATCGGATCAAATAAAGGCCTGCATTATGCATCAGCAAAACAATAAAGAAAGTTTAATCGCTGTTACAGATTCAATTTCATTAATAGAAATCGTTGCATGGTTAGCAGACGTGATAAATCATGGAGGAATGGCGAATGCAGCAGCAGCAACTGATTGCCTGACTCACTTTCACAGTGACAGTTATAAATGAACACACTGACAAACATTGTTAACTGACAAGAAAATTGAGAAAATTACTAAGTAAATCACATGATACATCAGCTAAACAAGATACTTTACCAAATATTTCTAGAGAAATCTGGCCTACAACAATATTGATATTTGTTTCATAATTCAATGCAAGGAGTACATAACACAAATTACACAATGAAAACAACTTTCTGTGACTGTGTTACTGTAATATGAGTTGTTTTGCAGGATTGTAAACTAAATGGATGTGCAGAGGATTTGTTATATTCCTCAGTGCAAAAAAAGCCAAAATTCAATTGAAAAATGTTCCGGACATAGATCAAAAGAACATGCAAGAGCAGGCTGTGTGAAATATTGAAAACCTGCAAATGATGCCAGGGGCCAGGGCTGCAGTGCCCCGCAGAAGAAACCAGAGCCCCAGTTGAAGCTTGAGTTTTATTTGCCATTTCTGAGGGTTCTGATTGCTTCCTGGAGAGATATTCATCTACATTTCAACAAAATAATCTTACAAACTTCTCTGAAATTGCAGATGTCTGCTGACAGAAACAATTCTTTAAAAAGTCTGTTATCTTCAGAATGGAGTCATTGAAGGCCCTTCTTTCAGCTTGATTTGTAATTTACACTTTTTTCCGCAAACTTCACAGAACACAATATCACAGGATGTCTAATATCAGCAACTTTTCCTCCAAATCACTCTCTCTCAACCATTCCCAAGTCAGCATTTTTTTAATTTTGTTTTTGCTTTTCTTTCAAGTTCTTTTACATTGTATCATACAAGTAGAAGCTTCATTGTTCTTGCAAAATTCTGCATGTTGACTGTGAGTTATCAAAGTCTGACTTGTAAGCTTAAATGAATCAAATGTTCTTGGTTAAAACAGTAAATTTCAAAACAATTAAATTGCACCACAGATTTCTGTCATACATATTAAATGATGGCTATTACTAATTACGTACCCCTAATGTTCCATCTACGGTAGTTGTCATAAGATCAAAGATGTATTATCCCTCCCCCCCCCCCCCCACAATCTCCTGAGAATAACATGAATGGGAAAATCAGTGTAAGTTGGACCTAAGAATTCAGTGCAATCAAACCCTGTGATAAGCTCTGTTTTTTTTTTTATTAAAGTTTTTCCTTACTTTTAAGTATTTATCTTTGGAACTGACATGTAACTTTGGGCGATGATTTTGGATGCGCAATATCAGCTTTTCTGTTGATTTTTTCCCAAATTATGGGTGTGTGTTATACATCAATGTGCTTTACACAACAGAATATGGTAAAAAACTGTTATAGGATTAAAAAGAATCTCTCACTTGAAAAATCAGATACACAATCATGCAGGTCAGAACACCCGGTAACTGCCTACTCAGAACAAATGAAATACAGCTGTTTCACAGAGCAATAATAAGCTTCATTAATTTCTAGTACCGTAATCCCTCATGTAATCGCCGCACTTTTTTACCCGATTTTATCGTTAGGAAGTTGGGGGTGCGGCCATTCCATAGGTGTAAGACCTTTTGACATTTTTTCTAGAACGATTCTGCCGATTTTTGAAACGCCATGCGTTTACCTTATGATTTTATTACATGAGCTCTCTAAATAGGAGGTTGACGGACGATATGAACGAGGTAGCGCCGTTGTATGCTTTGCCGGTAGCGATCTAATTTAATTAATATATTTTGTTTAAAAATGCATTATAATATTTAAACACTAACCAACGTGAATATATTCCATAATTTCCAGTTTTATCTCGTATCATATTTCAGAATTTTTGCAACATCAAACAATTTCAGCCAGCTAAAATGTCGTGCACACTACCAATACAGATCAAAGGGTTTCATAGCAATGCCGATAAAACAACACAGCCTTAATACGAGCCGACAATTTCTTTGAAGTTTTATTAGACAGGAAGTTGCACAGACAGGAAATATCGACCATATAACCTGTCAATAAAACGTAACCTCCATATGAAATAAACAGGACGGTTGATCAAAGCAAAATGTATATACATGAACTAGGGTTTTTTTAAAACGAGTTTGTAAAATAACCAATGCAATGTATACGGAAATATTTAAATTTATACGGATTCTTTTATTTCTATCAAGTTTGAACTTGAAGATAAAATTCTTTAAAGTGCAAGGTCTATTCATACGTAACTAAGAATCATAATAATTGGTACAAGTTTGTACATCACCTGTTACTGTTAATTGTCACTAATTGACACGTTATTCTCTTCTGTCAGAGCCACTAATTTACAGAATATTCTCACCTGTCTGCTGGGACTCCAGAGAAGACGGTGACATGTTCAGAAGGTGCGAAAATATCTTATTGACACTTGACATTTGAGGGGACATGAGTTGCTCAATTTTCCTTAAAAACCTGCCTACCAAGATCAAACAAATAACTATCTCAAAATGTCAAACATACCTATCTCTCTATTGTCATTCTGACCTCACCTTAAAATTGTCGAATACCTAAAATTGTGGTAGGTCCTGTCTACAAATCGTTCACAGCAAAGGAAAACTTAGCAGTAATAGCGTATTCTGAAGTCCACAAATACAAAAACAATACATTTATATAGCGCAAAAATAATACATTTTCTATTGCGCTTTACATTAAAACAAAACAAAAAATGTATGCTAGTTTCACGGACAGCGACGGCGGTGACAGCGAATTTGAGAGTTTCGACGAGTCCGACGAGAATTTAGATACCACAAATATTCAAGAAGGAATTAATTTTTGCCAAATAAATCCACGTCAATATTTAACTATAGAAATAATAATACGCTATTTTTTCAACGATTCTTGGTACGTTACTGAACGGCCGTCATTGTCTTTATCGTTTACGCGGTATTCACATTGTTACTTCCCCTTATTTCTCTTTCCATTTTGCAAAATCGTTTACACTGTATCAACTGTGCGGCCTTTACATTGAATTAGGATTTTTCTTCATTTTTTTCGGTCATTTTGGGGGTGCGGCGATTAGACAGGTGCGACTATTACATGAGGGATTACGGTATTCTGAATTGCTGGTATATTTTATCACCTCCAGATACTTTTGCCCTTAAAAGACATGTTATGTGGGAAGAAAAATCTGCTACAGTTATTTCCAAATTAGTCATTTGCATGATCCTAGGGATATCTTGAGTTGGTATCTGGTACATAAAGGTTCTGAAGAAGCATTATATTTAAGGCTAAACATTAGTTTTGAAAATCCTGATATTAAATCTTGAAAACTGATTTTAAATTACTGAATATGAGATGTCAAATGAGACTGAAGGTGATCAGAGCTGTACAAAATTTTATTTTAAATGTTTTTTTTTTCTATTTGGCCGAGTTCGACAAAATAAGGCCTATGGGGCAAAAATCACAAATAGAGTTTTTAGACTATTCTAGAAGTGTGAAATCTTATAAGTTAAAGATTAAAATTTACACAAAATTACAAAATTAAATTTAAATCTGCAAAAAAAACCAGTCCATTACAAAAATTAGGCAGGTGAAAGTTTATGTTCTAGCAGTCTGACAATGAAACCCATAAGACAATTGATATTTCTCACATATATATCAATGGAATGTATGTGTCTCTGTCCAAACGATATGGCATCTGACCACTACTAATGAAATTTTCAACAATTAATGTCAGCAATTTCAGGAGCCTTTTTCAGTCTGGTTTCCCTCACTGGAGATCGAGTAAAACCGTATCAATGACATTACAGAAATCAATATGCTTGTGGTGACATTTTTTTTCATGCCTGTTTCTTTGACTATGCGCATGACTGTTTGGTTGCCGATACAATTTTTTCTCCTCTTAACCCTTTCCTTGATATATAATATGCATTTTTATACATGTGCAACCAGTGTAGATCCAGATCAGCCGGCACATCAATGCTGTCTGATCAGGATCTGCACTGGTCGCATTTTGGTCAGAAATAACCTAATGAATCAAAAAGCAAACAGTTTAGATCCTGATCAGACGGCACGGATGTGCTGGCTGATCTGGATCTAAACTGTTCGCCATAGCAATAAATGTGTATCTATATAGGAAAGGGTTAATGTTTGCTTATTTTGTTTTCACATGATGCTTTTTTCATTTTATGCGTACATGTTTTAAATTTCTTTTATTTTGTTTCCCATGCAGGTATTTGTTGGGTTCTGTATTTCCTGAGACTGCCATTAATTAATGTATAATTAAGACTATTAAGAATTATAAGCCAGAATGCTAACCAGAGAGGAACAACAATGCATCCTTTGGTTAATCCTTTATTCATTGGAAATGGCTTTTCCAAAATGAAAACAGTGTAGATCAAGATCAACATGCACATCCGTGCTGTCTGATCAGGATCTGCATTGTTTGCTTTTGGTTTATTAGGTTATTTCTGACCAAAAACATGAATCTGCCAGCTGATCTGGATCAACAATAGCTGTTCATGCATAAAATGTGTACAGGGTTTGGTATTGTGAATTTGAGGAAGTGAGTAAAAGCACAAGGAAAAATGCTTTTTTTCAGTAGCACACAGTTAATTTTATAGTTTGTTGATTATTTGTAATCATTAATAATCACGTAAACACTGTAAAAATGTCCTTTTTAAGTATCCAAAACAAAGCTCCTGGGTTGTTGTAAACTGAATTTATAACAAATATGGCTTAATGAAGGGACAATGCCCCTAAACTATATGCGTAATCAATTATGTGTAATCAATTATGTTCAATATGGTAATCTGAACAATTTTTTATTTTCATTATTAAAGTTGTAAATAAACCTAATGTTAAAAATATTAAATGTTCCATGATAAATCAGTGGTATGCAAGAGTGCATAAACAATGTCCCTTGCATGAAAATGGGCGAACAATGTAGATCCCCAATTTCACTTAAATTGTAGCTTTTTACAGTATGTCAATTTCTCAAAGCAGTAATGTACAAGCAACATTTCTGCCATTTGTTCCAATATTTTGCTTATATCCCCCTCTGATTATATCATGGTGAGCGGTCCTGGACGCTGACGACTGCGATATGACAGAGCTGCAGTGTAGGCACTTTTGTTGCTGTGCCTAATTTCGTGCCAGGGAAATAAAATGATACTACAGTTATCAATATTGTCTTCTTGTGATCTCTTCTCATTTAACCCTTTCACTTTAACCCTTTCCTCCATCCATACACCTTTATTGCATGGGCGTCCCATCTGATCAGGATCTTCACTGTTCGCTTTATGATCTGGATCTACACTGTTCGTCAACGCAATAAAGGTGTGTCTATGGAGGAAAGGGTTAAAATAATATCCTTGAACAAAGGATTAAAAGCATGTGACAAGGACATTTATGAATATGATCATCACATAATCAAACCACTACCAATTAGGAGATAAACTCTTTATGACACAGCAAATAATCGAAAACATAGAAATACCATCACCAAATATTTTCCTAGGGACTTATTGATTTTCCAAGAGATAACTTATTTGAATGTATCAGTAATTGAATGATTTAGCTACAAAATACTTCCAATATAAGATGGCAGAAAGCGAAGTATCAGAAATCTTCATGTTGTCATGACCTAAAGCAGTATATTATTTTAATATATCATTTTATGGTGCTGTTTTTCATGAGTTTGTGATTTTATATTCAGGGTAAGTCGTCTTCAGGGAGACAAGCAGTGATCAGTGTTGAATACAATAGGTGCTTTGCTTGTTTGTTTTTACATAGCTGGTTTGTAAACAGTTGTGAATCAAAGATCTCATTCACTAACTTATAATTTTAACATCACATGAACTCAGCATTTAACTCTTTACTCCATGACCAATGTAGATCCAGAGTGATGGGCTAGGTGCTGAGTTAATAGAAAACAGTGTAGACTAGATCATATTTGAAAGGTTGATCGGGTCTACACTGGTCCTAAAAACAACAGAAGCTAATCTAAGCACTTGAAGCACGATGGTTGGTACATGTATCAGGAAGTTATCACTCCAGCACTAACCTGCAGGACCTAACAGAATATTACCTTAAACACAATGTAAGATAGTCTCTGTGAACTTATGGTCAAGTTATAGACAGTGCCCTCTATCACTGCTGTAATCCTTTCCACATTTGGAATCTCTCATGTGAGAAAATGTCTGATCAGGACCTACACTGTTGGCTTCTTGGTCAAATATGACCTAATAAATCAAAAAGCGAACTGTGTAGATATTGATCAGTTGACACGGATGGCCATATCCCATCATCGGATAACCAGATGGCTATATTCCATCATTGGATAACCGCAATATCCCATCGGGTAAATGGTAAAATGATAAAATCAAAATGTAGTGGCTTACCTGTGCGAAGAACTCGTCCATGAAGCCTCCAGAGTCGACCCCGACCTGAACCTCGTCAGCATCATCGTCATCACTCTGGGTCTGAAAATAAATAGGATACTTTTATATAACATAAGGAACCACCATGATACTCCAACAAAGTGCTTAACCCCATACTTCATAGATACACCTTTTATCACATGGGAGACCAGTTTAGATCCAGATCAGCTAGCAAAGCAAAACCACCTGATCTTGATCTACACTGGTCACTATTTGGTCGTATAATAACCTAATGAATCATAAAGCGTTAAAACGCTTATATATGGAATTACTCCATGGGATAACTCTTTACTTGATGGGATAAGGCTTTACTTGATGGGATAACTCTTTACTTGATGGGATAACTCTTTACTTGATGGGATAAGGCTTTACTTGATGGGATAAGGCTTTACTTGATGGGATAAGGCTTTACTTGATGGGATAAGGCTTTACTTGATGGGATAACTCTTTACTTGATGGGATAACTCTTTACTTGATGGGATAAGGCTTTACTTGATGGGATAAGGCTTTACTTGATGGGATAACTCTTTACTTGATGGGATAACTCTTTACTTGATGGGATAAGGCTTTACTTGATGGGATAAGGCTTTGGGCAAACAATGTATATCTGCATCAGCTAGCATCACTGTTTCCTTTTTGATTCATTAGGTTATTTCAGACCAAGAAGCACACTGATGTGCTGGATGATCTGGATCAACACAGTTTGCACATGACAAAACTCTATAATATTAATTAAAATGCTAATAACAAAATCAACAGCTGTCTATCCGTTTTCCCATCCCTATATTTATTCAACGGCAAAAAGCATGATGAAATATTTAAGTTTCTACCACCCAACTTGTGGTGATGTTTCTTTATACAATAGTTACATGGAAAAAAATATTTTGAGACTCAGTAAAATAAAGCTTTGTGAAGGTGTAACTACAGTCAATCTTTATTGTAGGGGTTTTCCTTTTTTTAGATTGTTTTTATTGCTACCAGAACATCTCGAGAAAAGATTGTTTTAACAAGAAAGGATTTTGGAGGATTTTGTGCAACGACAAAGGTCTCTTAATTCTATGAGCATCTCTATTGTTTTTTTCTCAGTTTTCTGAGTACAATGACATATACCAAAACTGGTCTATACTGTACCACATAAATTGTGCAATGTAGGTGAGCGTATAGAAACACTTAGGAAATATTGTTAGCCAGATATCCTTAACTTCTACCTCTCCTAAGATGATAATATCATTTCATGAAATGTTTCAAACTTTTGATTATAAATTAATTGAATTTAATCTTTAAATATGTAATATTGATCCCTTTTGGTGATCTCTGTCAATCTTAGTATTGAGTGTTCCTCTAAGCTCACCTACATTGCAAAAGTTAAATGGTACAGTATAAGTAAGCTGTATACTTCATGAACTGGTACCTTAACAATCAGCAGGCTCAAAGCCTGAGCACAGCTTACATCACATTAACACTGTAGACCCAGATCAACATTTAAATCATGGTCTTCACTGCTGTTTTTAGTCAATAAGTGTCTACAAAACATCCTCAAGCCCAATTTTACTGTTTTCTTTAACTTTTAAGTGCAACATTATTGCGATCCAACTATTAAAACCACCTTTGGGACAGACAGGACCAGGTCCCAAGATCATAAACTAAGTTTTGAGATCAGTCTCAAATCTCAAGGATCTGATTGGCTGAAATGGCGACTGGTCGCCATTTCAGCCAATCAGATGCTTGAGATTTGAGACTGATCTCCAGATTAAGTTTTATTATCTTGGGCACAGGAAACACACTTCATAAATAAGAAATATTTTTTCTGGAATTCTGGAAGGGGTGGGGTGCTAAAAATGTTTGGTAAAATGATGAATTTTAAACAGTATTAAAGCAGCTATAGTTAATATATAGATGGTCTTAATGATGCAGCCGTCCTAATACAGAGTTTTAATGACTTACTGCATATTTACAAACTGAACTGCTATGGTACCATATATCAAGCTGAATAACAATTGCTCCCTTCATGTGAAGTCTTTCTTGTTTTGAAAATTTATACAAGTATCACACAATTTATTTCTTCAATTCAGCAAGTTTATGGAATATCCAATGTATCAGTAAAGAAATAGAAAAATTATAAGTTTGTTAGAATATTGTTCTTTTTTTTTTAATAATTATTATTGAAGTACTGGCATATATACGAAATAAAATATATCATATTTAAATGTAAGGTCAAAGCCCAGATATTAATTTTTGATAAAGTGTTACAAAATTATCACTTTATAGCCAAAGTTAACACTAATTGTTTGAGAAAATGCCACAGGAAATAGCCTTGACTAATCCTTATTTCCTAATGATCTTATCACACATTCTTTAAATCACTACTATCAATTATCACAGGAAATTTATTTAACACTTTTAACTAAATCAACACATTTTTAGTGAAAACTCCATTGTTAAAAAAGATCTTCACGAATAATACTATGGTCCAATGGAAATACAGTGACACACTTTAATGCAATATATATTGTAATTAAGGAAACAGATGTTGTCATTTGTTTAAATTTTAAAGTTCGATGAATATTCAGGATCAAATCAAATTGCTTTAAATAGTAGAACACAGGACTGGTAAGTAAAACATATTTATATTATTGCATTTTAATAGACTGAAAATTAAATTTTAAAGAAAAAAAACATGACTTTCTGAAGGAAGAAAAGGTTGAAAGTTTATAGAATTAAATGTTGGTACTGGGAAGGTGACACAGGTGTTATCCAAACTTTTTTTATTGGGGGGGGGGGAAGATAAACTACAATGTATAGCTTTATTTCTCAATGAAATTATTCACATTCATAAAAATATTGGTCAACAGTAAAAAAAGTTTTTACCTTCCACCAGCGTCTTACCTTCCTTAAAGAAGTATTTTGGGTTATAATTCAGTTTGTTGTCAGCATCATTCTCTCCTGAAGGAAGTATGTTATTAGGATGTTTGAGTGTAAATTGAGTTTGGCTAAGTTTTTGAGCAAAAATAAAAACCATGGACTCATTAATCCTTTCCGCAATAGACACACCTTAATGACATGGGCTAACAGTAGTGTAGATCCAGATTAGCTGGCACATCTGGGTAATCTGATCTGTATCTGCACTGTTCCCAATTTGATTTATTAGGCTTTTTATGACCAAAAAGCGATCAGTGCATGGGCAAACAGAGTGGATCCAGATGAGCCAGCACATCCGTGCTGTTTGATACAGGATCTGCACTGTTCAATTTTAGATCCAGGAAGTTATTTCTTACCTAGGATCAAAAATTGCAGATCCTAATTAGATGGCACTGATGTGCAGGCTGTTCTGGATGTACAATGATTTGATGATGATCAGACAAACTTATGCAGACATCATGAAAGTAGCCAGACCGATGGACCTGCCCAGTAAGATCTGGAAGGTCCTACATGATTTCTTATCATTATCTTATCAGACAAAACAACTGAACTCCTTATATTAGCTCATTCCTTTTTACTATGTTTCGGTCTGAAGAAATTTGTTTCAGTCCGTCAGATTTTCACATTTTGTCTGACCAAATGTCTGACACTTTTTTTCAACTTTTGGGAAGTCTGTAATGAATAAACCAAATGATGCTTAAACTTGATATTTAAGCCAACAAACTGACCATTTTATGAAATGTGCATTAGACAAAAGGTTGTTCAGGATAACCAACACTGTGGAAAGCAATTCTTATGATTGTAAATGTTAACAAAAAAAATGTTTCAAGATGAGGGCTAACTGAAAAACAAGCTGGCTTAACTCTTTCCGCCATATATACACATTTTTACACATGTGGGACCAGTGTAGATCCAGATCAGCCGGCACATCCGTGCCGTCTGATCAGGATCTGCACTGGTCGCATTTTGGTCAGAAATAACCTAATGAATAAAAAACAAACAGTTTAGATCCTGATCAGATGGCACGTATGTGCAGGCTGATCTGGAACTAAACTGTTTGCCCACGCAATAAAGGTATGTCTATGGAGGAAAGGCTTAAGAATCTGATAAAACTGAACAATACCAGAATAAGTAGTGATGCTGAGCTTAAAAAACCTGAAATTACTTCACTGAACCTTGAAGGCTAATCCCTATATAGTAATATTATATAGATTTTATTGACTCTGCACATATTTGGTTACCAGTGCACATGTTTGCCAACAATTTACGCTAAGACGCTCATGTCCAATAAATGTCAATTATGATATGAAGTCAACAATTAAACAGTCTCCTATTATCATATAGTTAGGTAAGACAGTGAAAAAAGTACTACACTTTATTCAATAGAATATTATTATAGATACAGTTTTTATTCCATGTGACTATGTGCAACCAGTGTAATTCCATATCAGCCTGCATCTTAACACTAATCCCTTTTAACTTTATTAGTTTATTTCTGACAAAAAGTGAATAGTGTAGAGCCTGATCTGATTGCATAAATGAGCGTGCTGGACTGGAGCTACACTGGTCACACATAAGACATAAGCTGCATCTGTTAAAGCCAAGAATCACCTCCAGTAACCAACAGCAAAATTATAAGTAATTTCAGAAAGTGGTGGGATATATGCCTTTATAAGATTGTAAGTGCAAATTGGGTTTAACTGTCAGGATGTGCCAATGGGGTTTAACTGTCAGGATGTGCCAATGGGGTTTAACTGTCAGGATGAGCCAGTGGGGTTTAACTGTCAGGATGTGGCAATGGGGTTTTACTGTCAGGATGTGCCAATGGGGTTTAACTGTCAGGATGTGCTATGGGGTTTAACTGTCAGAATGTGGCAATGAGTTTTACTGTCAGGATGTTCCAGTGGGGTTTAACTGTCAGGATGTGCCAATGAGGTTTAACTGTCTTCATGACAATGGACAGCACTGTTATATTTCAGGATCATAAGGTGTAGCAACTTTTCAATTATCCAGCAAAAAGTTTCTTTTTAAGCTTTGTTCAAACTTTTAACTTAAAAGTATGCAGCAATTCAATTACTGGTAGACTTACTGCTATTGCAACTATAATTATGATAATACATACACTTGCAAAATGTTCATGACACAAACAGCCCTAGGATTCAGAGGTGTATGTGTAAGGTGTTGATTATAACACTTTTTTGTCTATTATCTGTTAACAGAAACTGAGGCTAATATAACTGCTCTCTTACATGAACAAACAGTATATTAATGATACATATGTATTTTTTGAGATGTAACAACCGGGGTAGGTTCTTTTTAGAATAAACATTTTCAAAACAAAATATACTGGACATGCCTATTTTACACTGTATTACTTAGGTAGTAATCTTGTTGCACAATCAATATAAAATAAATAAATTCATTTATTAGTTTAACCCCTTAAATTTAAAGGTAAAAACAAACCCAAGAAAGGCTAAATTTGAAAAGATTACATTAACATGTACAACAAACCAGTTAACCCTTTCCTCCATAGATACAACTTTATTGTGTGGGCGAACAGTTTAGATCCAGATCAGCCAGCACATCTGTGCTGTCTGATCAGGATCCAAACTGTTCGCTTTTTTATTTATTAGGTTATTTCTGACAAAAATGCGACCAGTGCAAATCCTGATCAGACTGCATGGATGTGCTGGCTGATCTGGATCTACACTAGTCACACATGTGTAAAAATGCATATCTATGGAGGAAAGGGTTAAGATACACAGACCTCTCAACCAGATCCTAGTTTTCACTGTTTGTTACAGTTTTATGTACTTATTGGGAACATTGTTTACATAAACAATATTTCGAAAAAGTAACACTGGTTGACCCTAGATGGAACATTGAACTGGATATTGTAATTAATTATGTTTGATATATTTGAGCAGAAAGTGCTTTATTTTGACACCCGGATTAGACAACATAGCAGGTACCACATTTTATTACTTTTCTAACAAAATTCATATTTTGCAACAATTGCCTCCTTTTATTATCAATATCCATCTGTTTGTAACAATATAATATCAGTTTGTTTGGAAATGGTTGAAAAAATGATAATTTAATTTTCACAGCTCATCATTAGTACAACTGTACTATCTGGAAGTATGAATTACCTTAACGAACCCCCTTTCTCAAGTTTCTGGAAGTTGTATCGGACTGTCTTGTTACATATTAAAACTATTGTCTGACAGATAATTTTTAACCAAATGAAAGTCATTGGATAAAATTTAACTCAAGTTTAGTGTTTAAGACTATGTTCTCATCATTTCATAAGCCGTGCCTGGTAAGAAAGAAAATATATAGTGTAAAAAAAGCAAGGGTAGAAAGTATGTTGACACCGGCTTTCCTGTAGAGAGGAAACACCTACCGCTTTTAGAGCCGGTAAGCGGTCCTTTGTCATTCTGCTGCGCGTTCAGCACTGACAGGGTAAAATCCTGAAAGATTTTGAACCACTAAATTAATCCAAATGTCTACCAAACCGCCATGAGTTCTGTTAAAACCAGAAATCGATACAATTTTTAATATATACACAGTCCCATTTCCGGCATATCTTAACGCATGCGCCTGCAGAATTCTTCCGGTTCCGGTTAATAACGAAAGGTAGTTCAAAAATTTTGGGAGTAAATATTAATTATTTGGTTGTGTTTTCTAAGCAGTTTCAACGTAAACTCTTTCATTAATTTTGTATTGAGGCGGAAGAGTTTGTAACTTACTCGTTATTTTAGTTGGGAGGGTTGAAAATATTCTTAAAATCGGTACAAACTCGTTTTTTCCGGTCAAGAAAACATTGCGCCATAAAGGAATATCATTGTCTATTTCACAATCCACGAACATCCGCGCTGTTGTGGTGAATTATTCTTGTTGAATTGATTTATGGCATATATTGATACAGAATTGACTGAAAAATCATTGAAAATTTTTGAAAACAAGATGATTAAATTTGTTTAAATTTCAGAATAAAAAGAACAATGGCAGAACAGAGGCAAGAAGTTCCGACATTTAAGGTATGTTTCGTCATATAGCAGTTGTAAATCACAATTGGACTCTGAAAGAAAGGGTGCTTGATTCACTGACAGTTGCTGAAAAGCACAATTGGAAGATTTTTTATATTCTGACCCTGGATCTGTTTATTTATGTTACAAAATTATAACAAAAAAATAATCAGGTCTAGGAAATGGCTGTTTTTAAGGACTGTCTGTAAATTTACAGACAGTCAGTTTATTTATAGATAAATGTGTCCGTAAATTTATGGAAAAGGGTTGAAACAAAAGTTAACACATTTTAGAAATTCACAAACCTAAAGCATTTTTGTTAATTCTGATAGCAAAGAGCATGACATGGGGCATAAACAAAAAGAACAGAAGTTTGTTTACACTGCTATTTCTTCTCCAACATGGTCATCAATGATCTAACAACATTTCACACAATCATCTAAACATCATAATGATCTTTTAAAAAAAGTTATGTTGATTTACAATATTTAATACTAATTTATTTGTAGATTTTCATTCATTTTTATCCCAAAATGTGGTGTAGAACCAAGATTTAAACTTTTGACAACTTTTGTAACCTCCCTTGTCCATAAATTTACAGACACATTTATCTATAAATAAACAGACAGTCTATAAATTTACAGACAGTCCGTAAAAACAGCCGTTTCCTAGACCTGATAATAAAAGAGACTCGTAGTTGTCAGATACTCGCTATGCAGAATGAGTTGTAAAAGTCTTAAAGTTAGAACAATAAAAGAAAATCTTGTCAACCAACTTGCTTTCTTAGAAACTAAGTATTTTAAGACTTTCTGGCAAATTAAACCGTAAATATACAGACAATCGGTTTTGGTATTCAATCGGTTCTGGAACATGTTCAATAAAATCTTCAGTTATAAAACAAAAATTGGTCAAGAAATCAGTGTGTGTTCTAGCAACATCACTTTAAATAAGAGAAGTACTGCAAGAACACACTTATTTCTTAACACATATTCGATTTATAACTAAAATGTGCAGGAACTGAATAATTGACTGTTTGATAAAATGATGGATGCCAAATGTCACCAGTGTAGGTCCTTAACTATCTATCTCTGGATTCTGTCTACTCCTCTTTTGAGTGTTACTGACAGGTCTTGGTACTAATTTTATTAACCACACTCCGTATAGGAAATCTTGTCCAATATAAGTTATAATCCAAGTAGAAAAATGAATTTTGTGTTTTTATATTTTGAATTGCACTAAAGAATGTTTACAAAAATTACCATACAAATACTAACCATTAGGTTAATAATAGAACTTCTAACAATTGATCTGTTCAGCCGTTTAACAGAAACATGTAGTTTAATTTCAAGGTATTCTTGTTAGGACTGTGAGTCATCATCCAAGTGGTTATCCAAACAGATGCATGATTGGGGGATAAACTATTTAAACAACAAGCCATAAATAACCAGTTAAAGAAGATGATGCATGGGTAGAGAGAATCGTAAGCTCACTGGTTAGCGATTTTTCCTCGGAGTCTCCCACTATTGCAACTAAAATTACTAACGGTCTTTCAGATGAGACTTTAAACCTTGATCAAGTGTAGTGGTGCTATACATTTGAAAGAACCAGAGACCATCTGGAATTGGAGAGTCCTCTGTATCTTGCACAAATCTCCAAAACCTAAAATGACTTGCACTCTTCTCGAGGCTTTGTTCATCTGGGCTTCCATCTGCAACGATAAATAATTCTAAAAACTTAAGATGCATAGGTTTCCTTTTTCACTGGCCCTAAAGTTTATTCCATTGGTTTTAATCATATGGTTTCACAACTGAATACCAGCATATACCATCTTCGTGCCCTTTTGTCATCTTTAGCACTTCCCATACAACTGAAGCGGATTCGAACAGCAGATTTTTGTACAGGATCTGCCATGTTAACATGAACATATTATAACAACAATTTAGCCAGGGTTGTTTTTTTTAAGGAAAAGGGGAAGACACTGGACGCTGGTCATAAGGGGCAGGGCTTTTCATCCTAATATAACAGAGGCCGATATTCGGCCACTTCCCAATCCGAAAAAATATAGTTTTTTCCCAATTATGGCAGAGTTTCTTCCCAATATGCAAGACATGATTTCCCAAAATCTTAGAAATTCCCCCGAGAGTAGTTTAAAAATCGATCAATTTGTTTACATTGTTATTTCCGGAAGAAGCGTTTGTCTGGTATCGACATTTTTGTCGTACCATAGCCGAAAAACGCACGGTACCCGTGATATGCAAAACCAGTCTAATCCGTTAAATTCCGATAGACTCTTACTCAGTCAAACGTTCCGAAAGACTGGATTTTGTTCCTTTTCAGGGGAGATAAATCGGTGTTTATTTCTGGTTGCAGAAACAAATCTCATAACGGAAAATATTACTGCAAATTACCAAAACGTAACGAAAACCAAAAGTTATTATTTGACTAGCGAGTAAAAAAACAAAAATTCGATCCATTGGGTGCAACGTCTACCAAGGAAATCCCTTGTATTTCAAACGTTACTGCCTCAGAGTCTGCCACTGTTGCACACTCGTTTCTAGCATGGAGGTACCGGTTAGTGTTGCTTCCTCCGTGTCTGGCGTTTTTTTCAATAAGTGAATTTAGATCAGTATCACTTGTTGATAAATTCAAAAATGCCAAGGAAAGAGACATGAACCTTTGAAGCTTGTGAACTGAATACTATAGATTCAATTGTGAAAATCTGAAAAAATATTAAGTGCTATAAAAATTAAACTAATGTTAAAAATGCTTATTTCTTTAAAAATTTGTACTCCAGTACCCCTTATTTTAATAAATTTTGTGTTCCCAAAATAAACAATCATCGCGCATAAATTTCCCAATTTGAAAGGCCAGGGCCTCTTCCCAATTTCCTGATGAAAAGCCCTGAGGGGAAAATGCGTGAAAATACAAAATTGGGGAAAATTTAGTTTAATATACACTCTTACTTGTATTAGCTACAGTGAATGTTTATACTCAAGTTTTTGCTTCTGTCTATCTTTTTAGCTCACCTGAGCACGAAGTGCTCATGGCGAGCTTTTGTGATCGCCTGATGTCCGTCGTCCGTCCGTGCGTCGTCAACTTTTTCTTCAAACGACTTCTTCTCCTGAACTCCTGGGCCAATCTTGCTGAAACTTGGCAGGAATGTTACTTGCATGAAGCTTTACCAAAATTGTTCAAATGGTTCCAGTCCATTGCCTATCTAGGTCACAGAGGATAAAAATAGATTTTGAACATGAAATTTTTAAAAATCTTCTGAAACCGTTAGGCCTAGAACTTTGATATTTGGTGTGTAGCATCACCTAGTGGTCCTTTACCAAGATTGTTCAAATTATAGCCCTGGGGTCAAAATTGGCCCTGCCCGGGTGGGGTCATGTGTTTTCCTTATAAATATATAGCAAAAACTTAAAAAATCTCACCAAAACCGCAATGGATAGAAGTAAGATATTTGGCATGAAACATTGTCTAATGGACCTCTAACAAAGTTGTTCAAATTATGGCCCTGGGGTCAAAATTTGCCCCGCCCAGAGGTCATGGGTTTTCCTTATATCAATATATAGCAAAAACTTTAAAAAATCTTCTTCTCTGAAACTGTAAGGCCTAGAACTTTGATATTTGGTGTGTAGCATCACCTAGTGGTCCTCTACTAAGATTGTTAAAATTATAACCCTGGGTTCAAAATTTGCCCCGCCCCAGAGGTCATGTGTTTTCCTTATATCAATATATAGCAAAAACTTAAAAAATATTCTCCGAAACCGCAATGGCCAGAGGTTAGATATTTGGCATGAAACATTGTCTAATAGACCTCTAACAAAGTTGTTCAAATTATGGCCCTGGGGTCAAAATTTGCCCCGCCCCAGAGGTCATGTGTTTTCCTTATATCAATATATAGCAAAAACTTAAAAAATCTTCTTCTCCAAAACTGCAATGGCTAGAGGTTAGATATTTGGCATGAAACATTGTCTAATGGACCTCTAACAAAGTTGTTCAAATTATGGCCCTTGGGTCATAATTGGACCCGCCACAGGGGTCGCCCATTTTACATAGAATTATATAGGAAAAATCTTGTAAGTCTTCTTCTCTAGAACCATAACACATAGAGCTTAGAATTTTTACATGTAACATCACTTTGTGGACCTTTACCACATTTATACATATCATGACCCCAGGCTCGAATTGGCCCCACCCAGGGGCTTATCAATTTTTACATAGAGCTAAATAGTAAGAACTGAAGACATGTAGAATGTTTGCTAGTGTCAAACTACACCCCTTGTTCTCTGAAACTAATGCGACTAGACCTTAGATATTTCATGTTGAGTATTGTAAAGAGACCCTTTACCAGCATTATTTAAATGTTGGCCCTGGGGTAAAGCTGAAAGTACTTTTGTACTCAGGTGAGCGATACAGGGCCATCATGGCCCTCTTGTTTACTTAAGCTTTCATTACCAGTTTATTTAGCATACAGAGGCATATCTCTTTGTTATCTGTTCTTAAACAGTACAAGAATAAGTTTATTTTTACTTGCTTACATTAGGAGCCTGCTTAGTTATTGATAATTTCGAACTTGATTGCTGAATTCCCCAAGAAAATTAAATATTGCTGCTCAAAAGTAGGGTTCGAGCAATTCCACTGACCGAACATGGTGCCGTATCAGGGCTTTTTCAGGGGTTTTTGGGAAAAAGGCCCCTGCCCAAATTGGGAATTTTTGACGCGGTAAATAGTCAGATTTGGGAAAAAAGTATCAACAAATCATAGCAAATTGGGAAATTTCAACATTCATTTATCTGCACTATAGCTTGATTTGCCTTGCTTTAGTGTCCCTGGAAATGTTACAAATCTCTTCCAGGGTTTGTTCTGACAGCTTTACAGATGTATCACTTATACAATAGAATGGCGCTATCATCTGATCCTTAGAAACTTGGCAAGTTTCAACTGAGTGGGAAAGAACTTTTGAAACATTTGATGTTTTGTTCCACAGAGAGTTTAGTTTTGGAGTACCCTTGGCATCTTTTTTTCGTGGCCTTTTTGCATAGTTTTTACTTTTATACGACATTTTTAAATTTTCGTCACTAGTTTTCGCGGGTCAGTATAAAAGCCGGTACTGCACATACCATTTTTGATTCATCCTTTCTGTTTTGTACGCAGTCGAACGATTATCGCGAAAAAAACATTTGTTAACGAAATAAAAATATAATTTCTGTTAATATTCAAACCATAATTTGACCATAATGTAAGTTATCTGGGCGCTGCGCTCCATCTTCAACTTGCGGTACGGTAAATACCGGGTTTTACACCAGTACATACATTTTTCACGGAAAGAAGTTTTCACAGATCGCCGATAAACAAACGATTTGCGCTTGAAAAGTCTCGATATTATAGTTTCTCGTTTATCATTTTTAAGGCAAATGCGTTTCGGTTCAAAAGGGGAATAAATTTACGAGATTGGGAATTTTTTTCTTGAAATTGGGAAAAATGGTCCCTATTTTGCATTGGGAACGGGGCCGAATATCGGCCCCGTGAGATAGGCTGAAAAAGCCCTGCGTATTCTGTTATTCCTATTTTGCATTATTCGTCGTTCGCTTTACCTTACCGTGCAAACAAGCCACATCTGTTTAAAAGCACGACGAAGACAATATAGGACAACTAGCTATTTACTCAGTTAATCATCAATTGTCAATTATCAAACAACAGATTCTTTTTTTTTTGCCCGTTGCCAAATACATTCCTCGGCGATAATTAGACTGGCGCGCACATGTGTTTACTCGACTGGTTGGTATTTTTAAAGTGGGTGGAGCTTATTGTTTTAGCAAAACATTTTTTACTATCTTGTCGTAAACAGTGTGACCTGAAAGATTATAGGCGGGGTTTAAATTTACTACGATTATCTACGTTGATGCAGGTTTTTTTAAGGGATTGGGGATGCGGCCCTAGCCTGTCAGGAGGCGAAAATTCGCGCGTGTTTTTCCAGTTTTGGGGGAAAATGATTAATCTCATCAAATCTTAGGGAAATACATATCAGCGTTTTTTTTCCTTCTTTAACTACCTCCGCAAAACGGTACCATTCCCAAAGCTGACCGGAGTCTTCCCAATTATTCAAAGGAAGCTGTTAAATACGAACACTGGCACTCTTTTGTTGCAAGATTTTGGGTATATATCGACCGATCCCATGCCATTGGCGACGTGTCCCGAGTCTGAACGATTTGAACCAATGAATGTAGGTACCGGTATCGAGCAACCTCCCGTACTTTCCCCCGAAAATCGGACTCAAACTAAACTTGAATCCAACCTTCCGACGTAATTGAATACCAAACTGAGTCCCACTCAGAAGCTATCCTTGAGCTAGAAGACACATTGCCTCAACCTGACACTGATTCCAGCCCCCACTCCTTCTATTATAATTTCAAATGCAGATTCATTTCACATTAATTGCAACCTCAATGAAACTTTTCCTGCCAATGGAAATTATTTTTGCATAGACAGGCAGTCATTGGATTGGCTGTAACTTAGTTCTGGCTTAGTTACATCACTTAAGGGTTTCCTGTTAAAAAACCAGAGCTTATGATGCTTGGTGAAGCTGAATAAAATCCCTAGTGTTTATTTACACGAATAAAGAAAAAATCCCAATTTGGCTGATTTGCGACTGATTTTTTTCCCAATTTCAAGATTTTACGACGCGAAAATTTCCCAATTGTAGAGGAAGGGGAACCTTTCCCCTTTGGGGAAAAAAAACGCTGCATATATAATAATTATACACATTAAAACAAGCAAACAAAACTTTTGTTCTTCATAATATATTTAAAGTGACATTTCCATGATGGGTACTGTTAAAAAAAAACTGTTTTTAAATCTTGCCAACATGTTTTACTTGTAATGACATTGCCTGTCAAATGGCCTAACAGTTTACCTAACAGTGTCATTGTGGATTCTAATGCCAGTTATTGTGAATGCCAGTAATTGCCAAAGAACTATTGGTATTTCAGTTTCAATGGATTCTTAATTTTGTTTACATCTGTAAAAAATGCCTGGCAAGTTTTTTCTTTTCACTGGTAAAGTCTGCACCAGACCAGACCATCTAACTGACTAGACTGGTGTGCAAAGAGTCTATCATCACTACAGTAACAGTTATCTTGAATTCGGTCTGGTCTGGTACGGACGATACCATTGTAATGTTAAAAACTTGCTCATAAATTTTTTACAGTTGAAACAAAATAAAGAATGACACGATTTTAACAATTCATTTACACCAGTAAAGTTTCTGAGCTCCAAAACGGATTGTTTTTGTATGGAAATTGTCTTTTTCACACATTTTTGTCTGTTTTTGATGGGGAAATTTGATTAAAGTGGGGAAATTTTCATCTTGGAAAGGGGAAAAAAGTTACCTATTTTGCCTGGGGACGACGCCGTATTTCAGCATCTGTTTTATAAAGAAAAAAAACCCTGTGATGGTTGTGATTTTCTTTTTCGGAAGTCAAAGCGTATGTTATCGAGAAATTCGGCGGACAGGTCGTATTTTAGCCGTAATTTATGGCCGTACGCTCGCTAACGCTACTCAACTGTTGTAAAATCCACTTAAAACTGGCAAGTAGAATGCCTTTATTCCCAACACAATGATAATCCATTACCAGTAATGTTTAAGTTGACGACCAGGATACAGTGTCTTTGACGTAGTGAATCTAAATTTTGTAACATTCGACAAATAATACTAGGTTGCGTTCGTACCTAATTTCTAACAAATATTCGTGAAAATATTGCAGATTATGGATTAGATTAAAAATAACTATAAATTAAGCTTCTGTTTACGTTTTGCTAAAAAAATTTCACTTTTACAAGGGGGAAAGTGATTTTTGTTGGGGAAAAAATTTTCGTTGGGGAATTTTCATTCCCGGGGAAGACGCCGACTATCGGCGTTAGTTTGTTAAGGAAAAAAAACCCTGTTAGCATTTTGTAAATTTCAAGAGACAAGGGTCATCTCCGGTGTAATATAAATAATATTTATTTTTACACATGGCAGAAATTGATCAGAATATGCAAGTGGTTATTATGCATGACAACAGTTTTTTTAACTGTCCATCATGCTGGGAAGACACTAGACTATTCTTCTGAACTGTTATATTGAACTGCAATTGAAATATGTTCTGAAAGTCTGCTGCAAGAAATGCCTTGTATATGGCTCTTCGATTTTCCTGATGCATCTAAATCAAAATTCACATCAATGCTTTTTTGTTTCAGCTTGTTTTAGTTGGGGATGGTGGTGTTGGCAAGACAACATTTGTTAAGCGTCATGTCACAGGAGAGTTTGAGAAACGTTATGTTGGTAAGTGACTGCTAAAAATTGCATTGAAAAGCCATGCACACATTCTGTTGGCATTTGATCATCCAAAATTTATAATATTTCCCACAACAAAATGATTGCTAAATACAATCAATTAAAAGGCATCTTATTTTTGTTAAATGCACACAGATCAAGACTTGGTTCATACACAGTTTTGAGACCTTGAAAAGTATTGATTTTTCTAAATCAGCTCAATGCTTGGAAAAGTTGCTTAACTAAGATACCTTTTAAAAAGTCATTGAAGTATCTCCTGCAGAAGAAATGTCTTGTTTACATCCATCAGTATTCTGCATATGTTAATAGCTAAAATTTAATGTCATTGCATCTTTCTGTTATAAATTTTCCATGGTATATTCCTTTTTTTGTACTGCTTAGCATTCAAGAATAAAATGTGATGGTAAGATCACCAGAAGAATTTTTTATAATATCTTTTATGTTTGTTTTTTTCTGGTACAAATTGTGTAGGAACCACAGTCAGCATAATATGAATCTTTTAAAAACTCTAAATAATGCTTTTCTGTTTCTTTTTCTTTTTTTACAAGATACTTGTATTTGGAGCAATATGTATTTTAATCATGAAGCTCGGGTTTTTTTATCCCCCGTCGCATAGCGGCTGGGGATATAGGAATGGTCTTCGTCCTTCTGTGCGCGCACATTTCGTGTCCGGTCCATAACTTTTCAACCCCTAGAAGGAATTTCATGAAACTTTAGTCAAATGTTCTCCCCATCAAGACGACGTGCAGAACCCATGTTCCAACCTGACCGGCTCAAGTTAAAATTCACCAGTAGTGTTTGAAGATTTGAACCCTGTATTTTGTTCATATCAAGTGTTCTCCCCATCAAGACGATGTGAATAACCCATGTTCCAACCTGGCCAGCTCAAGGGCACTAGTGGTGTTTGAAGATATGAACCATGTACTTTATGTCTGGTTCATATCTTCTGAACCCCTAGAAGGAATTTCATGAAACATTAGTAAAATGCTCAGCCTATGAAGACGATGTGCCCCAGAACCCACGTTCCAACATGGCCAGGTCAAGGTCACCATTGGTGTTTGATTATTTGAACCATGTACTTCAAATCCGGTTCATATCTTCTGAACCCCTAGAAGGAATTTCAGGAAACTTAAGTCAAATGCTCAGCCCATGAAGACGATGTGCAGAACCCATGTTCCCACCTGGCCAGCCCAAGGTCGAGGTCACCGGTGATGTTTAAAGATTTGAACTATATATTTTGTGTCTGGTTCATATCTTTTGAACCCCTAGAATGAATATCATGAAACTTTTATCAAATGTTCAGGCCATCAAGATAATGTGCAGAACCCATGTTCCAACCTGGCTGGGTCAAGGTCATTGAAGATTTGAACTAAGTATTTTGTGTCCGGTTCATATCTTCTGAACCCCTGCAATGAATTTTATCAAACTTTAGTCAAATGTTCATTCCACCAAGATGCACAACCCATGTTCCAACCTGGCTGGCTGAAGGTCATGGTCACTAGTTGTCTTCGAAGGTTCATATTTAACCATGTCTTGCATATTTGCTCCATAACTTCCAGACTGCTGGAGCTATATTTGTTAATTTGCAATTAAGCATCCATTACCTTTCCAACATTTCTGCATGCTGCGGGGGATATTGCTGTCGTTCTGACTGCCTTGTGAACCATAAAAATACAGAAAATTTATTTATACTAGGCAATACCATGTAAACATGTTTTATTAATTAAAAGTAAATTGTCAAAATTTATGAATCTAACAGTTGATTTAATATTGAAAAGATATCCCTAGAACTTGTTGGAAATATTTTGGAAACCTACAATATTTGTAATTTTTGCACAATAATTACAGCTACACTAGGAGTAGAGGTGCACCCACTCAGATTTCATACAAATCGTGGAGAGATCTGCTTCAATGTGTGGGATACTGCAGGACAAGAGAAATATGGTGGTCTCCGTGATGGCTACTACATTCAAGGTAATTTTTACTGTTGCGTTATGAAATCTTTATTCTTCCATTAAAAAATCAAGGGGTTGAAATTAGAACAAATAGTAAAAAACAAGATTTGCATTGTTTCCTACATTGGAAGACTTCAACATAATAATTAGTTAAAGGTCCTCAAAAGGAGTTGAAAAACATACAATTCCAACTTAATTTCCCTTATATAAATTTGTGCCGCTATTTGTAATTGAGCATCCCATAGTTGGACTTGTTCTTACGTTTTAAGCTCACCTGTCACGTAGTGACAGGGTGAGCTTTTGTGAGGGGGGTTCGTCTGTCCGTCCGTCCACAATTGTTGTCCACACTCTAGCGGACGGAATTTTGGTCCAATCTTCTTCAAACTTGGTCAGAATGTTTATCTCAATGATATATAGGTCAAGTTCAAAACTGGGTCATGTGACCTTGAAATCTAGGTCACTGGGTCAAATTGTAGAAAAAGCTTGTCCGCACTCTAGCAGCCTTAATTATGGTGCGATCTTCTTTAAACTTGAACAGAATGTTTATCTTAATGATATCTAGGTCAAGTTCATAACTGGGTCATGTGACACTTAAAACTAGGTCACTAGGTCAAATTAAAGAAAAAGCTTGTCTGCACTCTATCGGTTGTAATTTTGGTATGTTCTTTAAACTTGGTCAGAATGTTTATCCCAATGATGTCTAGGTCTAGTTCGAAACTGGGTCATGTGACCTTGAAAGCTAGGTCACTAGGTCAAATTATAGAAAAAGCTTGTCCGCACTCTAGTGTTCGTAATTTTGGTCAGATCTTCTTCAAACTTGGTCAGGATGTTTATCCCAATAATATCTAGGTCATGTTTGAAACTGGGTCATGTGACCTTGAAAGCTAGGTCACTAGGTCAAATTATAGAAAAAGCTTGCTGCACTCTTGCGGTCTTAATTTTGATGCGATCTTCTTCAAACTTGGTCAGAATGTTTATCTCAATGATATCTAGGTCAAGTTCGAAACTGGGTCATATGATCTTGAAATCTAGGTCACTGGGTCAAATTGTAGAAAAAGCTTGTCCACACTCTAGCAGTCTTAATTATAGTGCAATCTTCTTTAAACTTGAACAGAATGTTTATCTTAATGATATCTAGGTCAAGTTCGTAACTGGGTCATGTGACCTTGAAATCTAGGTCACTAGGTCAAATTAAAGAAAAAGCTTGTCTGCACTCTAGCGGTTGTAATTTTGGTATGTTCTTCTTTAAACTTGGTCAGAATGTTTATCCCAATGATATCTAGGTCTAGTTCGAAACTGTTCATGTGACCTTGAAAGCTAGGTCACTAGGTCAAATTATAGAAAAGGCTTGTCCGCACTCTAGTGGTCGTAATTTTGGTCCGATCTTCTTCAAACTTGGTCAGAATGTTTATCCCAATGATATCTAGTTCAAGTTCGAAACTGGGTCATGTGACCTTGAAATCTAGGTCACTAGGTCAAATTATAGAAAAAGCGTGTCGGCACTCTAGTGATCGTTATTTTGGTCAGATCTTCTTCAAACTTGGTCA
Organism: Corbicula japonica; assembly: GCA_038501625.1. Classification (NCBI taxonomy): domain Eukaryota; kingdom Metazoa; phylum Mollusca; class Bivalvia; order Venerida; family Cyrenidae; genus Corbicula; species Corbicula japonica. Next base: position 1,053,934 of record JAZAYU010000067.1, on the reverse strand, counting down.
GAATGTTTATCCCAATAATATCTAGGTCATGTTCGAAACTGGGTCATGTAGCCTTGAAATTTAGGTCACTAGGTCAAATTATAGAAAAAGCTTGTCCACACTCTAGCGGTCTTAATTTTGATGTGATCTTCTTCAAACTTGGTCAGAATGTTTATCTCAATGATATCTAAGTCAAGTTCGAAACTGGGTCATGTGACCTTGAAATCTAGGTCACTAGGTCAAATTTTAGAAAAAGCTTGTCCGCACTCTAGTGGTCTTAATTTTTGTCCGAACCATTGAACAGATGTTAGCAGGTGAGCGACCCAGGGTCCCATGGACCCTCTTGTTGGTTATTCTGACAAAGTATACAGGAGAAAATATTCTAACTGAACATGCATCTTTTTTGGTGCTAATTTTATAGCTAGCATTGAAAAACACAAAATCTATTCTTTCTTTTTTGTTTGAAAAATTTCAACTTGGCTTTAAAATAAGGTATAATAAAATTTCCCGATTTTGAAACAAATTACAAAAATCTCTAAAATGTTCTGTTTTAAACTATAAAATACTGATAAAATTCCCAATTCTATATAGTATCAGGGCTGGACAAACCCACTAGCCCGACGCCCTGGACATGCTGAAAATTGTATCGGACAATCTCAAAATATCTGATTGCTTGTCCGTGGGCTAGCTCAGATTTTTAGTGCAGACTAGTTTAAACGTTAATTTGATATGCGCCATTCTCTTTTAGCACCATATGCATATCATATTACAACAGCAATAAGTTTATTACAAAATAACATGTTTTGAGATCTGTTTTAACATTATCAAGCCCCCATGTAACGTTCCTCTTGAATTTCCTGTTTCTTTACTGTTAATACTGACAAATCAGAATTTGCTTATTTGCGCAAAAGTGGGACTAGCTGAAATGTTTACCCAGCTAGTTCTGGACTAGTTACAAAAAACGAAATTTGTCCAGCCCTGGTATCCATGGGAATTTGAAGAGAAAAAGCTGAGCGTCTAGTGGCAGCATGACTATAGAATCATTTAGTTTATAATCAGCGTTATAAACAGCAAATGGAATATGGTATTTCAGGACAATGTGCAGTGATAATGTTTGATGTCACCTCGAGAGTTACCTACAAAAACGTGCCAAACTGGCATAGAGACTTGGTTAGAGTTTGTGAAAGTATTCCTATTGTTCTCTGTGGCAATAAAGTTGACATCAAAGACAGAAAAGTGAAAGCAAAGGCCATTGTATTCCACAGAAAGAAGAACCTCCAGGTAATCACTTGGTGTTTAAACTAACAGATAATAGCACAATGAAAAAATCTACCAAAAGGGAAGTCAGAATTTTAAAATTTTCACTTTTTAATTTCAATTTTATTTAATTTGAATCATTTAAAGCAAGAAAATTTTAAATCGAGAAAATAATGAAACTTCCTCAATGAGAACTCCAGCACTTCAAATAATACGAGTAGTTTTATTATCAAAGATATTTGTTCCTGTGTTCCTTGAGTAAGTGCTAAATACCATTGCTGTTTGTTGCAGTACTATGACATCAGTGCCAAGAGTAACTACAACTTTGAGAAGCCCTTCCTCTGGTTGGCCAGAAAGCTTGTTGGGGACCCTAACCTGGAATTTGTTGCCATGCCAGCTCTCGCTCCACCAGATATCATGATGGATCCAGAAGTACAGAAACAGAATGAACTTGAACTTCAGGTAATTTGCATGTTAACCTTTCATCTGCTGAATCAACCTGCAGGAATGTTGTTCGAGTCTGAAGATTGTTTGTGTTATGTTCTTACACACTTAAAGCAGAAATGTTGTGTTGTTAGGTCTGCATTGGTCACATGTATGATTAATGCTGTGCTTAATATTCTTCACATTTAATAAGTAATGCTGGATGTTAATGTTCAGGTGTATGGAGCTCCAATTACGATGGTTATTTGCTGAAGAACCTCTTTGATTTACAGCAAATACTCTTTGTATTTTGTATGTGAGGTACAGGTACCCTTTCATTTTCATAAAGGTTGTCAAGTTCTAATTTTCTCCACATTCGTAAGAAAAGTAAAGCCTAATAAGACAAGCTTTGGATTCTATAGTAATAGATGTAATTTCATTTTGTAAACAATCCTTTTTAAAAAAAAGTTGTAAGTTGACCTGTACTATTTCACTTTTTTATCTGGAGCTCTGCAGTGTATAATTATAAGAGGCCCAGCCCATTATGTGCTACAACAATCATTTTTGCATAGATGGCCCTCTGCACACAACAAATTCATTTAAAACTTTACTTGGAAATATTGACAAATTCATATTCAGTAATGGTTACACAATTTTGAAGCAGCTTCTCAGTTGATATGTGCACACACCATTTGTCAAAGAGTAAAAACAACTGACTGTCATTGATGAAATCCCAGACAGTTTTTTGACTTCCATTTCAATATTGGCCTTGCAAAAAATTGTATAATTAATACTTCTTTCATGTATAAATCGGTTTTATTGATGTGCATTTTGTGAAAAAAAAATGTTTTGTATTTTCAGCAAGCGGTGAATGTTGCCTTACCAGACGATGACGATGAATTGTAATGTTAATGCCAGCCTCTAGCTCATTGTTGTATATTTATCTGCCAATAATGGACAACAAACAACCCAAACCAGTCTCCATATGACAGTTATTTAGACCTGTGTTAGTTCAGAAATGAAACTTACTGTGGATCACTTCTAAAATTAAGTTGGAATCTCATAAAAGAGCTTCGACAAGAACTCCCGGAACCGAGCTGCAAACATCTTAAGAATGCGGCTAATGACATATGGAGACACAATGGGACATCATTGTCAACAGAGATATTCCTATGGAAAATCATTTCTCGTGGACATTGATTAAAGAAAATTTTTGGTGGTGCTTGAAACGGAAACTATAGTGAAATTCTTACTGTTTTATGGGACAAAATATGAGATTGACTGTTAAAAAAAAATAGGAAAATGTCTGTTAAATTTGCTGCGTGTCATACAATATAACTCTCATAGTAAGAACAAATTTTTTATGCTTCTGAAATTACTTAAAATAGTGCTTCATGTTCAAATATAAAATCAAACCATTGGTGTTAGGCATAGCATAGTGAAACACATACAATGTGTGGGGAAACATTTTTATTTCTTGTAACTCCATTTATGTGAGCATTTGAATTTTTGTTATCAAACTGGAAATAGTAACACATGATCATTGTTTGCTTTGTAAAAGACAATTGGACATGAAATGGAAATATGAATTTTACTCATTTAAAAGATCATAAATATGTTTGGTTATGTGGAGAAAATTGCTTTTAGGTTTTATTCACTAACCCCGTCACTTTAGTGGCAGATGTAAATCCATCGAAGTAGTTGTCATGTTTCATTATCAGTTTCTAAAACTGGCTTTTCCTTACACATAAAATACTTTTGTAAACATTTTAACTCCCATCAGTTTGTGGTGCTGCATGCAGGCATCTCTGTGCAAAATTGCTCAATGAAATAGTTTTTATTCTAAGGGAAGGCCAGGATATTTCTATATGTAACTTGAACAATTAAAAAGATTAAGGTGGATTAATTCAATCATGTTTTGGTAGAAAATACTTTGTCAAATAGAATTCAAGATGATGGAAATGTATGAATGTTATTGTAATTCAGGAATTTGTATTTAAGTACAGAATATTGTGTTGTTAATCCATCTTTGTAAACTTACTTTGTTGAAATTGTCATTGGTCATTTGCAAATAAAGAAATTTTTGAAAAAAAAAAGAAGTGCAAGTTTTATGTCTTCAAAAGAACTTGAATCTGCACGTTTTACAGGCTTTGATGATCAGCAGATAGACCTGTAGTCTTGTTAAGAAAATAAAGAAATATTATGGAGGCTAAATTTATCATTAAACACAATCTGAGTGTTTTGTCGTGTAAAGACAAAATGGAAACTTGTCGTGGAAGAAAAACAGTCATGAAATCAAATTATCAAATTGAAGAAAACCTTGTTAAGGTATTGTGCTTTTCGCCTTTGCTTTGCCATAGACAAAAAAGATGAATGTAAAAATCTCTCAATCGGCACAGAGTTATCTCAATATTCTGTCCTAAGTTACCTCCCTTTGAAATGCGCACTTATTACTGGGTAGTTCCGGTCTGAGATTGATAATTAAAACACGGTCTGAGATTGACAATTAAAACAGACATGCAGTAGTCATCCTTGCTCCTTTTAAATACGTTTTTAGCTCGACTATTCGAAGAATATGTCAAGCTATTCTACTCACTTAGGCGTCGGCGTCGCCGTCCCGCTTTGGTTAAAGTTTGCATGCAACATACCTGTATCTTACAAACTACTTATACTACAGCTTTGAAACTTGGCACACTTGTTCATCATCATGTCCCGAGTGTGTGTGCCAAGAACCACAACTCTAACTTTCATTTTGATCAAATTATGGCCATTTTTCGACTTAGAATTCTAGGTTAAAGTTTGCATGCAAGCTACTGTACAAACACATAACTTCCATACTCTTTATACTACAGCTTTGAAACTTTCAGCACTTGGTCATTATCATATCCTGAGTGGATATGCCAAGAACCATTATTCTTACTTCCATTTTTTAGCTCGACTATTCGAAGAATATGTCGAGCTATTGTACTCACTTTGGCGTCGCCGTCGGCATCCCGCTTTGGTTAAAGTTTACGTGCAACCTACCTATATCTTAAAAACTACTATAGCTACAGCTTTTAAACTTGGCACACTTGTTCGTCATCATGTCCCGAGTGTGTATGCCAAGAACCATAACACTAACTTTCATTTTGATCAAATTATGGCCCTTTTTTGACTTAGAATTTCAGGTTAAAGTTTGCGTGCAAGCTACTATACAAACTAATAACTTCAATACTACTTATACTACAGCTTTGAAACTTTCAACACTTGTTCATCATATCCCAAGTGTGTATGCCAAGAACCATAACTCTAACTTTCATTTTTATCAAATTATGCCCCTTTTTCGACTTAGAATTTCAGGTTAAAGTTTGCATGCAAGCTACTGTGCAAACCCATAACTTCCATACTACTTATACTACAGCTTTGAAACTTTCAACACTTGTTCATCATCATATTTCAAGATTGTATGCCAAGAACCATAACTCTTATTTCCATTTGTTCAAATTATGGCCCTTTTTCGACTTAGAATTTCAGGTTAAAGTTTGCGTGCAAGCTAGTTACTTTCATACTTCTTGTACTATAGCTTTGAAACTTAAGACACTTGTTTACCATCATGACCCTGACTATGTATGCCAAGAACCATAATTCTTTCTTTGATTTTTAATCAAATTATGGCCCTTTTTCAACTTAGAATTTCAGGTTAAAGTTTGCGTGCAAGCTAGTTACTTTCATACTTCTTGTACTATAGCTTTGAGACTTAAGACACTTGTTTACCATCATGACCCTGACTATGTATGCCAAGAACCATAACTCTTTCTTTCATTTTTAATCAAATTATGGCCCTTTTTCGACTTAGAATTTCAGGTTAAAGTTTGCGTGCAAGCTAGTTACTTTCATACTTCTTTGTACTACAACTTTGAAATTTGTTCTTTATCATGACCCTGATTATGTTTGCCAAGAACCATAACTCTTTCTTTGATTTTTATCAAATTATTGCGCTTTTTAGAATTAGAAATTAAGGTTTAAGTTTACGTGCAAGATGGTGAAACCTCATAACTTTCATTCTATTAAAACCACAACTTTTAAACTTTGTATACCTTTATTTTATCATACATCAGGTTGATGTTCAAAGGCCCATAACTCATCCTTGCTTTTTTTATTTAATTTTTGCCCTTTTTCACTTTGAAATTAGAATTAAGACTTAGAAATTATGGTTAAAGTTTCAGTGTTAGTGTTTTTCATAGGTAATGCTATAGAAAAGGTTTAAAACAGATTTACTTAACATACTTTGGATGAAAGTGTTGAGTGGTTATACTATACTATACTATACGATATGATACGATACGACACCACACCACACTACACTACACCACACCACACAACACAACCACACCACACCACCCCCAGCACACCACACCGCCCCCCACCACCACCACCACACCACCATCACCCTCACCACCACCACTACAAACAACACCACCACCTCCACCACATACCACCGCCACCACCACCACCAACAATACCACCACCACCAACAACAACACCATCACCAATAACAACACCACAAACAACAACACCACCAAAAGCAACAACATCACCAACAACAACAACACAAACAACAGAAGCAACAATAACACAAATAACAACAACAACTTCACCAACAACACTGTCAACAACACCCCCACCCCACCACCACCAACAACAACAACACCACTACCACCACCACCAACAACAACACCAACAAGACAACCAACAATAACACAAAGAACAACAACAACACCACCATCAACACCACCACCAACTATACCGTAAACAACACCACAAACAAAAACACCACCACCAACAACACCATCACCAACAACACAAATACATTTTTGTACCACCAACAACAACACCACCACCAACATCAACACCAACAATAGCATCAACAACACCAACAACTAACAACACTACCACCAACAACACCACCACCACCACCAACAACACCACCACTACCAACACCAACAACAATACCAACAACAGCAACTACACCAACACCACCAACAACAGCAACCAGCATACCATACCATACTATACTACACCACACCTCACCACATCACTTTAGGTGGGCAGGGATAGTGGGTTGATGGGTGTGGGATCAGGGGTGTATGGGCTGGGTTGTGTAAACACTCTTAAAAAACTACAATAATAAATTAAGTGTAATTTATTGATTTCCTAACTTAGATTAAGAAACTTTTGTTCATGTGTGTGTGTTGGGTGTCATAAACTCCTGAATTACTTCCCAGTTTAAATGAAGCCCAGTTTAAAATGTGCTTAAATATGTCTGACTTCAAATAGTCGAGCTTGCAGTCGTTTCCGACTGGCTCTTGTTATAGGGTCTGGTCGGTCAGAAATCAGCATTGTGCATATAAACGTTTATTACATACTGAATGTAAAATATATAGTTTCTAAAGAGCAGCGCATAATATTTCTCTTCTAACCATTTTAATACGTTGGATAGGTTTGTGTTTAACATAGTTATGATCGACCCCTTCCGTAACTAATAGAGAGTAAATAAAAACCGCATTTAATGCTCAAAAATGGCAGATTCGAGAAAAAGGAAATTTATAACACCTGAATATATGCAAGTTAAAAGTTTGACGCCCACAAATAAAACACCCGTTCCCTTTTATCTGGGTTAGAATATTTAATGTTCCCTTCTATGCATGTTCTTTCATGCCTATGAAACATTTTTTGAAGGAATTTATTAGTTTGTTTTTTTTTACATAACTGAGCCCTTTTCTACAAATTGAATGCATCCCATTTGTTTTACAGATTTTTGCCATGTTCAAATCGACATATTTTTCAATACTCTTTTAACAAAAAATTATTTAAACAAGTTTTCGTAATGTTTCCAGGTTTTTACTCTTTATTTTTTTTAGTTTATTTTGTTTAAAAATACATTTTAATTAACTCGTTAAATAATTAAATTTTTGTTTAAAACTTTTCCAAGGGCTATTTTATTTCGTTCAGTTTTAAAGTTACCAAAATCAAATAAACAATTCCCGGGTCTCAAACAACAATGTGACAATTAATTCAAATATTTAATCCCTAGTCAGTTTCTCACAACAACACTTTTGCCCAACAAACAACTTTTTCAACCTCTTACAAGTCTACAACTTAACTTCAAAAGACCTTTATCACACCTCCAGCTGGTAAGACCCTGTCTTGCTAATAAGATTACCTAACCATGCTAACATGGTCATAAAACACCAGGCCTTTTTCTTAAAAAGCATTTTTTAAATGACTTAATGGTGATCGGCTGAAAAAATAAAAAGCAATAATTTCCATTCCAGCGAATAAATAAAATTTAAAGAATTAAGGTTAGTAAATAGGTAAAGATGCATTTAGTTAACTTAAAATCAATTTACGAAGTTGATAGTTATTTCTGATATGCCTGTTTCACTTTTTTGCTAAGTCGACTATGAATTTTAACTTCAAAATGCACTTTGAGAACTTTTATCTACACTCATTCTAACGCTACGCTTATAACTGCTTCTAAACCGGAACTACCCAATCAGCAAGGGAAGCCACTCACAATGGGAGGTAACTGTGTATATTGGTAGGCCCCCATTCACTTCCATCAAACTTTGCACAAAAAAATGCTCTAAGGGTATGATTTTTTTGCATATGTTAAGAAATTTAAAACAGTAGAGAAAAACAGATGTAACAAATCCCTAAAATTCTATTTGCAATTTATCACAAAAAGGAAGCAACACAAAACAACAATTCAAATCTCAACATGCATGAAATGATACTGACAAAAATATCTAAGGTCCTTGAAAAGAACTTTCAATTGTGAAGAGAGAAATCAACATTTTTATGTCACCCATTTTCGCGACCAGGAAACTGAAGGTCAAACACACTTTTACAAATAAATCGCATTGTATACACTTGTAAGACAGTAGAGAAAAATAGATGTAAGACCAAAGGACCTTAGGTATCGTTGTCAGTAACTCATTACATGTTTTTGTTATAAATTGCTAAATTAAATAGAATTTTAGAGGTTTTTTGGGGTCCAACTATTTAACTTTACTGTTCTTACTTCTCTTAGTATGTAAATTAAACATATATTAAGAACGTTGCTTTGTGCAAAGTTTGGTGGAACTGCAATGTGCTGTTCAAGAGATTTTTATATTTGTCTTTTCTTTTTTATCTTTGGCAAAGCAATGGTGAAAGGCGCAATACCTTAATACAGGTCCCTTTTTATGCCCCCACTCTGAGAGGCCCCTTGTGTATTTCAATATAATGCATTCAGCATGTTAGCTTGTGTCACATGCAAGTCCAAAAGTATAAAAGTCAGTCATGAAACTTTACATGTATATTAACCATCATGTATATTTGTGCACCCGAGGTTTGTTTCTGGCTACACCCATTAAGACCAGAGTTATAGCCCCTTAAGCATTTCAAGATAATGCATTCAGCATGTATTCTTGTGTCCAGAAGTATACGAGTCACAGTTTTGGCCCCTTATGTATTTCAGTATAATACATTTACCACGTTATCTTGGGTTGCACATAACTCACAAAGTATGAGAGCCACAATCATGAAACTACAGGTATGTTGCCCATCATGTGTAGTTGTGCACCTGGGATTTTGTTTCTGGCCATCCCCATTAAGACCAGAGTTATACCCCTTATGCATTTCAATATAATGTATTCAGCATGTAATCTTGTGTTGCCATGCAAGTCCAAAAGTATATGGAGTCACAGTCATGAAACAACACGAGCATGTTGATCATCATGTGTAGTTGTGCATCTGGGGTTTTTACCCTGAGCTTTTGGCACTATGAGCAAAGAAGACAAAACATTTACATTTTTTTCTTAAGTTTTATTTCAACAAACACAAAACAACATAAATATTAAAAGTAAGCTTTTCTCTTTCTGCCAGTGTACTTTGTGTCAGCTCGTACTTCCCTGAAAAAGATACAAGTATTGTGTGCACTTAGTAAACATTTGTGCGTTTCTTGAAAATGTGTGCAGTTTGTATATACACTCACCAAAAGTTCTAATTGGTCACTTTTTGTCTGTAATTTTTTACAAGAAAGACATTGAATTCGTTCTTTATTTATGATCATATGCCAACAACAGTCTCCAACTTTAGCTTTAATCATGTAATAATTAAATTTGGAACAGTTTGGCGAGAGTTATCCTTAATTTTGCTAAAAATGCATTTCTTGCATAAAAATGTCAAGCAAACAGAAATTTGCTCTTAATTCCTTATTTTATTGTAAAAGGACCCCTCATTAGTAGGAAAAACAGAAAACATGATTAATCAACTGCACATTTGTTTAAATAAACCCATTTCAAAGTATCCAATTTTAAAATTACCTCCCTTTCTATTAAAGACTGTTCTAATTTTGACTCTGCGGTGTAAGTAAATGGTATTGGATTCATTAAAGAAAACAAACAATAAAGATTAACAAGAGGGCCATGATGGCCCTATATCGCTCACCTGACTACAAAAGTACTCTCAGCTTGTGGTTTCAGACAAGAAGATTTTTAAAGTTTTTCCTATATAAGTCTATGCAAAATGAAGTGACCCCTGGGGCAGGGCCAATTTTGACCCCAGGGAAATAATTTGAACAATCTTTGTAGAGTTCCACTAGAGGATGCTAAATGCCAAATATCTAAGCTCTACGCCTTGTGGTTTCAGACAAGAAGATTTTTAAAGTTTTTCCTATATAAGTCAATGTAAAATGAAGTGACCCCTGGGGCGGGGCCAATTTTGACCCCAGGGAAATAATTTGAACAAACTTTGTAGAGGTCCACTAGAGGATGCTAAATGCCAAATATCTAAGCTCTAGGCCTTGTGGTTTCAGACAAGAAGATTTTTAAAGTTTTTCCTATACAAGTCTATATAAAAAGAAGTGACCCCTGGGGCTGGGCCAATTTAGACCCCTGGGAAATAATTTGAACAATCTTTGTAGAGTTCCACTAGAGGATGCTAAATGCCAAATATCTAAGCTCTAGGCCTTGTGGTTTCAGACAAGATTTTTAAAGTTTTTCCTATATAAGTCTTTGTAAAATGAAGTGACCCCTGGGGCGGGGCCAATTTACACCCCTGGGAAATCATTTGAACAGTCTTTGTAGAGTTCCACTAGAGGATGCTAAATGCCAAATATCTAAGCTCTAGGCCTTGTTGTTTCAGACAAGAAGATTTTTAAAGTTTTTCCTTTCGGTTGCCATGGCAACCAGAGTTCTGCATGGAATTGATTTCTTTGAACAACTTTGGAAGAGCTTCATGCAAGGAACATTCCTGCCAAGTTTCAGCAAGATTGGCCCAGGAGTTCAGGAGAAGAAGTCGTTTGAAGAAAAAGTTGACGACACACGGACGGACGACGGACATCAGGCGATCACAAAAGCTCACCATGAGCACTTCGTGCTCAGGTGAGCTAAAAAGGCATTAGATAATTTATTTCAATAAAAACAGTTCTTTCTACAACCTCTCTTGACCTAGGAAAGAAACGAAACTAGCATACATTGTAAACATATACAATTAATGACCAATAAGAACTTTGGTTGAGTGTATGTGTGCAGCTAGTGAAGTACTGTAAATTGGGATATTTTGGCGTCGTCATATTTTTGCCATTTTGCCCCAAAGTGCCTGTGTTTTATTTTGGCCAGTTTAATTTTGACCATTTATCATTGTGTCGCGAAAAACAAACACAAATACGTTATTTTGTCGTGTCATCTACGCTCATTTATCAGATTAGTCGGCATTAATCTTGGACATATTTATAAACGATACATATAGGAGAAAGCAACAAAAGTAAGCAAAATTATTCATAATTTTAGTGTAATGAAAATAACGATATGATATTTAAAAAGAATCTCACATTTTCACAACATTTATTGCAACAAACAATAATCCAAGAAACTTAAATTGAAATTTAAAATAATGAGATTTATCAAGTTGTTTTTATTTATAAGCGATAAATAGTGATCAACGTCGGCAAAGTGTGAAAAATAATCTGTATTGTTGTGTTTGAACTAAGTGGGCTTAATTTTCACCAGTGACATATTTTGGTGTGTTTAATTTTGGCCTTTTCATTAGGGTGGCCAATTAGGCCAATTATTAACCAAGGCCAAAATATCCCAATTTACGGTAACACTGCTGATAATGTGTGATACTGATAGATTTGACAACACGGGTATTTCATCAGAGCTAACTACTAACTCTGCTCCATATAGATCACACTGCATTAAAAGAAAAAGCACTGTGATGTGAATATACACGGGTAACAAATGGAATACAAGCAGTAGCCCATGGAGAAAAGGGTTAACTGACAATTTCTTGGAAACTATAAGTTCTTTTAGACAGTTATGTTTAATTTTTAATAGCAAAGGTTTTTTTGTTGTTTTTTTTTATCAATTGGTTTTCTAACTCCGGGGTACCATCTAATTTTTTAAGACCATTTTTGGCACACACTAAAAAATCTACAAATTCATAAAAATTATATACAATTATTTTTTTAAGGGTTCGATTTTTTATGAAGCATCAAATAAGTGAAAGTTATGTTTATCCTTACTGGATCTGCACTGGTCGCATTTTGGTCAGAAATAACCTAATGAATCAAAAAGCGAACAGTTTAGATCCTGATTAGATGGCGCCGGCTGATCTGGATCTAAACTGTTCGCCCTAGCAATAAAGGTGTATCTATACAGGAAAGGGTTAATGATTCTAAAAGTGAGCATGTAAGAGTGTATATCAACCCATGGAGTCAATGTTTAATAAGCTTACTGCAGATATCGAACAATTTAATGTACATAGTATCACCAGAAGGTCTGATAGAAGATGTTCACCATTTAACCTGTCTGTTGGTTGTATGGGCAAACATCTATGCATTGCTTTTTGTTTTGTCCTTCAAACTGCATCATTCTACAATGTATATCCTATGAACATCAAACTTGGTCAAAATGTCTACCGGTATCATAAAAACATTAATTCCTTACTTTCCTTGTCTCCTTCTGCGCTCCTTTTTCTCCAGAATCCATTCTCGGCTTTTCTTCACTGATTTGCCTCTAGCATTCTTCATTCGGTCACTACAAAATACCAAACTGTAAATGTATTAAAAAGGAATTAACTGATATCTGTTTAAGAATGAGAGGTAGCTGGTTGCCACAGAGTATTGTAATAAGGGTTACTAGTAGCTGGTTCGATAAATATGTTCTTTTTTCCAACAAAACTATGGAACATCAGATTTCAATTTACCCATATGATAAAAAGGAAACAAATAGCATCAACCCTGGGCATTAGAAGACTAAATATCCTTTCACATGCAGTTGCTACATTTTTAATAACTTAAACAAATCAGAATATTTTTGCTTAAATTCAAAATTGGTTATAGGTCAGACCAATATTAGGCCAAGCCCTTAACATAGGAAGTTGAATGTATCAGTTTCAAACATGTGTAAGTTACTACTGGTACAGTATAAGTATAAATAATAATAAACATGATAGACAACAGAAGAAAACCCAATGAACTGAAAAATAAAACTTTGTTAATTGTAAGTACAGAAACATGAAAGGATTACCGTCTATCAGAGAAGGCTATCTGTGATTTGCTGGTCTGTGCATCTTCTGTTCCCAGACCCTTAGGTAACTGCTGTGACTGCCCTCCCGCAAATAAACACAGAAACATCCTGGATAAATAATAATCAATTTTTCTTACAAATCAAAAATACTTGTATTAATCTGCCTCTGGATTGAATAATATGTAATGTAAGTTTTACAGTTCTTAATTTTAGTAAAAACAAGAGCTATCACTGAAGGTGATTAATACCCCCGCAATATGGCTTTGTCAGAGTATACAGAAATAATGTTCGCATCTTTTTAAAATGCGACACAAATTGTGCATGTATGTCATCTATATATAAAAATCTAAGTATTCGGTAAACAGGAAGTAGGTGAGCAAGGAGCATTAAATCGCTTTACACCATATGGGAATATATGATAAAGCAATAAGCAAAATATCAGGCTGCTGCATGTTTCAGTTGCTAAGAAAACTACAACGGAAATTGTGCATGTATGTCAAGTATGTGCACAAATCTAAGTATTCGGTAAACAGGAAGTAGATGAGCAAGGAGCATAAAATCGCTTTACACCATATGGGACTATAGGATAAAGCATTATGCAAAATATCAGGCTGCTGCATGTTATAGTTGGTTAGAAAACTGCGACGGAAATTGTGCATGTATGTAAAGTATGTGCACAAATCTAAGTATTCGGTAAACAGGAAGTAGATGAGCAAGGAGCATAAAATCACTTTACACCATATGGGACCAATAAGCAAAATATCAGGCTGCTGCATGTTTCAGTTGCTTAGAAAACTACAACGGAAATTGTGCATGTATGTCAACTATGTGCACAAATCTAAGTATTCAGGAAACAGAAAGTAGATAAGCAAGGAGCATAAAATCGCTTTACACCATATGGGACTAAAGGATAAAGAATTATGCAAAATATCAGGCTGCTGCATGTTATAGTTGCTTAGAAAACTGCGACACAAATTGTGCATGTATGTCAACTATGTGCACAAATCTAAGTATTAGGTAAACAGGAAGTAGATGAGCAAGGAGCATAAAATCGCTTTACACCATTAGGAACTATAGGATAAAGCATTATGCAAAATATCAGGCTGCTGCATGTTATAGTTGCTTAGAAAACTGCAACGGAAATTGTGCATGTATGTCAACTATGTGTAAAAATCTAAGTATTCGTCGAACAGGAAGTAGGTGAGCAAGGAGCATAAAATCGCTTTACACCATATGGGACTATAGGATAAAGCATTATGCATAATATCAGGCTGCTGCATGTTATAGTTGCTTAGAAAACTGCGACGGAAAATTAACATGCCTTTTGGTTGATGTAATGCACCTTCATAGTAACAAAATCTAAAAATATGCGGCAAACAGGAAGTAGATGAGCAAGGAGCATGAAATTGCTTTACACCGCATGGGACTATAGGATAAAAACATTATGCAAAATATCAGGCTGCTGAATGTTATAGTTGCTTAGAAAACTGTGACGGAAAATTAACATGCCCTTTGGTTGATGTAATGCACCTTTATAGTAACAAAACCTAAAATATTCGGCAAACAGGAAGTAGATGAGCAAGGAGCATGAAATTGTTTTACACCGCATGGGACTACAGGATAAAGCAATATGCAAAATATCAGGCTGCTACATGTTTTAGTTGCTGAGAAAACTGCGACGGAAATTTTGTAACGGACGGACGGACGCACGCACGCACGGACAAGGGTAAAACAGTAAGTATACCCCCCTCTTCTTTGAAGCAGGGGTATAATTAATAAAGGTGGACCATCAGAATTTGTTGGTAACTTGAAACAATGCAAACAGCTATATTATTATTATATAAAAAATTGTACTTTGATCCTATTTTCTAAGATTTCTGAGTAAACCACTCTAATGCAATAAAAAGCATTATTTATAGTTACATATTTAGCATGATCTGCTTGTATGCCTTTCCCATAATAATATGTGACAGTCCTAAATTTCTAATGCTAAAAAAAATTTCATGTTTATGTTTTTCAAAAATTTCGAGGAAGGCCAATGACCGAAACATCAATAAATGGCTGAAATTCATGAGAATTCTGTTGACCCCTTAGCATAATTTGCAGATAAAAAATACTATGAATTGTTTTGTTACTATAGGAACATCAATGACATACATAACATATAATAATTTGAGCCATATTTTTATCATAAACAAACTGCCACAAAATACACTTGTCAGGAAGCAAATATTTTTAATTAGTTCAACTTCTGCCAAGGTCAATAACTCCAGAGTAACAGAGACTATCTGGCTGGCCAAGATCTTATGCCTTTAAACATCCAGAGTATGTTTAGAGAACAGAAACACAAACGAGAAAGTGAATATTCAATATTTGATGAATTTATTACTTATTAAAAGCTGTAACTTCAATGCTGTAATCTCACAAGTTCAAGTTTTGCAGAGATAATAACATTCTGACTTGTATCAATGAAGACTGCACAAAGGTTTACTATAGTAATTATAGAGCAGGTAGAGCTAACTTGTTCCCTAGAATGAGAAATGTTATCTTGCTGGTTACTGAACTTAGTGGAATATTTTGCCTTAAACTAACCAATTTTGATGAAGACTGGATTAAAGCTTTCCCAGTTGGAATACTGCTTCCAACTGAGTAATTGGTGAAATATCAGTAATTCAAAGACCATAACTCTGGAGTGATTGTAGCAATTGAGCTGGATATTAAAACAAGATATTTCAGGCTTTTCATGCTAGAGAGTAAACAGTGCTAATTTTTTTTTAAATCAGAAATTATAAGGTCATAACCCAAGAGCCCCTGAAGCAGACTGGCTGGTCGCTGGACTTGAGCCGAGAAATAATGGCCATAAACGCGCTGATCAATTTTATTGAAGATTGGTTAACCATTTCCTCTAAAGACACACCTTTATTGCGTGGAAGTTCAGGGTAGATCCAGATTTGCTTTTTTATTTGTTAGGTAATTTCTGACAAAAATGCGACCAGTGCAGATCCTGATGGAATAGCGTGAATGTGCCAGCTGATCAGGATCTACGCTAGTCGCACGTGCATAAAAATGTGTAAATATGGAGGTAAGGGTTAAAGACTTCCAAAATAAGAGAGTGGTGTGGACAGTGCTAATCCGGTAAAAGATCATAAGTTAAAGGGCAATAACTCCAGTTACAGATACAGATGGATACAGACTTACTTTTTAGCTTTTGTGCTGTTTGGGTAATCTACAACAAGACCACCAGTAAATCCGGCCCTCATTGCTTGCTGGGTTATCAGTTCTAGCTAAAAATACAAAGTTTTATAACTAGATTATTGATGTTTAACTATAACAACTCTCTGAAATTTAAGATATTTGATGAAAACCTTTTATTTAAATAAGTATTAATAGACTTGATTGCCATAATTTTCAAAAATAATAGATTAAGCAAATAAAACATTATATATAAAAACAGATGTTAATTTTTTGTGCAATACTGGTGACATTTATTAAAAATGTATGTATTAAAAGACTTATCCAATGGAGCAAAGATTAAATGTCAAGAAAATATGAATTCTTTACCTGTGAGCTGTTTTCTGGGTATAATTGAAACACTGCCCTCGTTCCACGGGCCTACAAATGTAAACAGTTTAACAAATTAATCATACAAATTCTATTTATAATTAAGATCTTAAATATCTGATTCAAAACCATATTTTAGCATCTTCTGTTAGCTTAATAATAACTAACACATCTTAATTGTTTTTGGATGCAAAACCTATGTATACTGTGGAATCACTCTTTCTTGAGGGTATAAGTTTTGTGTATTTCATTTCATTAGTATGTACTTCATGAGAGTGTAAGTTTTGTGTATTTCAATTTGTGAGGGTGAAATTTTTGTTAATATTATTTTGTGAGTCAGTCACGTACCATTACAGCCAACCAGATGCTTGAGATTTGAAACTGGTCTCCAAATTTAGTTTTGTGATCTTGGGTCCTAGACTTACCAATGCAGCATACAGGGTAGAGAAGAACTTGAGCAATCGCTTTGGTGGATGATGATATCTCTTGTCTGCATTGCATAACCACTGTAATGCTGATATACTGAAAATAGCAAACTTGTTTCATTTTAATAAATGTTTTATTTATGCGAATAAATACATAACATTTACGGTTAGTCATGATATTTGACAGTTTGTTGTTCAATACATAAGAGAATTATTTAATGATTCGCCCTTGGAAGGGGCCAGGGGGTCAATTGAGAAAGGAGATCACTGGGCAGGATAGCAGTTTTAGTAATGCAAGTACTTAAGGAAAGCAATTAGTTGAATACAGTTTATCTCATCAAATAAATTTATGCTTATTTCTAAACTGAACACTCGATGCTTCTGCTTTTAACATATTAAAAAATACAGAACCTATGTAACACAAGGCTTCTTTAATATCTGTGAGCACATCTCATCAACTTAGTATGCAAAATTCAACAATTTTAACCAGCTGTAATTAACAATTGATCATATAAAGAAGTCTTTATTTTGCATGTACATTGACTTAAAATAATATTTTACAGAGAAACCCATGTTAAATAGTTTACAGAATCATTCCAAATATTAATAACTCCTCAAAATCTCTGAGTTACTGTTTTATGCATACCTTATTACACCATCAAATGTTCCAGGTCTGAATGGGATTCCATACCCCATATCACCCAGCAACAAATCTCCTTCACTCTCTCTTTCTACAGCAACATCTGGTCAACACAATATTCCAAATCATAATGAGAACAGAAAAACAATAGTATCTGATGTTCTGGCTCAAAGATTATAAAACTGAGAATGGAAACAGTCTAAAAACTCAAGGCTCTAATTGGTTGACTGGTGGCCATTTTAGCCAATCAGATGCTTGAGATCTAAGACTGGTTTCAAATCTAAGTGTTTTAATCTTCAGCACAGGCCACAGTGCTGGAAGACCCATAACAAATTACACTGGTCAAGAAATTATTAAAGTCCATAGATGTTATCTTCTCATCGATTTACTGCATGCATGGCTTATATCCTTTTGCCAGCAGTGAAGACCCAGATGGACGTGCACATCCAGGCTAATCCAGATCTACATTATATCCTTTTGCCAGCAGTGAAGACCCAGATGGACGTGCACATCCAGGCTAATCCAGATCTACATTATATCCTTTTGCCAGCAGTGAAGACCCAGATGGATGTGCACATCCAGGCTAATCCAGATCTACATTATATCCTTTTTCCAGCAGTGGAGATCCAAATAAGCATGCACAGCCAGGCTAATCCAGATCTACATTATATCCTTTTTCCAGCAGTGGAGATCCAGATAAGCATGCACAGCCAGGCTAATCCAGATCTACATTATATCCTTTTTCCAGCAGTGGAAAGCTAGATCAGCATGCACAGCCAGTTCATCAATTATTCTTAAGCAAATCCAGGGTTTATAATGAACATTTCGACTACTGGAATAAGAAGGGTCAAAAGTGGAAAAATCAAATTTACAAGCATCAAAATTCAGGAATCTGCATCTATCGAACTCCCTGATCTCCTTTACTTTTCTGTTTTGGTCCACTTTAATCCTACAATGAGTTAAGGTCTGGTTATTCCTATTCCTGAATTTAATTGTTCTCAAGTGTTGTTTTTTTTTCAATAAAAAAAAAATAATCTTCAAGGTAAAATTTAAGTTAAGGAACAAGTATTCAACTGCAAATTGTTTTGGTTAACAAAAGATAACACACCTAACATAGCGGGGCTTATGTCAACACCAACCCAGTAATGCCCTTGTTCTGTCAGACATTCCCCACTTAGTCCTGATCCACACCTGCAAATATAATACAAAAGAAAACAGTTGTAGTTGGTAACTGAAGCCAGCTTATTTAGTAGAATTGCCAAAATGTTGCATACTGTTTTTCATTCACATCCAATACTGTGGTATCATTTAATTTCGCTGGCACGAAATTTCGCGCAATCGCCGAAAAAGACTGTTTCACGTGGACGTAAATTCGCGCAAAACCAAAAAAATAAAAAATAACCAAAATCATTATTAAAATCTATATTTGACCGATCTGTTATTGTTACCCTTTGTTTATTTGAACACACGAGCTTACCAAGTGTCAGTTGGCCCCTGTCAACTACCACTTCCTTTGTTAGTCAATTAACGCTGTTTATTCGGCGCCGCTAATTGACACGGACCCGTATGATCCATCTATCTGGACCATTCATAACATAATTGGATTGTTTAATTGCGTACCTGTTTTATGCTCACAAGTGTCAATAAATCGTAAAGCAATTACTTAAAGAGGGTTTATTAATTTAAAAAAGTTTTTACGTATCAAATTAAACTGAATGAGATGACAACGATGCTGTTCGGTAAAACGTGACTTATTCTGACCTAAATGCACGGACTTAATTGTCGTTACAGTTTTAAAGTAACATTAAAAAATATTCCAAAAGAAATTTGACAGTAATAACTTATTTTATTTCCTTTATGAATATAAATATTCAATACCTCAAATTTATACAAGAGGGCCATGATGGCCCTATATCGCTCACCTGACTACAAAAGTACTCTCAGCTTGTGGTTTCAGACAAGAAGATTTTTAAAGTTTTTCCTATACAAGTCTATGTAAAATGAAGTGACCCCTGGGGCGGGGCCAATTTTGACCCCAGGGAAATCATTTGAACAATCTTTGAAGAGTTCCAATAGAGGATGCTAAATGCCAAATATCTAAGCTCTAGGCCTTGTGGTTTCAGACAAGAAGATTTTTTAAAGTTTTTCCTATATAAGTCTATGCAAAATGAAGTGACCCCTGGGGCGGGGCCAATTTTGACCCCAGGGACAAATTTGAAAAATCTTTGTAGAGTTCCACTAGAGGATGCTAAATGCCAAATATCTAAGCTCTAGGCCTTGTGGTTTCAAACAAGAAGATTTTTAAAGTTTTTCCTATATAAGTCTATATAAAATGAAGTGACCCCTGGGGCTGGGCCAATTTTGACCCCAGGGAAATCATTTGAACAATCTTTGTAGAGTTCCACTAGAGGGTGCTAAATGCCAAATATCTAAGCTCTAGGCCTTGTGGTTTCAGACAAGAAGATTTTTAAAGTTTTTCCTATATAAGTCTATGTAAAATGAAGTGACCCCTGGGGTGGGGCCAATTTTGACCCCAGGGAAATAATTTGAACAATATTTGTAGATTTCCACTAGAGGATGCTAAATGCCAAATATCTAAGCTCTAGGCCTTGTGGTTTCAGACAAGAAGATTTTAAAAGTTTTTCCTATATAAGTCTATGCAAAATGAAGTGACCCCTGGGGTGGGGCCAATTTTGACCCCAGGGAAATAATTTGGACAATCTTTGTAGATTTCCACTAGAGGATGCTAAATGCCAAATATCCAAGCTCTTGGCCTTGTGGTTTCAGACAAGAAGATTTTTAAAATTTTTCCTATGTTAGTATATAAGTCTATGTAAAATGAATTGACCCCTGGGGCGGGGCCAATTTTGACCCCAGGGAAATCATTTGAACAATCTTTGTAGAGTTCCACTAGAGGGCGCTAAGTGCCAAATATCTAAGCTCTAGGCCTTGTGGTTTCAGACAAGAAGATTTTTAGTTTTTCCTATATAAGTCTATGCAAAATGAAGTGACCCCTGGGGTGGGGCCAATTTTGACCCCAGGGAAATCATTTGAACAATCTTTGTAGAGTTCCACTAGAGGATGCTAAATGCCAAATATCTAAGTTCTAGGCCTTGTGGTTTCAGACAAGAAGATTTTTGAAGTTTTTCCTATATAAGTCTATGCAAAATGAAGTGACCCCTGGGGCGGGGCCAATTTTGACCCCAGGGAAATAATTTGAATAATCTTTGTAGAGTTCCACTAAAGGATGCTAAATGCCAAATATCTAAGCTCTAGGCCTTGTGGTTTCAGACAAGAAGATTTTTGAAGTTTTTCCTATATTAGTCTATGCAAAATGAAGTGACCCCTGGGGCTGGGCCAATTTTGACCCCAGGGAAATAATTTGAACAATCTTTGTAGAGTACCACTAGAGGATGCTAAATGCCAAATATCTAAGCTCTACGCCTTGTGGTTTCAGACAAGAAGATTTTTTAAGTTTTTCCTATATAAGTCTATGTAAAATGAAGTGACCCCTGGGGCAGGGCCAATTTTGACCCCAGGGAAATAATTTGAACAAACTTTGTAGAGGTCCACTAGAGGATGCTAAATGCCAAATATCTAAGCTCTAGGCCTCGTGGTTTCAGACAAGAAGATTTTTAAAATTTTTCCTATACAAGTCTATATAAAATGAAGTGACCCCTGGGGCTGGGCCAATTTAGACCCCTGGGAAATAATTTGAACAATCTTTGTAGAGTTCCACTAGAGGATGCTAAGTGCCAAATATCTAAGCTCTAGGCTTTGTGGTTTCAGACAAGAAGATTTTTAAAGTTTTTCCTATATAAGTCTTTGTAAAATGAAGTGACCCTTGGGGCGGGGACAATTTTGACCCCAGGGAAATAATTTGAAGAAGCTTTGTAAAGTTCCACTAGAGCGTGCTAAATGCCAAATATCTAAGTTCTAGGCCTTGTGGTTTCAGACAAGAAGATTTTTAAAGTTTTTCCTATATAAGTCTATGCAAAATGAAGTGACCCCTGGGGCAGGGCCAATTTTGACCCCAGGGAAATAATTTGAACAATCTTTGTAGAGTTCCACTAGAGGATGCTAAATGCCAAATATCTAAGCCTTACGCCTTGTGGTTTCAGACAAGAAGATTTTTAAAGTTTTTCCTATATAAGTCTATGTAAAATGAAGTGACCCCTGGGGCGGGGCCAATTTTGACCCCAGGGAAATAATTTGAACAACCTTTGTAGAGGTCCACTAGAGGATGCTAAATGCCAAATATCTAAGCTCTAGGCCTTGTGGTTTCAGACAAGAAGATTTTTAAAGTTTTTCCTATACAAGTCTATGTAAAATGAAGTGACCCCTGGGGCGGGGCCAATTTTGACCCCAGGGAAATAATTTGAACAAACTTTGTAGAGGTCCACTAGAGGATGCTAAATGCCAAATATCTAAGCTCTAGGCCTTGTGGTTTCAGACAAGAAGATTTTTAAAGTTTTTCCTTTCGGTTGCCATGGCAACCAGAGTTCTGCATGGAATTGATTTCTTTGAACAGCGTTGGAAGAGCTTCATGCAAGGAACATTCCTGCCAAGTTTCAGCAAGATTGGCCCAGGAGTTCAGGAGAAGAAGTCATTTGAAGAAAAAGTTGACGACACACGGACGGACGACGGACATCAGGCGATCACAAAAGCTCACCATGAGCACTTCGTGCTCAGGTGAGCTAATAAAATAGCGATACAGGCAACTAAATACAAAGTGAAGGTAAATTCGGACATTACCACATTCCGGATACGTATGTGGAACTATATGGTTAAAATTTAGCTTAGGTTTTAAATTCATGCACTGGCCCGAGCGCGAAATATGCGAAAATTAAGCCATCGCTAAATAAAATGATACCACAGTAATTATCATCTAGTGGGGATAGAGTCAAATTTGAGAATAGTATAGAATCTGCTCACACTGCGCATCAATTAACTCTTTGATCAAAACACCCCCATTAACTATGGATAGAAGTACAAAATGAAATAAAATATTATTTTATTCTACAAAACATTATTAGGCAGTTTTAGCTGTGGACCAGTCTCAGATATCAAGCATCTGATTGGCTGAAACAGATATATAAGTCTCCATTTCAGTCAATCTGAGACAGTCTGCAGTTTTAGTTTTGTAATCTCTGTTAAATGTGACAAAGGAAAGATGTTAAGCTTTTTTATCTTTAAGAAAGCTTCAAATTTTAAAAAAACTTTTCTCTACAGTTGGATGCAACTGTTCTGTGTGCAAGCTTTAAGAGAAAAGTGATTAAACTAAAAATGTCTTTTGAGAAGATCATCCTAAAAAATGTTTTTTTAAATTGATGAAAATATGAAAATATTTCAATCATTCCTGAGGACCACTTTTGACAGTCACAGCTCAGTAAGATCGTCTTTTATGAGAAGAGCAAAGTGAGATTGTTTACCACTTACCCAACATCAAGTATGAAGCATGGTGTGTCCTCTGGCAGTGCCAGTAATTCTATGGCTCTTTCTGATAACTGACTCTGTATCTCAATCATACGAGAACTGCAAACATACAATCACAACATTGTAACTAGATGTTTTTTGTGAAAAACGCATATATCTCCCCCTGCGCCCTATTGAAGGAAGGCCAAGGAAGAGATATCACCTGTTTGAAACGGAAGCCTGTGTCATTTATTATGGTACAAAGAACATGCACATATATATATAAATTAACATATGTATGGTCAAAGACCCCAAAATCAATAGGGTTCTTCTACTCAATAAGGGCCATCACCCTGTGAAGTTTGAATGCTGTGGGTCAAACGGTACTCCAGTTATTGAGCGGAAACAAAGTGTGACAGACGGACTGACGGACAGGTCAAAAACAATATGTCTCCCTCAGAGGAAGGGGGAGACATAACAAGAAACACAAGAGCTACAAACAGCATATTAAAGCTTAATTTAATTTCTTTTATCTTTTAATGCCAATAATGGTAAGATTAACCATTAACTCTGTAAATATCAATTTTGATTAAAACTCAAAATTTTGTTCCAAGATTGATTATCACACTCTTTATTATCCCTTTACTCCATAGATATGCCTTTAGTGCATGGGCAAACAGTTTAGATCCAGATCAACTTGCACATCCATGCTGTATGATCAGGATTTACACCATTCACTATTAGATATATAAGGTAATTCTAACTAAGTAGTAAGCAGTGTAGATCCAGATCAGATGCCAAGGATGTGCAATTATTGAACATCATGATGTTACTAAACCATACTTACTTTGAAGTGTATTTCCTGGCCTCCTCTTCATTGTAAAACTAAAAAAAAATAAAGTTTGAAAGTTTCAAAACATTTCCACATATAGTATTGTGTTTGCCAACTACTATCAGGGGTCAAACTAGGATGTCAGACTATGACTTGGGCTAGGGAGAAGTTTTACCAATTCTTTTTAACATTTTTTATAAAATATAATTTGCCCTTGAGTCAATTTGGCCCTTGCGTCAGACATTTTTGACGCCGTTTTTTATCTATTTCTCCAGTTTCTTTCGACGCCAATGCGTTTGTGGTGTCTTTTTCATCCTTTCTGCTTTTTGCCACACTCTTTTGTAAAACACTTTTTACCTTTTTATCTGTCTCTCTGGACGCTATTGTATACACAGTACACTGAAGTTTTCGTGTCGGGAAATGTGAAATTTCAATAATACAAACCTCAGAGACTACAAATGTAAATATATAAACCATTTTTCACTTAATTCTAATCGATGTTTTGTGTAAATTATTATGTTTTTTATATGAGCTGGTACTTGTAAGTGCCAAAAACACATGAAAAAGTGCAAGAAAGAGGTAATTTTGTCACAGGTATGTTTGCCCATGACTCAAACAAAATTCGCCCTTGAGCCATGCTTGTAAATAAGATTTTTGCTGTTATTTGCCATATCTTATTATACATTTAAGGAAGTCAAAGTTAGAACAGTTAGATAAAATGACTTTTATTTAAGGTATCGCAAACATTGCAAATGGCGAAAACAGGCTAAAATTTCAAAAAATGAATTTTGGGGGAAATTCTTATTGCCACCTAGATTTTAGTAAATAAATGTATTTAGCTATGGATGTAGTAAATGTTTGCAAGCTCAGTTTAGTCTAATTCATGTTCTAATTACCAAGCACATACTAAAACAAAAGAAAAACCATTTGCATGAGAACTCTGAAATTCATGAACAATATACCACAGCATCTCATACCTGAAATAAGTATATGCTGGTCTACAATGTTTAGTGCCAATTCGTTAAAATAATGTTAGGGTTTTCAAGAAAATCAAGGAAATCTTACTTCCTGGTTCAAAGTGAAAGTAGAAATATATAGAAATCTACTTTCACTTTCAACCAGGAAGTAAGATTTCCTTGAATTTTTAGACCAGCATATACATATTTCAGGTATGAGATCCTTTGGTATATTGTTCATGAATTTCAGAGTTCTCATGCAAACGGTTTTTCTTTTGTTTTAGTATGTGCTTGGTAATTAGAACATGAATTAGACTAAATTGAGCATGCAAACATTTACTACATCCATAGCTAAATACATTTCTTTACTAAAATCTAGGTGGCAATAAGTATTTCCCCCAAAATTCATTTTTGAAATTTTAGCTAGTTTTCGCCATTTGCAATGTTTGCGACCTCTTAACTCTTCAAAAACTCACAATAATGTCATCCTTCTTTTTTTAACAAAACTAAGGTGAGAAACACACAACACTAAATCATATCTCTTTATTAAATTACAAAGGATACTTGTTAAAGTTCTTGAAACCACATACTTCCCTTGGTCTTACAGGTGTTACTTTAGAGAGTATTTAGAGGCACAAGCAAATACTCAATGGCGCCCTGTAATGTTATATGATTCAACTTAAGCGATCAAGGGTTTTGTTTGTCTAATTTGATATGAAAAAGCCAATTTTATTGCAAAACATGCATGATCGACTCAAGGGCAAATGTGTTTGACTTAAGGGCAAAAACATGGTAAGTGAATACTTTCAGTACTTTGATACATTTTGTCCGAGTTATTGTGGTAAAACATATCATAATATAAACTTAGATAAATGCCCTATCATTCCGCATATTATAAACGGTGCCAGCATTAAAATGACCACCATAGGATCACTTTGAACAACTAACCTGTAAGACTCAAGGGCAAATTACCCTAGTGGAATACTTCTTTGATTCATGGCCAGAAAAGTTAAGGATATTTAAATATTATTTCTTCCAAATGTCACATCTATCCATAAAAATCTTTTATTTTAAAAATAATAACAGCACTGCCTGACACTCATCTGTTAAGTAATTGAATGAGCATAACTATAATAAACTGCACTTAACAGATATGGAATTTGCACCTGTGGTGATATTTACATTGACAAACAATCATGTGAAGTTTCAATACTGTAAAAGGCCAAAAAATATTTCATAATTTTCACCCTGCAAGACAAGTGACTCAGAAAATCTACTTGGCCTTCATAAAATTTCCTAGCCCTTCATTTTTTATACGCCCTTTTGAAAAAAGGGACGTATTATGGGAATACCTGCTGCGGGTGGGCGGCGTCCACAGCGTTTCCGCTCTCTAAGTCAAAGAGTTTTCATCCGATCTTTATCAAACTTGGTGAATATGTTGGTGGGCATAATATCTCGGCCAAGTTCGATAACCAGCCAAATCCCCCCA
Organism: Corbicula japonica; assembly: GCA_038501625.1. Lineage (NCBI taxonomy): Eukaryota > Metazoa > Mollusca > Bivalvia > Venerida > Cyrenidae > Corbicula > Corbicula japonica. Next base: position 1,027,402 of record JAZAYU010000067.1, on the reverse strand, counting down.
GGCACTCCTGAATTATGGCCTTTTAATTGTCCAAAATTTGGGTTTCTGCTCTCTAAGTCAAAGAGTTTTCATCGATCTTTATCAAACTTGGTGAATATGTTGGTGGGCATAATATCTCGACCAAGTTCTATAACCAGCCAAATCCCCACAGGCACTCCTGAATTACGGCCCTTGAATTGTCCAAAATTACTGTTTCCGTTCTCTAAGTCAAAGAGTTTTCATCCAATCTTTATCAAACTTGGTGAATATGTTGGTGGGCATAATATCTCGACCAAGTTCTATAACCAGCCAAATGCCCCCAGGCACTCCTGAATTATGGCCCTTGAATTGTCCAAAATTACTGTTTCCGCTCTCTAAGTCAAAGAGTTTTCATCCGATCTTTATCAAACTTGGTGAATATGTTGGTAGGCATAATATCTCGACCAAGTTCTATAACCAGCCAAATCCCCCCAGGCACTCCTGAATTATGGCCCTTGAATTGTCCAAAATTACTGTTTCCACTCTCTAAGTCAAAGAGTTTTCATCCGGTCTTTATCGAACTTGGTGCATATGTTGGTGGGCATAATATCTCGACCAAGTTCTATAACCAGCCAAATCCCCCCAGGCACTCCTGAATTATGGCCCTTGAATTGTCCAAAATTACTGTTTCAGCTCTCTAAGTCAAAGAGTTTTCATCCAGTCTTTATCAAACTTGGTGAATATGTTGGTGGGCATAATATCTCGACCAAGTTCTATAACCAGCCAAATCCCCCCAGGCACTCCTGATTTATGGCCCTGGAATTGTCCAAAAACTGAATTAGCGGTATCTGCTCTCCAAGTCGAATAATTTTCATCGGATCGTTACGCAACTTTGATGATCAGCATTTTGAAGGGCGTATTTTGTGTCCGTGTGGCACTCTTGTTTTATAATAAAACACTTATTACACATCAGGTTATTTCTGCAATATTTTCAAAACAAAATCATAACACTGTTCTCTTACCTGCTAAATGAGTGTGAATTTAATATGTTACAGTTTCAGAAGAAAATGTAGCTTCCTTTAGCTTTAAAGTCGCCGGACAGAAGGACCGACAACATGCAACATTTTACCAGACCGATGCCAAATCTCTCAGACAAGTCCGATGGACCGACGCCTTTCACAAAGTCTTTCAACCCCAATCCAATTTGATATTTTAACCTCTTAAATAATTAAAGACATATTAACACCGCATTCAACCCTGTATATTGAAGTCATTTTATCCCCTATATTTCAACCCCTCTGGTGAACCAAAATGTGAAGGGGTTGGAATGTCTTTATTTATAAGGGTTTGAAAGTCTTCGTTTATTAGGGGTTGAAATGTCTTAGGAAATTAGATATGAGTTTTCTGACACATATAGACTGACAACATGAATCTAGAAACCTGAATGACAGAGGGGTTGAAATGTCTTTGATTTATAAAATGGTTGAGGGGTTGAAACATCCTGCGCTGCCTCCTCCATTTTCACTTCAGGACATTGTCTCAGAACATGTTTACAACCACAAACCTTTTAGAAACAACTTACAATTTCAGGAGGAGCTTGTCTCTCTGGTCTTCCACTCGCCATGTGTTGAGTTGTTTATATCGGAAGTTGATATATCAATATAACCACATTTTCGAATTTGCTTAAAGTATGTACTTATTAAGTCCTGAAGCTATTATCAAAATTAAATAGTAAGAAATAATTAATCATCTTTATTGAAAATATATATTATAAGATCATTTAAAAGCGTTGATTAATGTAGAATTCGACAGATATGTTAGTGAGCTAGCATCCAAATATGTCAAATGTAAACAGAAGCATTGCATGACAAAATCGGCGTCATGCCGGGGAGACAGACAGTAATACTGCAAAACTTTGCAGTCAAAGCTCATCTTTCGGGCGGAGATATTCCGCGTTGTGTTTCTGCATCAGAGAATCCTATCAAAAGTGAATTTCGTATCAAGAAAGAACCTCATCAGCACAATTGCAACTCTTGCAGAAATGACCAAGGTCATGTACTGTCAGTGAAAAATACTAGGCTTCTGTCACAACAAAATGAGAAACCAAATAAGAGAATATTCGTGCGACCATTTGGGACTTCTCAAATTCTGAACACAGCAGCACACATAGATGCATCAAAAAACTACTATCATATATTGGGCGTTACCCCTAGCTGTAGTGATATAAAAATTAAACAAGCATATTATCGTCTTTCAAAAGTATATCATCCTGATATTAACAAAACCAAGGTAGCTGTTGAAAAATTTCATGAAATTACTGAAGCTTATGAAATTCTATCAAGCCCAACACTAAAACATCTGTATGACAGTGGTCGGAGAGGACATTCACATGGAGTACACAGAGGTGCTCATCATCATCCAGTGAACTTCAAAGCCAGAGGACCCCATCAGTATGGGCGAACAGACAAATACAATTATGACGCGTGGATGAAGGAACATTATTCAGAAATGTTTACTAGAGCTTCCAAAGATAGTGTCAGACAGGGAGATTATGATAAAGTCAAAGACTCTTTCACTGTAAAGAACAGGGTTAAAACTGAAGAAAGCATTGCTCCAAAACATGCAATAATGACTGTATGCACTTTATTGGTGATAATATATACTATTATAAAGATGAAAAAGTTTTAAAAGGTGCACATGACTGTGATATCTTTTATAACCAGATAAATTAATTATCAATTTTTTTTAAGCTTCAAAGATTTTAACTCTTTACTCCATATATGCGTTTTTACGTGCGGCGCCAGTGTAGACAGTAGATCCAGATCAGTCCGCACATTTGTGCCATCAGGATCAGCATTGTTGGCATTTTGGTCAGAAATAACCTTACAAAACAAAAAGCCAACAGTGTAGATCCTTCACTGTTTGCACACGCAGTTAATGTGTATCTGTGGAGGAAAGGATTAATTTGTGGAGTAAAAGAGGACAGGTTCTGAGTGATATGAAATAAAGAAGCAGATTTAACCTTTTTGCTTTCACCCTAAGAAATATGCTGAGGCTTCATAAGCAAAAATACAAAGTAGAGAAAGTATGTCATATTGACATGACCGTTTTTTGGTGCTAACTAAACACAATTTGTGAAGCATTTCAGTGTGGAATTTTATGATATTATGATTCAGGGTTCTCCCCAGACCATTAATTTTAGCATAGCAGGAGCGCTATGCTTTGATCTCAACTACTGTACTTCAGCTACTCTTTAATTATCCCACTATGCCTTAAACAGTTAACGCTATGCCTTCCTGTTTATTGTAAAATCCCTGTGTCTCCGGTAAGTCGTGTGACCCCTGTGTCTCCTCTCAAAAGTAGCCTAACTGCCCTAAGGCAATTTCCCTCATTATGTACAAATAAAATGCTGTTGTTTACACAAATCACTGTCCAATTGACGAATCAAGACTCCGGTGAGTGGGGTTTAAGACCAATCTTCAGCGTCTGCAAATTTTACCGTAGTTGAAATTTCATTCTGGTTTGAAAGAAAAACCACACCTATCAAACATTAGGCAAATAGTGAAGGCTTAAACAATAATAAAATGGTCTATGTTCTGAGTTTTCTGTTTGATTTTCTATTTCTTTTGTTGACAAATCATTGCTGTTGATGTGTTGTCCAAGATCGAGGTTAACTTTAGAAAACATTTTTTTAAAGATCGTTTTAAATGGAAAATGTAGTATAATATGTCAAGATTGGTTGATTTATTTCTTTTTAGTTGTTCTTTTGATTTGTGTTTGGAATGAAACACAGAAAAATGCGAAAGTCATATATTTTTACGACCATGCTATATTTGATACAAGTTATACTCGATTTCAAAGTTCAAGTTGTATTTTTAGCTCGACTATTCGAAGAATAGGGGAGCTATCCTACTCGCCCCGGTGTCGGCGTCGGCGTCCGTTAAACAAAAAATGCACTTTGGTCCATTACTTGAAAACTACTTATGATATCAACTCGAAACTTGGAATATATATTCACCATCAAATTCTACATCATTACCAACAACACCCATAACTCTGCTTCCAATATTTTTCAAGTTATGCCCCTTTTTCACTTAAATTTTGCGTTAAGGAAAATATGCACTTTGGTCCATAACTTATAAACTACTTGAGATATCAACTTGAAACTTGGAATATATATTCACCATCAAATTCTACATCATTACCAACAAGACCCATAACTCTGCTGTCAATATATTTCAAGTTATGCCCCTTTTTTCTTATATTTTGTGTCAAGCAAAATATGCATTTTGCCTCTAACTTTAAAACTAATTGAGATATTGCCTTGAACTTGAAATATATTTTCACCATCAAAATCTACATCATAACCAACAAGACCCATAACCCTTCTTCCAATATTTTTCAAATTATGCCCCTTTTTCGCTTACATTTTGTGTTAAGCAAAATATACAGTCAGCCCTTAACTTCGTTATGAATGGAGGGATTTCAAAATAACTTGGCACAAATGTTCACCATGACAAGGCGGTGTGTCGCGTACAATACCCATGCCTGTAGGTCCAAAGTCAAGGTCACTGTTACTAAAAATAGAATTTTCTTGCAAAATCGTGTCCGCTCTGTAACTTTGTTATTTCTTATTGGGTTTTTAAATAACTTGGTATAATTGTTCACCATATCAAGACGGTGTGTCACGTACATGCCCAAGCCTGTATGTCAATGGTCAAGGTCACTGTTGCTAAAAATAGAATTTTCTTGTCTAGGCTGTTACTTTGTTATGAATGGAGGGATTTCAAAATATCTTGGCACAAATGTTCACCATGACAAGGCGGTGTGTCCGCACAATACCCATGCCTGTAGATCCAAGGTCAAGGTCACTGTTACTAAAAATAGAATTTTCTTGTCCAGGCTGTAACTTTGTTATGAATGGAAGGATTTCAAAATAATTTGACACAAATGTTCACCATGACAGGGCGGTGTGTCACGTACCATGCCCATGCCTGTAGGTCAAAGGTCAAGGTCACTGTTACTAAAAATAGAATTATCTTGTCCTGGCTGTTACTTTGTTATAAATGGAGGGATTTTAAAATAACTTTGCACAAATGTTCATGAAAAGGCAGTGTGTCCGCACAATACCCAAGCCTGAAGGTCCAAGGTCAAGGTCACTGTTACCAAAAATAGAATTTTCTTGTCCAGGCTGTAACTTCATTATAAATGGAGGGATTTAAAAAAAACTTGACACAAAAGGGCAGTGTATCGCGTATTATTCCCATCATTGCACTTGAGTGTCTGAAAATGATGCATAGCGGGGCATCCGTGTCCTATGGACACATTTCTAGTTTCACTTATATTTTCACTTAAGTGCACTTCATCGATAACTTTGCAAATACTTAAGGTATCAACTTCAAACTACCATTATATTTTCATTTCAGTTCTTTTTCTGTAACATTACTGAAGTGATTGATATTTGACTAAAAGTAAATGTCTCTAATAAAAAATTACTAACAAGTTTTCTAACAAATTCAGAAATATTTCATAGTTATTCCCCTATTCAGTTTAATATTTATGGTACATTTAGGAATTATTTCTGTTATTTGAAAAGAATTTCTCCCGTACCATTCACTTGTAAATATTTTTCCTGATTGCACATGAATGTATGGCCATAGTTGTTATTGTTTTAATCTTCAAATTGCATTTGTTTCAAATGATTCGAATAGTCGAGCATGCTGTCTCCTCTGACAGCTCTTGTTTATTTAACCAGGCTATAATAAGTTTTGAAACAAACATTTTTTTGTCATAATCACCAACCACAGTGTGAAATGGACTAATTTTACAACTTAGTCCAACACTCCAAACTGATGATTCCCATTATTGCAGCATATTAAAGACCACTAGACCTCATGCTTTACAAACAACCTATTCACTTCTGCATAAAAAAATGACACATATATTTTTAAAAATGCTAAATGATTATATAGAAGATGCCTATTTATATTCAATGCACATTTATATCAGCTGCTTTAAATGCAGAGGAAAGTTGATTTCCCATTTTTTATAATTCCAAAACCATACAACTAAATTTGAAGTTATTGTGGGGGAATTTGTTTCAGGAAGAAGATGAGGTAGTTGGTAACATAATCTTGATTATCGACTTTGTCCGCGGCCTTGATGAGGTATCCCTTAAAAAATTTCTGGGGAGAACCCTGTAATTGTTGAAATACTTTAAAATTATGACCACAACAAATAAAGTACATATAATTTTATCTAACTGAATAGCAATTATTTGAATATTTCACATATTTTATAAGAATATGATCGGTTTAGTCATTAATGTTAAAGTTAAGGCCATCTAAGACTGCCTATGTTGAGGGAGCCTCTTTAAAGCATACAGAATTAAAGAATTGATTGTGATTGAGTAAATCTAACTTCTGCTATTGTCAAATTACCTTCTTTGTCTCATACCCAAACTTCTTGACACCAGTACTTGATGATACTAAATCTCTGAATGTTATTATCGGTGATGCAAATGTAGTAAAGTTGATACTTGAATCTTTTTTGTGATTATCAGCCACCTACTGGTACTTTGAATGACTTATGTTTGTTCTAGTGTGATATCTGCTGCAAATTAATGGTGGATAATCATAATTTTTATTATTTATGAAAAGATATGTTCAGAATCAATATTGTTTACAAGTTGAAGTATGTACTATGCAGCAAGTTTTTAGATTCTTAAAATAACACATTAAAGTTTAACAGTCATGACAGGGAAACTTGGATACCCTTGTTCAACATGTTTATGCTGGTTATTTACAGGTTTATGTAAAAGTGTGGTAAAATACTAAAAAACATAATTGAAATGTAACCACATACCTTAACAATGATGTGATTTAAATTTGTTTAATCATGTTGATGTCAGAAAAAAAATGCTTGAACTTTAGTTTACATTTTGTTTTTCTGTTGCCTGTAAAAGCTTAAGTACAACAGTCAAATGACCCATGCAGTTCAACACCATATAAAATTTACTTGTAAAATGAACCAGAAAAACTGTAAGTGGCACATCCCTGTTATCTGATCTGGATCAACATTGGTAGCAGAAATAACATAATGAAATCAAAAGTGCAGATCCTAATCAGACACCACAGATGTGCCAGATGATCTGTATCTGTTCTCCCATGGGATAACTGCCACATCCCATGGAGTAAAGGATTAGTAGGCACTGTCATTCATTTGATGGAAGCCATGTAAACAGTAAATGAGACATTGATCTGTAATATTTTCGAAAATTAACCAAGTGAATGTTTAAGACATAAGGACTTTTAACGAAAATGTGTTGACATTATGTTCTTTTGCTGATACTTACTTTGCAAAAATGCAGCAAAAACTAAATACAGCTTTTGACAAAATGTGGTACAGTTAAAGAATTACCTTAAACATATGTTGTGAAGCAGATTGTTATTTTTAACAAAGAAGGAACATGAATGACAATTTTTTGGAAAATATTCAGAGTTTAGTGTCTTGCACAGTTTACCTGCAGTTTTATATTTTTTCTCTTGCCACCTTCAAGATTTGTAAGAACCTGTAATGCCTACCATTGGTGTTTGATTGGTTACAAAACCTTTGTAGGCATTGTCACATTTCCAATGAAATTATTACATGACATTTGATGCACTGTACATGTGTTGACAATCTTTTATTTCTTAAGTGTTTTAAAAATGATAATGATAGACACTAATTAATGGCATGTCATGCTGGTAAAGTAATTTTGTATCACCCTTTCAAAGAAAAGGTGATGCATAGGGATTGCTTTGTCCATCCATCTTGAAAACATTGTTTGCTATAACTTTGCCATTTCTTAATTTTTCTTCATTAAACTTTCAAATTATATTGCTTATTACGACAGCCTCATGATGTTGCCAAAACCTTTACAAAAATCTAGGATCAGTTTTACATTTAATGGAGTTATGCCCCTTTTCATACTTGAATTTTGTCATGAAAAATTCGCCATTCCTTAACATTTCATCATCAAATTTTTAAAAACTTAAAATTAATAATATTGCTTTTGACAAGAGGGTTATGATGATGCTAAAGTCTTTATGTAAAAGTATTGTTGATTAAGTTATGTCCCATTTTCTTATTTTGATTTTTATTCAGAAAAAGTACCCGAGTGCGACAAAAGTGTTCAACTGAACACCCATCTTGTTGATCATACATGCCTAAACTGATTGTCCATGTTCAAAATTGTGTAAGAAAATAATTGTACATGCAGATGTGTTAAAAATTACTTGTGAGTATTGTAACTTACCAATGTCAAAATTTATAGAGACATTGATAACATCACATTTGTGGAAATAAAATATCATTTAAGTTTTAACTATATTTGTTTATTTTGTCCCTTTTGTCTTGCAGATCATTTAGATAAGTGACCAACTGCTAGCAGAAAACCTTTTGGCAATAAGATAAATTTTAGGTCTGACACTCACCACACATGGTTCTGTACTCCTACACCTGTATACAGTACCATGTGCGTTATAACAAGGCAGATTTTCATTTACTTTGATTATTGCATTCCAAAAATATTGCAAATTGTCACCCTGCATTTTTAACCCCATGAACTGGGAGGCATATAAAATTGCACTTGTCTGTCTGTATGTACATCCCCTAAATCTTTTGGCATCAACTCCTCATTAACTATTGGGTGGATTTCTTTCAAACTTGCAAAGATGATCTAGCAAAATTTGTAGACGATTGTAAGGAAAACATTTTGACCAGAGTTATGGCCCTTTGTTACAAATGTTGTACCAGTGGGGGCATCAGTGTCTGATGACTAATTCTTAATTATCCTTTATTATTCTTTTTAAGCTTATAAAATCATGTGTATCTTTCCAAACAGGAGAATATGTATCCAGCCATTGTCATTGATGTGAAATAACAGATCATACAGCACCTTTTTAGCAAAAATATTTTGGCCCTAATCTCATTCAGTGGTGATAGGGTACTAATTTATATTTGTTATTTAAACCATGTTGATAGGCATTTTATACTGAAATAAATCTATCTAATAGTATCTATCTATGAGGTTTAATCTACTGTATCACTTCTTTGTTCCTTTAATATGACAAGAATTAAAAAAACTCTTAATAGTGTTTAATTTTTAATAGAAAATCACTGCATTTTTTTTCTAATGAAAAATATACTTTACCAAATGGAAATTCTGTTAAACACAGAGGACTAGTAATGAGTAAAGACCCTTTATTTAAGCTAAAAATGATAACATAATTCACCTTAAAAATCATAGATATTTTGAGTCTTACAAGAACCATGAGAACAAAAATAAACAAAACATAAGTCACAGAACACAGCAACAAAAAAGATGATTCTAGAAATAATTACAATTGCTAAAATTAACTCCAGTTAAGGTGTTTTCAGATTTATCACACATATGACAGTATACAACTTACATCCTGTTTGCAACTAGTACAGATCCAGATCAGCCTGCCCATCTGTGCAGTCTGATCTGGATCTACACTATTCATTTCATTAACATATATATGACCAGAGTTAACCTGAATTTTTATCATGAATCTGCAATATGTACAACAGTCCAATCAACTTTGAAGGCAAAATGTTGTGTTTATGCAGATAAAAGGTTTCCACATTATTATTGCACTGTTTAACCCATTACTCCATCTTAATGGGGCTCATTGTGTGTGATCTGTATAGATCCAATGTAGTTTGCGCATTCATGCTGTCTGCCAGCTGATCTTGATCTATAATGTTTGCCCGTGTTAATGGAGAAAAGGGTTATACCTGCAGTATTTTAACACATTCAAAAAAAAGACAATAACATTTATATACAGGTTACTTCAAATCAAAACAATAGCTTTTATGTCTAAAACCAGTGCCAAACAACACTTTAATATCAACTCTTTACTCTATGGGATTTAGCTGTAATCCATGGGCAAACAGTGTAGATCAAGATCAGCCGGCACATTTGTGCCATCTGATCAGGATCTACAGTTTGCCTTTTAAGGTTATTTCTGACCAAGAAGCAAACTTAAAACTAGACTGTGTTCTCAGACACTGATGCCGCCACTGCTACAACAACATTTGTAACAAAGGGCCCATAACTCTGGTTAAAAATGGTCGCAGGAAAGAATCTTTTCTTTACTATCATCAACACATCCTGGTTGATCATTTATGCAAGTTTAAAAGAAATCCACCTGATAATTAATGAGGAGTTGATGCCACAAAATTTAATCACTGAAATGAACAAAGCGCCATTACTCAGGTAAAAATGGTCACATGAAAAAAATCTTTTCTTTGTGATCATCTACAGATCCTGCTTGATCACCTGGGCAAGTTGGATAGAATCTGCCACAAAAATAATGAGAAGTTCATGCCACAAAATTTTAAAACTGAAATTAACAAAGGACCATAACTCTGGTAAATATGGTCAAAGGAAAAAATCTTTTCTTTATGATCATCAACTTATCCTGCTTGATCATCTGGGCAAGTTTGAAAGAAATCCTAATAGTTTAGGAGGAGTTGATGCTACAAGATTTGGAAGATGTACATATGGACGGACGAGTGCAACTCTATATGCCTCCCACTTTGTAGATGCATAAAAAACTGAGATCCTGATCAGACTGCATGGACTCCATGGTCAGACACCACTACAATCAATGTTCTGGAGCAAAATAACTTATTCAGAGACGATTCAAGTGATCATTGTCAGTACTTAAACTTCACTGCAAAATCTTGTTTTCTTTTGCATTTAGTTATATATAAAATGCCATCAACTTAGTGCAGAAATAGTTTAACATTGGTAAGTACCAGTGAAATGAGGAGTTACCGGTACACCATTTTTGTACTAAAGTGAAAATGTGTTCATCAAATTATTATAAAATAAAGTTATAATTAGGTAAAAATAAACCAAGATAAAATCAACAAATTAAACTGGTCATGTGGACACTTTAATTAATGAAAGTCAATTTTAGTGGGAAGTTGTATAACCAAGTTGTCCTCTCCGAAATCATTTCCTCTTGGATTGTAGTTGTGAAATAAAGAAAAAAATGTTAAAAGTTTTCATCTATGATAATTTTGATAAAGATTGTATGTCAACTGTCGTCATAAAAAAGAAGAAGAAATAACTAATTAATTAAATATGAACATATATACTAGTAACTTTAAATGCTGCGATGCTCTAAAGATAAAATATGTTATAGGTACAATTTGGTAATTGTGTGTCGTAAGAAATATCATTTACCATTTACAGTATAGGGAATCATGACATAACATAGAATTATGCATAATCTTGTTTGTTGTGGATTAGGTAGTATGTTTGTGTGGGAAAATCAGTTCATGTTTTTTGCGTGTGAAAATTGGGACATGTATTTTGCAGGGGAAAATATAACACGGTTTCACTTATTAAAGCAGTCCGGATGATGAACCTGTTATAACGTGTTATAAGGAGACCACAGTGTATATTTCATTGATGTTTATTAAGTGCAACAATGACTTATGCTGATAGTGGACTAAGGCTGCTGATTCATACTTTGTACTTTTCGATTTTTTTTGCGGAAAAAAAATTACTGTTTTATTTTGACAGTACATGTATTCACAGTTTAATGTAATTATTTGCTGTGAACTTGTGAATACATTTATGCAAATTTATTTCATTACTTTTTGAAACTTTACCAATGCTAATGGTAGGTCAATGTGACAAGGCAAATAATGCTAATTTGATGAATTATTTTTAAAAGTTATTCACCCTGTTATCCAGTGCCCAAGATTATAAAACTAAATCTGGAGATCAGTCTCAAATCTCAGGCAACTGGTCGCCATTTCAGCCAATCAGATCCTTGAGATTTGAGACTGATCTCAAATCTTAGTTTTATGATCTTGGGCCAGGCTGTTATCAATATGGTCATGCCTTTTTGCATTTTTTTTAATTTCAAGACGCCATTACATTTCAACATTGCACAATAAGCAGATAGATGTAAAGTGACATATAAGGTGAGAAGCTATCCATGTCAAGTGACCATTAAACTATATGAAACAAAGACAAATTTTGGGTACTTCATTTAATAAATTAGAGATGTAGGTAAAATGAACAACCAACAGACAAAGATTTAAAAGTATGATTCACTGCAGAAACAATTACATTAACACTTAACCCCTTCCTGTATATATACGCATTTTTAAGCATGCGCGACCAGTGTAGATCCAGATCAGCCGGCACATCCGTGTTGTCTGATCAGGATCTGCACTGGTCGCATTTTGGTCAGAAATAACCTTATGAATCAAAAAGTGAACAGTTTAGATCCTGATCAGACGGCATGGATGTGCCGGCTGATCTGGATCTTAACTGTTTGCCCTAGCAATAAAGGTGTATCTATCTAAAGGGTTAAAACTAATGGACTTCCTTATATTTCAGGTTGTTTAAATATGGTGTTCATGTCTAATCTAGTCAAACATGAAATGTATTTCAGATCACAAAGAATGTCTATTACATCTATATTTTCATTCATCAGACATGAATTTATTTATGTTCATACATGCAGAACCTATGAAAATGACTCGTACTCCAATTTTTACAAAATATACAGGTTATTTGAGCAGGATATATTCTCAAAAGAATTATAACTAGTGGCTTAGCATAACCCTTCACTCCATGGGCTATGATGTTAACAGTATAGGTCCATACCAGCACATCCCACATGCAATAAAACCAATATATATATGGAGTAATGGGTTAACATGGTCTAAATGTATATTTGTTCACAGAATCACAATATGCTACTTTGTTTATATCACTATTTTCTCATCTTTGATAGTATGATGCTATCGGCATGCCACCATACTGTCCTGGTCCACTTGTGTTTGGGTATGGTGTATTTCCACTACCATACCCTGCATTATATCCTGTATTTGCAGAATTGGTGTAGGGTTTGGCATAATTTTGTGTAACATTACTGCTAGCATATGGCATTGAGTTTGTACCACTTCCACCCTGTCTTAACAAGTCACCCACTTTTTCCAGTTTTGCTTTCTTTATATAAGACTCAGTACGCTTTGGTAAATATTCTGCGAGAAACTTTTCCACGTCTATACTTCCATCACAGAAACTCTCAGCTACTTCCTGAAAGTAGATGGGTGTTCAGTTAAATACTGTGCACTTGGATACACTATCTGTACAAAACCAAGTACAAAAAGTGGATTAACCCTTTCAAATAAGAACCTGACCAACAGAATTTGTCAACAGCTCTGTTGTCATAACCAATATCAATTGACAGTATATGCCACAATTCAATGAAACCAAGTTTTCTTCTTAATTTTTAAATAAAAATGTGCATAACTATGACAAAATATCAAGATTTATAAACTTGCATTGATAATAGAGTTCTTTCACATTGTTACCTCCCCTTAGCGCTCTCTAAAATTGAAGAGCATATTTAGTCGATAAATGCACGCGAGGGGGCATCGTTTACTATTGTTAATATGACTAAGTGATTATAAAATTAAGAAAATGTTGATTAATCATTTCAAATTTATAAATAAGTAAGTTCAGACAAACAAGAATAAAAAAAACGTTATGATCATTTACAAGCACATCAAGAAAGTTTATGCGCATTTTAAACATTGTTTATCGCGGTATTTTCAGGACGCGAGTATCCAACGGATTTGTTTGGGTTTTTTTTTATGAAAATACACACGTGAATTGTGTTTACTAATATAAATCTGTATAATTGACAATTCAGACGAACATTACCGGACATTTTACCGTTTTACGGCATGTTTTTTTGTAACGCTATAATTTATAGTGGAATGAGACATAATTATATTCTTATGTAGCTCGTCGGCGACTAGGTTGATATGTGTTTTGCGTGTTTTGCTTTTGAGAAAAAATATTGCGTATTTACAAAATAGGATGATTCCAGCTACAACCCGAGAAATCGTTAAATTGATTGAACCAAACGAATATTGCCGGACGGCGGGCCAACCAAAACCTATTTTAAAAAATCCAGAGAGTTTTGTTGTTGTTTTTTTTAATAAAAACTATTTTGATGTTGAAGTTCGTAATTGTTGTCGCTGAAGGTTTTGAAATATAATATTTTCATTTCTGTTTAAAATCAAAATGACCATGGACCAAAACAAATGAACGGGACTGCGATATTCAGGTCCGAGTTTAGTTTTATGACACTTAGCTGTTGTGTACATGTTTGCCCGAGGCAGCGTGTCACTATCACGTAATCTCTCAATAAACAGGAAATTGTGGAGCCATGACCAAGACCAAGTTTCTTTATATTAATTAATATAATTGTAAAACCTATTCTAAATTCAGTTAAATTTATGTTTCATTAATTATCATTTTCAATATTTTTAAATCCTGAGATTTTGCCTGAAAATCCTTAGATCCGGAGAAGAACCTTACGGTCCGGAGATTTCAGATAAAATCCTGAGATTTTGAAGGTCTGCGGACATTTTATCTTCTTTCTACATCATTCCCGTAACACGTAGATATTCATGAAATGCGACTTAAACTAATGTCTTTTGACTATGGCTGACGATTTTTAAAAAAAAAGATGTTTATAATAACATGAATAACTTAATAAGCTTAACGAGCGTTGAATACAACGACGATACATTGCTGAATTCATCCGTTTACCTCAAATTTAGAGAGATCATGTAACATAAAATATATTTCTTGAAGTAAACGCATTTTGTCAGAAAAACTTGATACGCTTATATATGTGTCTGTGGAAAATATACAGTAACGTGTAATCCACAATGTATTTGTTTTCATATAAGACTTCCCGATTCAAAGTGGCAACCACGTCTTTGATTGTTTTACGCTTTCAAAGTCACAGTCAAATCTTGCCGACCAGACGTTTTAAGCCTATTATATTCGGAAATTCTAAAACTCGAATTTATTATGCTTTATCATAATTATTATTATAATTTATCATTAGCTTTAAGACAACACCGTGATCATTCTGTTAGCAATGACACAGTTAAATGCCCCCTCACTTGTCGGTTTAGGATAAAACCAATATTCTCCGCACCTAACGTGGCGTACGACGCATGCGCACAACAATGTGAAAGACCTCTATTGCTATTGTGATGTCAGACAACTATCGTGAGTTTCAAAGCATTATCAAGAAAAGTTACTGAGAAAAAGTGAACTTAAACAAAAAACTAAATAAATGTTAACACCTGCCCACCTACCCAACAACATTACCAAATCTAATAAGCAGGGTTTTCCAAAGAAAACAAGAGCCAGTCGGATATGACTGCACGCTCGACTATTCGAAAAGTCAGACATATTTAAGCACATTTTAAACTGGGCTTCATTTAAACAGGGGAGTGATTCAGGAGTTTATGACACCCCCAAAACACACACACATGAACAAAAATTTCTTAGTCCAAGTTATGAAATCAATAAATTACACTTTTTACAATTTATTCTTGTAGGTTTTTTAGAGGGTTAACACAACCGAGCCCATACACCCATGATCCCACAACCATCAACCCTCTATCCCTGCCCACCTATTGTGGTGTGGTGTAGTTTTTATTGGTGTTGTTGTTGTTGTTGTTGGTGGTGGTGGTGTTGTTGCTGTTGTTGGTGTTGTTGATGTTGTTGTTGGTAGTGATGGTGTTGTTGTTGGTGGTGTTGGTGTTGTTGTTGGTGGTGGTGGTGTTGTTGGTGGTAGTATTGTTGGTGTTGTTGTTGATGTTGTTATTGTTGTTGTTGGTGGTGGTGGTGGTTGGTGTTGTTGTTGTTATTGTTGGTGTTGGTGGTGTTGTTGGTGGTGGTGTTGGTGTTGTTGTTGGTGGTGTTTTTGTTGGTGGTGTTGTTGTTGGTTTTTTTGTTTACAGTGTTGTCGATGTTGCTGTTGTTGGTGGTGGTGGTGGTGTTATTTGTGTTGCTGTTGGTGGTGTTGTTGTTGTTGGTGGTGTTGTAGATGTTGTTGGTGGTAGTGTTGTTATTGGTGTTGTTGTTGTTGCTATTATTGGTGTTGTTGTTGGTGGTGGTATGTGGGGGGGGGGGGGGGTTCAGTACAGTACAGTAGATTAAGTGTAGTGTGGTGTGGTGTGGTATCATATCGTATTGTATCGTATCGTATCGTATACTATAGTAAAGCTATACTATATGCCCCCACCAACCCCACAACCACTCAACACTTTCAACCAAAGTATGGTAAGTACATCTGTTTTAAACCTTTTCTATAGCATTACATATGAAAAACACTAGCATTGAAACTTTAACCATAATTTCTAAGTCTTATATCTAATTTCTAAGTGAAAAAGGGCAAAATTTAAATATAAACAAGAGCTGTCACTTGAAATTGACATATGCCCCCGAAATGCAGCTTTGAAATCAAATTGGTATACATATGTAGTAAAAATATGCCTGTGGAAGTTAAATAGTAAAGAGTAAGGGCCTCTAACCCTTGCAACAAGAGGGTCCATAGGGTGGCTCACCTGTCAACAACTGCTCATTGGTTGTAAGAGTTGTGTGCAAGTTTGGTAAGGGAAACAAGAGGGCCATGATGGCCCTTTATCGCTCACCTGAATACAACAAAGTTGTGTTGTATGTGACCCATCTTCTCGATATGGTGAACATTTACACCAAGTTCTTTTAAAATCCAATAAGAAACAACAAATTTACAGCTTGGAAAAGAAAATGCTATTTTTAGTAACAGTTACCTTGACCTTGGACCTACCGGCATGGGTATTGTACGCAACACAACCCCTTGTCATGGTAAACATTTATGTAAAGTTATTTTGAAATCACTCCATTCATTAGGAAGTTACAGCCCAGACAAGAAAATTTTATTTTTAGTAACAGTGACCTTGACCTTGGACAAACAGCCATGGGTATTGTACGCGAAACAACATCTTGTCATGGTAAACATTTGAGCCAAGTTATTTTAAAATCCAATGAGAAATAACAAATTTACAGCCTGGACAAGATTTTTCTATTTTTAGTAACAGTGACTTAGTTTTTGACCCCAGATGACCCATATTCAAACTCGTCCAATTAATAACTGGGACTAATGTCCTGACCATGTTTTTTTGCAATCGGACAATCAGAGCAAAATGTGACCACTAAAGTGTTAACAAGAAAATTCCAATTTTAGGAACAGTGACCTTGACCTTGGACCAACCGACATGGTTTTGTACTCAACACACTGCTTTGTCATGGTGAACATTTGTGCCAAGTTATTTTGAAATCCAATGAGAAATAACAAATTTACAGCCAAGACAAGATAATTCTATTTTTAGTAACAGTGACCAAGTTTTAGATTCCAGATGACCCATATTCGAACTGTTCCAAGTAAGTACTGGGACTAATGTCCTGACCATGTTTCGTGACAATCGGAGCAAAAATGTGACTGCTAGAGTGTTAACAAGAAAATTCTATTTTTAGTAACAGTGACCTAGTTTTTGGACCCAGATGACCCATATTAAAACTTGTCCAAAAAATCATTGGGACAAACATCCTGACCAAGTTCCATGACAATCAGAGCAAAAATGTGATCGCTAGAGTGTTAACAAGAAAATTCTATTTTTAGTAACAGTGACCTAATTTTTGAACCCAGATGACCCATATTTGAACTCATCTGAGAAATCATTGGGACAAACATCCTGACCAAGTTTCAAAACAATCGAGGCAAATATGTGACTGCTAGAGTGTTAAGGAATGTGGGACGTACTGACGGACTGACCGACAACTTGGCGACTAAATGCTCCCCCGAATTTCTGCGGGGAGCTTAAAAAAGTGTGGCCTTAACTTGCCCGTTTGTGTACATACACTGTATACATCTAAGACTTTCTTCAATTTAGAATTAAGATTTTGAGAATGTGCTTCAAATTTGTTGTTGTTGTTCTTTTTATTGTTTTACTTACAAACAGTGAATAACATATTCAGAAAAGCCTGATTTTCAAAGTGCTATAAAGTAAGAAAGTTTATTTGGTCACTATCCATAGAAGATGACAAAATTTACCCTATAAAATCTTCCAGAGCAAAGTTCTTAATATTGCATAACACAGATATAATCAGCAAAGTTCATGAGGTCATTGTCCAGCAACTTGACCAATATTAATGAATAAACTGGTAAACATCATATGTAGCTGAAGACAGGTAGAAATATTGGATTTTGACACTTGAAATTTTCACTCTGCTACTAAAATTTTTGTTTCAAATTTTATCACTGAACAACCAGTGAATGAATTGTTCAGGAAAGATTGAATTTTAAGATGGTATAAAGCTTGTGTCAAAATCTGGTTGACTACTGTAGAAAATCAAAGGTTAAAAACAGATTTTGAAAGAAAAAAAAATTAAAATCCCCAGGGCAGGGCCCCTGGTCAATTTAACAACATGATTTTAATCATTTGTGTAGAAATCATCAATATCAATATTCATACCAAATTTCATGACAATCGGACAAAAAATGTAACCTCTATTGCTTTAACAAAATTTACCTTAGGGTTAGGGTTAGGGTAAGGTAAAAAGGCCCATAACTCCGCCAAAAATAATCCGATCAGAAATTCCTTAGGAAATGCACAACTAGGCTTGGCGACAAACACTCCTGTGAAGTTTCAATGAAATCCCTCAAGCGGTTTCAAAAAAGCTTAGGGTTAGGGTTAGGTAAAAAGGCCCATAACTCCGCCAAAAAAAATCGGATCAGAAATTCCTTAGGATATGCATAACTAGGCTTGGTGACAAACACTCCTGTGAAGTTTCAATGAAATCCCTCAAGCGGTTTCAGAAAAGAAGCGAGGACAAGATTTTGCTAAAAAGGGCCATAACTCAGCCAAAAATAATCCGAGCAGAAATTCCTGACGATATGCACAACTAGGCTTGGTGACAAACACTCCTGTGAAGTTTCAAAGAAATCCCTCAAGCGGTTTTGGAGAAGAAGCGAGGACAAGATTATTTCGGACGGACGGACGGACGGACGCGACGGACGGACGGTCCAATTACTATATGCCTCCCTTCGGGGGCATAAAAAGGGCCATAATTTGATCAAAATTAAAGAAAGAGTTATGGTTTTTGGCATACATAGTCAGGGTCATGATGGTGAACAAGTGTCTTAAGTTTCAAAGCTATATTACAAGAACTATGAAAGCAACTAGCTTGCATGCAAACTTTAACCACAAATTCTAAGTCAAAAAAGGGCCATAATTTGATCAAAATCAATGAAAGAGTTATGGTTCTTGGCAAAAATAGTCAGGGTCATGATGGTGAACAAGTGTCTTAAGTTTCAAAGCGATAGTACAAGAATTATGAAAGTAACTAGCTTGCATGCAAACTTTAACTTGAAATTCTAAGTCCAAAAAAGGGCCATAATTTGAACAAAATGGAAGTTAGAGTTATGGTTCTTGGCAAACACACTTGGGATATGATAATGAACAAGTGTTGAAAGTTTCAAAGCTGTAGTATAAGTAGTATGTAAGTTATGGTTTTGTAAACTAGCTTGCATGCAAACTTTAACCTGAAATTTTAAGTCGAAAAAGGGCCATAATTTGATCAAAATAAAAGTTATGGTTCTTGGCATACACATTCGGGACATGATGATGAACAAGTGTGCCAAGTTTCAAAGCTGTAGTATTAGTAGTATTGAAGTTATGAGTTTGTACAGTAGCTTGCACGCAAACTTTAACCTGAAATTCTAAGTCTCAAAAGGGCAATAATTTGATCAAAATGAAGGTTATAGTTATGGTTCTTGGCACACACACACTAGGGACATGATAATGAACAAGTGTGCCAAGTTTAAAAACTGTAGTATTAGTAGTATTGAAGTTATGAGTTTGTACAGTAGCTTGCACGCAAACTTTAACCTGAAATTCTAAGTCGAAAAAGGGCCATAATTTGATCAAAATGAAAGTTAGAGTTATGGTTCTTGGCATACATACTCGGGACATGATGATGAACAAGTGTGCCAAGTTTCAAAGCTGGAGCTATAGTAGTTTTTGAAATATAGGTAGGTTGCAGGCAAACTTGAACCAAAGCGGGACGGCAATGCCGACGCCAGAGTGAGTAGAATAGCTCGACATATTCTTCAAATAGTCGAGCTAAAAATGATGAAAAAATATAAAGAAATGACAAAATTCAGTGTTATGTTTCAATGACAAAATCAAAGTACAAAAAGGCATGTGACCTTAACTTATTTTTGCTCCAATTTGACACTGTTGATATAACCAATTAAGTTTGAAAGAATGATGAAGAAAAGAAACTAGATGGGTGTTCAGTTGAACACTTGTGTCGCCCTCTGGTGATATGTCAGAATAAAAATGCAAGTACAAAAAGGGGCATAACTCCATCAAAGAATGTGGCATCATCATGAACGTGTATAAGCAATATAATTTGAAAGTTTGATGTAAAAATATCAAGAAATGACAAAGTTATAGCCAACGTTAAGTTTTCATGTAAAAATCCAAATACAAAAAGGGGCATAACTCCATCAAATGTGACCTTGACCGTGAGAATTTGGCATCATCTCGAGCGTGTTGTCATAAGCAATATAGTTTAAAAGTTTGATAAAGAAATATTAAGAAATGGCAAAGTTATAGCAAATGTAAAGTTTTCGTGTAAAAATCCAAGTACAAAAAGGGGCATAACTCCATCAAATGTGACATTGACCTTGAGAATTTGGCATCATCTCGAGTGTGTTGTCATAGGCAATATAATTTGAAAGTTTGATGAAAAAGTATTAATGAAAAAATTATAGCCAACGTTAAGTTTTCGTGTAAAAATCCAAGTACAAAAAGGGGCATAACTCCATCAAATGTGACCTTGACCTTGAGAATTTGGCATCATCTCGAGCGTGTTGTCATAAGCAATATAATTTGAAAGTTTGATAAAGAAATATTAAGAAATGGCAAAGTTATAGCCAACGGTAAGCTTTCATGACGGACGGAAAGATGGACAAAGCGATCCCTATGTATCGCCGTATCTTCGAAAGGGCGACACAAAAAGTTATATTATAGAAGTACTGAATTACTGTGAGGTTGATATGGTGATTTATTGATCTGATGAAGGATACTGACTCAGGATGATGCAATATCATTAATTTCTCTACATTTATTTTGGAAAATATGATAAATATGGTTATACCTCTGACTGCTCATCTGCAGTAGCGGCTTCTGTCTGAAATATTGCCACTAGTGTATCATGTGACTGGCATCCAGGTGCCGAGTCTGAAAATACACGGAAAACATTCCCATGCAAAATGTTTAACAACAGCAAAATACAGAAAAATAAATAATACATTACTTGATTGTGGCGGTTGATCGGGATCTACACTGCTTGCCCATGTCATAAAAGTAGTATCTATCAAGTTACAAGATTCACATCATTCAATGCTCCTTTACAGTAAACACATGAAATAGTTGAAATAAAGCTGATGCATTTAAACAATGAAATGACGTCAAGACTGTGGTTTACTATTTAGTTTTGCTTAATAAATTTCAATTAGAGATTTGGCAATATTATTAAACTATTTAAATACAAGAACTGGTAAGACATTCAAAGCTAGACGATTTGCTTAAAATATGTTATATTGGTTTTCAGGTTTCTTAATCAAACTTCTCTCTTAGTTCAGTATCTGGTAGAAGAGAGTTAAAGACATTTATTTCTGCAAGGCCCAAGATTATACAACTAAGATTAGAGACCAGTCTCAAATTTTTAGCATCTGACTGGCTGAAGTGGAGACTTGTAAAGCCAATCAGATGCTGGAGATTTCAGACTGGTCTTCAATCTTGGTTTTATCATCTTGGGCCCCAAGCCCCTTAGAACATACAAATATAACTACCGCTATTTATCTTTCTGTCATTTGCATCAGGTGGACCAGGATAAAGGTACACATCAAAACAAAATCAATTTTAAGATATAAAATCACACAAAATCTCTCCATCATTCACTTCTGTTATTTTTCATTCTGGGTTATAATTGGATTTTAAGAGCATGAATATGATGTTTTTTGTGAATTCACATGTAAAAGATTACAGAGCAAATTTTGAAACATTAGTAAAACATGTTCATACTGAAAATGAGGATTCATTCAGGTCAATTTGAGCTGAAGTGAAGTGTTATATTATAAAGAACATACTTATAGAAATACAAAAATTTCCTCACTTGGCTGTGTCAGTGAAATGAGAAGGAAACAAATCTAAATATGGGCAATTAAAAAATTAAATTCTCAAAACAAGTGTACCTAGTTTAGCAACATCCTCACACAGTGTCACTTTAAGTGTGTTCACTTCTTCATATGCTTTTGCCACTTGTTGTTTTAATGTCTCCAATTTAGGTTGTAAACCCAAGTTGAATTCTGCCAGACTTCTGTTCTTCACTATTATATTTTCTCTTTCTCTCTGTATCCCTTTAACCTGCAAACATTTACATATAACACAGTGTTCTGTGATCTCTCATCTGATCACTCAGTGTACACATGAGTTATGATAAGTACATGTATTATACACATACGGTATAGCTATGACCAGTTATATACTAAATGAGAGTTTGGGTTTTAAATGGCTTCGAATTGTCAGAAGTAGCCTTTGTTCAAAATCTTGACGTATTTTCAGATAATAAATGAGAATGAAAATGAAATGAGAACATCTTCCTCTATTAGTGTTTAATTCTAATCTAAAGGACGACTGCTATCTGGAATGGATAGTACTTCTATTATTATTAGTTATACACAATCAGCCATACCATACAAATCAGCTTATAATGATAAATTAAGTACCCAATAATTCAAGAAATGTATAAGTTAAATAAAATGACTGATCAGCGAACTGTTGAGGCTCATCATGTTGCAAATGTAACAAATTATATGCTTAGAACTTAAATTGTCAATTAAAAAAGTAAAATACTTATATGACAAACAAGTACTTTTTTCAACCTTTTGAAATTCAATCCCTGATTTATAAGCCCTTCAAGTGCTCCGCAGGCTTCAGTAGTCA
The DNA here is from genome assembly GCA_038501625.1 of Corbicula japonica. Taxonomy (NCBI): domain Eukaryota; kingdom Metazoa; phylum Mollusca; class Bivalvia; order Venerida; family Cyrenidae; genus Corbicula; species Corbicula japonica. Next base: position 1,004,476 of record JAZAYU010000067.1, on the reverse strand, counting down.
CATTGTGCCTCGTGCAAACCCAGATCACCATGGGATACCCTGCCTGATCAGGTGATTTAACCCTTTCCTCTATAAATACGCATTTATAAGCATGTGCGACCAGTGTAGATCCAGATTAGCCGGCACTGGTCGCATTATGGTCAGAAATAACCTAATGAATCAAAAAGCGAACAGTGCAGATCCTGATCAGACAGCATGGACGTGCTGTCAGATCTGGATCTACACTGTTCACCCACGCAATAAAGGTGTATCTATGGCAGAAAGGGTTAAACAATTTATTAACTAATAAAAACCACTAATGATATTAAACAGGGGTGTCAATAAATAATGATTCTTGCTTTCCGATAAAAGCAAATTTAAAATAGTCCACGAATTGTCATTCAGATGCAGAATTTTGCAGAAGTGCCGCTGTGGTCAAGTTTTGCAACAAAAAATATTGTGTTGATTGCAATGTAAATATTGATTTAATATAAGGGATTCAATTTGACCCAGGAGATGATCCTTTTATTCTTGAAACTTACAAAATAAAACCCTACAATTTTTAACTTTTAAAAGAGTCATATTTTCCTTAAATTATGGGTACCGGTATTTTGGCTGTATCTTTACAGAATCCCATAAAAAATCATTAATATGACTAATGAGATTCAAAATGTTGTTTGACCCTTGGAAAATAATGAAAATGAAGTTAACCCTTTTCTCCATAAATGCCTTTTATGGCATAGGCAAACAGTGTTGATCCAAATCAGCTGGCACACCTCTGCAGTCTGATCTGGATCTACGTTTTTGCCTTTTGATGTATATTGTTATTTCTGACCTAGATGCTACTAGTGCTGGTCCAGATCAGATGGCACAGATTTGCCAGCTGATCTAGATCTGCACTTGTCACACACATGTTAAAATGACAATAAATTATGGAGTCGAGTTAAAGCAATTTCATAAAGTACCAAAGTTTATGAAATAAAAATATGACTCTGGACAATCTGATTATAACCAAATACAATTCTAAAATGGATCATCTTACCACTGCATTTCAAAAGCTATGGGAAACACCACAAAAAAGGACTGGCTCACATTAAAAAAAAGGTGAGCCATTATACATTAATCCATTGCTTAACAGGTTTTATAATCCAGAGGAAGACCAATTTAGGTTATACCTGATCCAGGTCATGTATCATTTCATCTATCTTGCTGGGATCATTTAAATACTGCATCAACTGTTCACGTTCCAAGTATTGAAGAATAGCAAGTGCAGCCTGCTCATCTGGAACATATTTTGGGGCGTGCAAGTTCATGTTTTCTTGACTTTCTTGATTCTGGAACTCTCTGTACATATTTCATTCAATCAATCAAGCATTTATCTTTGTAATAACCCAGACAACCTGAAAAATATGTAAGAGAGAATTTGAGCATCAACATTTTGGATGATGATTTGAAAAGAATAAGCTATTATTTCAAGTAAGACAAAAGCTAAAATGATAGATTAATATTTTTAAGTAACATTATATTGACAACCAGTTTCTTTCTAACAGATCTGTTGTCAAATATTCCATCACTGAACAGCAATAACAAATGATCTTTTATTAAATCTTTAGTAACATTGTGAATTGTATTTTTTTTTCTAAAAAACATTGCTCATATTCACAGAATTGGGATTTACATGCACATGTATATCAGTATTTCTTTTCTAAAATTGGTGGGAAAACAGGATACTTTAGTTCATTGAGAATTGAGTTCATTACTGGTTTAACAATTGGTTAAACTAGAATGTTGTGTTCCGCGGAACACATGTGTCGCCTGCATGGAAAAAGTTGAAATGTGGGCCTATGTTTAATCATATATAATGATGGCATTGTTCATGCTGATGATATATTCCAAGTATGAAGTGAATAGGACAAGTACTTTCGAAGTTATAGGCAACATAGTTTCAGGTTAAAGTTGCATTGAAAGGGCCGTAACTCAAAAAATATTAAAACTGGAGTTATCATTCTTGTCGTCACAGATGGCATTGTTTATGCTGATGATATATTCCACGACAGTATGAAGTGAATAGGACAAGTACTTTCAAAGTTATAGGCAACATTAAGTTTCAGGTTAAAGTTGCATTTGAAAGGGGCATAACTCAAAAAATATTGAAACTGTAGTTATCATTCTTGTCGTCACAGATGGCATTGTTCATGCTGATGATATATTCCAAGTATGAAGTGAATAGGACAAGTACTTTCAAAGTTATTGGCCACATTTAGTTTCAGGTTAAAGTTGCATTTGAAAGGGGCATAAATCAAAAAAATTTGAAACTGGAGTTATCATTCTTGTTATCACAGATGGCATTGTTCATGTTGATGATATATTCCAAGTATGAAGTGAATAGGACAAGTACTTTCGAAGTTATAGGCAACATAGTTTCAGGTTAAAGTTGCACTGAAAGGGCCATAACTCAAAAAATATTAAAACTGGAGTTATCATTCTTGTCATCACAGATGGCATTATTCATGCTGATGATATATTCCATGACAGTATGAAGTGAATAGGACAAGTACTTTCAAAGTTATAGGCAACATAAAGTTTCAGGTTAAAGTTGCATTTGAAAGGGGCATAACTCAAAAAATATTGAAACTGTAGTTATCATTCTTGTCGTCACAGATGGCATTGTTCATGCTGATGATATATTCCAAGTATGAAGTGAATAGGACAAGTACTTTTAAAGTTATAGGCAACATTAAGTTTCAGGTTAAAGTTGCAAATATTGAAACTGGAGTTATCATTCTTGTTGTCACAGATGGCATTGTTCATGTTGATGATATATTCCAAGTATGAAGTGAATAGGACAAGTACTTTCAAATTTATAGGCAACATTAAGTCTCAAGTTAAAGTTGCATTTGAAAGGGGCATAACTAAAAAAATATTGAAACTGGGGTTATCATTCTTGTCGTCATAGATGGCATTGTTCATGCTGATGATATATTCTAAGTATGAAGTGAATAGGACAAGTACTTTCAAAGTTATAGGCCACATTAAGTTTCATGTTTAAGTTGCATTTGAAAGGGGCATAACTCAAAAAATAGTGAAAGTGGAGTTATCGTTCTTGTTGTCACGTATCACTGTGTTCATGCTGATGATATATTCCAAGTATGAAGCGAATAGGACAAGTACTTTCAAAGTTATAGGCCACATTAAGTTTCATGTTAAAGTTGCATTTGAAAGGGGCATAACTCATAAAATAGTGACAGAGGAGTTATCGTTCTTGTTGTCACGGATCGCTATGTTCATGCTGATGATATATTCCAAGTATGAAGTGAATAGGACAAGTACTTTCAAAGTTATAGGCCACATTAAGTTTCATGTTAAAGCTTGGGGACTACCGGACGCCGCCGCCGATGACGACGGACAATAGGATCCCTATGTGTCTATCTGCTACCGCAGGCGACACAAAAATCACAAAAATGAAACCAACTAAAGGGAGACTAGTCTGTGTTTTATATTCAATGGTAAGCATTACCACTTAACACCATGCATAAAAATGTGTTGCATATACATTATTTAGTTTTCACATCTAATGTCAGAATTTTAGCTTTAAAGGGAGATGTGCAGGGTCGAGCAGGTGTACTCGGTAAAATCATAAACAGATCGATCTATGTAACACTTACGTGAAATTTTTACTAAACTCTACATTTCAAACCCTCCAGGAGGAAGTTTTCGGTTAATTTTACCATTTTACCGGACCTGAAAACAATCCGCTAAAGAAATCCCTATACAAAAATTCATTCTATATTTAGCGATCATTTATATTTAGCTCATCGCTGAGCTTACTATTTGTGGAGGCCCTGGCATTTTGAAACAAATGGCGACGTCGATAGTCGACAAGGTACACTGAATGTGTTTTTTGGTTGAAGTTATCACGTGACAATCCCAAAAACCACAGCGGCTTTATGCGGGAAATACAAAAATAGCTAACCTATGCGCGTCGCGTAGGATAGGAAACACCATTTATATATCTTTTTTTTAAATATTGGATTGAAATATTTCGGGTGTAAATCAATATTTGAGCTTCAAATAATGATATTCAACTTATTAATAACCCTTTTCGCAAATCTCTTCCATTCATCAATCCTGCACATCTCCCTTTAAATGGTTAAAATATATTGTAGTATTCATCTTGAAAACTTCAAAGCATTGATAAACATGACTTAAATATTCAATAAGAAATTACAAGTTCTGTATGCAGGACTTTCATAGTTTCACTTGACATATTTTCCAGTGGCAGTTGAGTCAAGTTGTCACAGACCAAACTAATATTAAAAATAGTCAGCTTTTGTCTGAAAGAAAAGAAGCCTACTAAAAGCTAACTTGAATGGGGGCCTACCGATATACTGAGTTACCTCCCATTGAGAGTGGTTTCCCTTGCTGATTGGGTAGTTCCGGTTTAGAAACAATAATAAAGCGTAGCGTTTAAAGTGTAAATAAAACGTCTCAAAGTGCTTTTGAAGTTAAAATGCATTGTCGAATTAACAAAAAAAGTGGAACAGACATATATTAAGGAATATCATTCATCTTTGTAAATTGATTTTAAGTTAATAACTAAATGCAACTCTACTTATTTACGTAACTTCACGTATCCTTTATGAATTTGTTTTGGCTGGCATGGAAATAAAGCTTTTTTAAAACTTTCACTCAAGTATTCAGCCAATCACCGTTAAGTCATCCAAACAATGCTTATTAAGAAAAGGGCCTGGTGTTTTATGACCATGTTACATAATCGAATTAGCAAGACTGGGATTTACCAGCTGGAGATGTGATAAAGGCCTTTTGAAGTTCAGTTGTACATTTGTAAGAGGTTGAAAACATTGCTTGTTGAGAGTTAAAATGTCGTTTTAGGAAACTGACTAGAGATTAAATATTCTAATTAATTGTCACAATAATGTTTGAGACCGAGACATTGATTATTTGATATTGGCAACTTAAAGTGCTCCGAACTGAATAAAATAAAACTCGGGAAGTTTTATCTATCTATCTATATATCTATATATACTGCATGACGCTATTGTTTAGCATTTTATGCAGGTGCGTGTCTGTGCAAGAAATATTAAAAGAAGAAATGTACAGGAGAAAAAAAGTAATACATAATGTATTTGTGAGAGTTCTGAGTTAAAGCTGATAGTGTTAGTTAAAAGACTAGATTTACAGTTAAAAGAGTAAAAAACAGCATAGTCACTTAGAAATTATGGCACAGTTTAGTTACCCCCTGCCTAAACTGGTCCAGGGTGGGTGCCTGTGCAATATTTGCTGGTAAAGAATTCCACAGTACAATAGTAGCAGGGTAGAATGAAAATTTATAGTAATTACAAGGAGTTTGGATTTGCCTAAAAGAGAGGGGATGCATGTGTCTAGTGAGACGAGTAGTGGGTAAAACATACTGAGGCATTGGAACAGCAACCAGTCCATGGACAATTTTATAGAACATAAGTAGTCTGGAATCACACCTTCTGTTACCAAGGGAATGCCACCCCAGCTTTTCTAGCATGCTTGTGACACTGCTATAATGTGAGTTATCACTGGTGACCCATCTGGCGGCCCTGCGCTGAACCATCTCGATCTTATGGATGTTTTGTTGTGTATGGGGACTCCACACTGAGCTACAGTACTCTAGTTGTGGTCGGACAAGGGTTTTGTAAGCGAACTGCCTGATGTTTTGATGTTTAGTGGGAATGTTCCGTTTGATAAAATTTAATGTTTGGCTAGCTGTTGTGGTGACCTGATTGATATGTTTGTTCCAGCTAAGATCAGAGGTGATGCAAACACCAAGGTATTTGGCATCACTGACTGTGGCTAGTGTTTGACCATGCAATGTATAATTTGTTTTGTGAGGGTGCTTTGATCTTGTGATATTTATAACCGTGCACTTGGAGGGATTGAATTCCATGTCCCAAGTGTGTTCCCATTTTTGTAACCTGTTTAGATCTTCTTGCAAAGTCTGGTCTCTATTATTATTGACTGTGATGTATATAGCTGTGTCATCTGCAAATAACCGGACCTGTGAAATAATATTTTCAGGCAGGTCATTTATGTAGAGCAAGAAGAGCAGAGGGCCGAGAACAGAACCCTGAGGGACTCCTGAGGTGACAGGTACCTCGTCTGACTTTTCACCATTGACCAAGACAGACTGACGGCGACCAATAAGGAATGATTTGACCCATTGGAGAGTGTTGTTTTGAATGCCATGTTGATGAAGTTTGTATAACAGCTTGAGGTGGTTGACCTTATCGAATGCCTTAGAGAAGTCGAGGAGAATTAAATCTGTTTGGTGACCTTGGATTAAATTTCGGGATAAGTCCTCGACAAGCCCTATAAGTTGAGTTTCACATGACCTTTTGGACCTAAAACCGTGCTGAAGGTGATAAAGAATATTATTGACCTGGAAATGTTTAGTGATATTTGAGGCGACAATGTGTTCCATTAATTTGCAAAGAACACATGTCAGGGATATTGGCCTAAAGTTTGCAGGGTTACTTTTATCCCCTTTCTTAAAGAGGGGAGTGACATTCGCCTTGGTCCAGTCGGAAGGGATGGTGCCTGTATCTAATGACTTTTGAAAGAGCTTGGTGACCAAAGGGGCAATTTGTACACTTAAATTTTTTAGAACTATAGGTTTGAGGTCGTCTGGGCCGCAAGCTTTGCCAATCTGTAAAGTGGACAAGAGCTTTTGGACACCACCTACACTTATGGATATATCAGGCATCTTGGGGTATTGGGGTAATTTAGTGGTGCTAAACAGGTGTTTAGTTTTCATGGAGCAGAGTTGACCTAGTTTGAGGGGATTCATTGGAGTGAAGACGGACTGAAATTGACGATTAAGGACATTTGCCTGGCCCCTACTGTCTGTGATAAGTTTATCATTTTCCAATAGGGGGGCAATACCTTGGGTGTCCTGTTTAGCATTTTTAATAGTGGAGAAAAGCTTTTTCCGAGAGAAATTTTGACCTGTTTGGGGGTTATCTGGATCACCGGATTGGATTTCTAGGACGTATTCCAGGTAGTTTGTATGGGCCTGTTTTATTTCATGTTTAACCTTGTTTCTTAAATTTTTGTAATGCTGTTTGACCTTGGGACAAGAACCTTTTTTCATTTTAATGTATAATTTATCTCTTTTTCTAATTTGTCTTTTGATGCTTTGGGTGATCCAGGGGAGAGATGGTTTTGATCCCAATCTCTTTGAGGGAATGAAGAGGTTTATTCCCTCATGGATAAGATTCTTAAATTCTGTCCACAGCTCTTCAATGGACTTAGAGTGATAATCAGTAAACATAGAGGGGGACCTTGAATCTATGTACTCTTGGAAGTTGACCCAGTTTGCTTTACGGAATAGGTGTACAGTTCTGGGCTTTTGTTTATTGAGGCGGGGTTTAACATCGGAGGTAATGTGGACAATATCATGATCAGAGATTCCAGCTACTGACTTAACAGATTTAATAAGTGAAGGGTTTGAGGTAAAGAATAGGTCTAAAGTGTTATTTAATCTAGTAGGGAAGGTAACCATTTGTTGTAGGGAGAAGTCATTTACTAAGGATATAAATTCTTCGTAAAGTTTGGGTAGGGAACAGCCGGGCTTGACTGTGGGGATGCCCTCACCGTCCCAAGCTAATTTGGGAAAGTTAAAGTCGCCAGTTAGCCAGACTTTACCTTTGAGTTTGGTGACCATGTCCAAGGACTTACGTAGTTCCAAGATACTGTTTTCATCCTGTTCGTGAGGTCTATAGTAGGATCCTAAATAGAGGGGCTGTGTTCCAAAAAGCTCAAGTTTTAACCAAATGAGTTCACAATTTGTTTGTAACCTTTTCATTTCAGAGACTAAGATTGAATTTTTGACCAAAATGAAGACCCCACCTCCTGATTTACCTGTGTTCCTATCATGTCTATATGGCGTATAACCTAGGGATTGGGGAAATATTTCACTATCAGTATGTTTGGATGTAAGCCATGACTCAGTACCGAAAACTATATCAGGTTTGTCAGATTCCAGTAGGGCATGAAATTCTAATTTCTTGTTCACTATAGATTGGAAATTTATGGTCATGACTTTTAGGCAGGAGAAAAAGTTTTTAGCACTCTTTTTCTTTGAGACAGATATGGACGTCACTTGAGGCACAATGGGGTCGGACAATGGGGAAAAGCTGTTTTACCCAAACATATATTTATTTTAATAAAATTGATTGTAAAACTAAATGAACTAAAACTTTTCAGAAATAAAGAGAGAAACGTGAAAACATTAAGAAACAATGTTTGAATATGTTCTTAATTGTATAAGAATAAGAAAGAACTTTTTGGAGAAAGAAAGAGCAGTATATTGAAAATACGTCAATACGAACATCAAATCTATTAAACGAATGGTGTGCATTCAATTTGTAGGATAAGGTTCAGTTATGTAAACAATCTATTAAATTTCTGGCAAAAAATGTTGCATTGGCATGAAAGAACATTTTAAAAAAAGAACGGACGTTTCATTGGCAGACGTCAAACCTTATTTTATATCATGTGTTATAAATTTTACTACCCTTTTTTAAGGTTTTCTTACTTTTCTTTTCCTCAAATCTGCAATTTTTAAGCATAAGAAATGCGTATTTTTTATGCGCTGCACTATAAAAACTATATATTTTTCCATCCAGTGATAATAATCAATCGTTTGTTATGCATTATGCTGATAACCAACCTGAATCTATTAAAACGTATTTGAAAGGACCACAGATGAATACTACAGGTCTGTTTTAATTGTCAATCTCAGACCGGAACTACCCAGTGACAGGTGCACGTTACAAAGGGGGGTAAATTAAGACAGAATATTGAGAAAACTCCGTATATCGGTAGGACCCCATTACTGGGGTATTAAGTAAACTGGGTTTTCTGTTTAATTTTGAGGCTTCTTGTTTTATTTCCTTAATAATTTTATTTATATTTAATTTGTCAATTGTTATATAAAATCAAGAGGCAACTGCATCATTAGCAGGAACCAATCTGATTCAGAATAGAGCAGTCTACACAGCAGAAAATTAAACAAGAGATAGTGGAAATTTTAAATGGATGATGTCTGAAATGGTATGTCTGTTCCAAGAAAAAGTGTAAAATTAACCATTTTACTCTGTTTAAAGGATTTTAACATATGTGCAACTAGTAAAGATACAGATCAGCTGGCACATCTGTGCTGTTTGATCTGGATCTACACTAGTCACTTCCTGTAGCATCAACCAACGATCCGCTAGGTGGCGCACATGTGCATTTAACATTTGCGTGAAAACATGACCCCGCTGGCATGGTTCTCTATTACGCCTTTCTGTGATAAAAACAGGATGTTTCCGACTGTAAAATTTTCATAATGACGTAGAAAGGTGCTTTTGATTGGTCGATCAGTGGGTTTTGCAGATGCCCGCGGACAATTTCCATAAAATAATGTTATCCAAAAAATGTGCAGCAGAAAAATAACCACTAATCCCAAAGATCAACTGACAAGTTTGTGTTTTTTCTCCAAATAAATGTTTTCTTTTAACAAAAAAAGCATTATCTTTATTGAATGACCCCGTAGAATATGTATTTTTAATTGTTAATGATACTGCTCCCAGAGCAGTTGCAAGGGAGATAACTGCGCACCAGAAGTTCGAAAATTCGAAAACAAAACTACATAAAACTTACTAAAAGCGATTGTTTAGAATTTTGAAAGGTATCAGGTAACATACGAAGTGATATAGGTCCAGTATGATAGGAAATCGTTTTCTTCATTAATTCAAAGCAACAATATGACGTGTCATCTGTTTATTTACTTGTTAACATGTAAAAACTTATGGTAGCTGATTCGTACCCAAAATATTCGATTCCGTTGTACGCTGTAATGTTTATGACTGTACGACAGTCGTAATCAATATTGTTCCCTTACTAATAAACAATGTAATGGTACATAGATGCTCAAAACCTTGTGAACTGTACTTTAATTCATGAAAGCAATAGTTGGCATAGCTAGAACCAATTTACTATGCAAGTCCAACACACTTTGTTTTATTATGATTTAATTAGACTGGTGCTAAGCGATTAGCATATTGAATTTTATAGTTAACTGTTACAATTGTGTTATTATTTTTTCTCGATTCCAGCAGAATGATACTCAGATGATTAAAATTTATCTTTGCTGTTGACATTTACTTTGAAGCAGTTGTTGTTTGTTGTCAGTTCGGTTCTGAAATGCAGTAGTATGATATAGTTGTTTATGTTCTGTTTAGACCACGTTTCAACCTAATGTGTTTCTATAATTGTTTCTTTGTTTAAAATAAGTGGGATTTGTATTTAGTATTAATTACCCAGATATATATTTCATACAAATATCTTTTTTATGGAAATTGTATGCAAATGATACAGTGATATAGTTTACATGGGTGGGTGGGGTAATCTTGTATCCTTTTTAAATAAAAATATTGAGCAACATATTAATGCTTTGGCAAACCATTATGACACAAAATAGTTAAATACCTTGTATAAATGACATTTATGTGATTAAACAGCTTAAAAGTTCATTTTTTGTTCATTTTTATGTTATTTTTTTTATACGGTGGGTCAGTTTGAAGAGGTATACCAATGACAAAACACAGTTTACAGTCAAGTTCAAGTTACAGAACAGATCAAAACTGTTTATTGAACAAATTTACGGTGGATTAATGTGCTAAAACTGTTCCAGGATGAAGATAACAACTGAGGTCAACTTTATTTAAAAATTCAAAAGAGTTACTATTTTAGACTGTAATTTTTCGACTTTGTGAAGCATGTTACATGTAATTAAAAACAAATAGGTGTAACATAGCAAAACTATACATTTATGTAAATGGTTTGTTGAGATCTTTCAGAAAATATCAGCTTTTCTATATGCCTCTTTCTCATATTTTCGGGGTTTCCCATATTTTCGTGACATCATCAAATGTCATATGCGCGCGCGCACAACCTGTCCGGTCTTGAAATATATTTGCTAAAATAAAGAACAGATAGTTACTTTACTCCAAAACATCTCCTTTTTTTCTTAAAATCCAGGTTCTACTATAAAAAAAAAAAACAACCGAAAATATTTTCTTGAATTGTTTTCCCTCCCCTTATGGTTGGAGGAGAGTTTTTTCCCTTGCGTAATTTGCAAAAATCTATGTCGTCTCATAGCTTGAAGTGTATGCAATGCTATTAATACCATAGCAGGTTGAAGGTCACAATTCAATTGAAAATCAATTATGAACGTCTCGTGTACGCAAAAGGGTTGTCAAATAGCACCAATCCAAATGTTACCAGGCAATAAGTAGAGTTTTAGAGACCAACTTCCAAGCTCAAGTTAAGTTTCTAACTTTTTATAGACTGTTGCACTCCAGTATCATTAAAAAGGCATAAAACTTTGCTTAATTATAATAGTCAAAAATATTTTAGGAAGTAAAAAACAATTTCTCTGTTCGACTGCTTTCCTGTTTCAGTCCCAAAACTAAACAAAACGTGTTAAAATTATAGACATTTTCTCACACTATGTCAGGTTGAAATTGTTCTCGATGTTTCTAGTGAACAAAATCGAATCATGTGGGTTTCTCATGGTTATAATTAACATCCAATCGAAAGTCCCGAAAATACGAGAAAGCGTCTGTGAGATTCAGAGGGTCGATATCTGTTGCAAATGGCGGCAGTATGTGTGGTAAATAGTGACTTCAAATTTTTGGCTTTTAATTCGGTCAAACACAAGTGACTGCAGTTGGTGAATAAAACATAAACATTTGAAATACAATTATTAAGAGCGCCAGTGTAAAATTCGTCTGTTAAACCCCCGAAATTATGGACGAACGGCATACGATGCTGTCCGGTCTTCTTGCTCACCTAAGCATTATCGGCTATATTTTTACCGATCAATAATGGACAAATGTTTCATTATTGTTTGTCTGTTTTCAAAAACCTTTTGTAATGACAAAAAATGTTTTGGTCATGACTCCTTAACTATTGGGAATTTATTAATGTTTACCCTTACCACCATGTTTTATCCAAGCATTTAAATGTCCGGTCATCTTGCGCACCTGAGAGAAATGACGTCAAAGCAGTGAAATATTTTAAAAGATAAAGTGTCTCTGACGAACCATAAAATTTCCTGTTGTTATATATTAAGTTTTCTACTTATTTGACATGAGAAAAAAAAGACACTTCACGCTTCTGCAGGAAAAAAAATCATGCGCGGATTATGCCCTTGAACTTTGTTGACAGAATGGCGGGAACTGACAGAAATGTGGCCTGAATTCACTAACGTTTGCAAATAAAATGGACTTATACGTTTAAAATGGTACAAATTGTTTTCAAAATTTGTTTTATTGTTTATGTCTATCATGGGACACACATTTCTGGACGAGATGATGGAATAAGAATTATTTGCTTAAAATATCGGAAAATAGGTCAGTGGGCGTGGTACTGAATAATTTATTACGATGATGTAAATATCTTGGACAGGCAGGGTTCGACATTAAGGCCCGACCAAACGACATTTACTAGTTTATCGACGGTTCGGTCTTGTCACGTTCTAGGCTAGCTGGACCGAGTGGTTGTGTTGCAAAATTGTCAAAATCCACCAAAATGTCCGGTACAATTAAGTTTCACAAGCAAAATTACGGTAAATGTCTGAGAATATTTGCCAATTCAATTTCAATTCAGTAACTGGGAACTTCGCCGTTACTATTTTAAAACAATCTTGACATGCGTTTTCTGAATGGCTTATGTATCCAGATCGAGGCTGTGTTATCTAAAATAAAACATATAAAATGCCCGTATGTATACGTCATAGTCTATTTATTTCATTGAACAACAGTGAAACTAATAGACAATGACGTATACATACGGGCACTTTATATGTCACATCAAGGCATAGTTTCACGGATTTGACGATGTTGTAATGATAATCATTCATACCATCCGCGTATTTTATGTTTATTTATGTGTTCCTATGATCCGTTACACAATGATTTAACGTTATTATTGTAAAACCAACTTAAAACAAATGCTGCATACATAATCCCGACAGTTTCTATTCTATAAATAAATTGTTGGAATCCCAAGTAATATGACATCGGCCTGTTTCCGGTTTTGTTTTGTTATTCGTTCTGACAAGACGACAGTAAAATGTCAAATATGAACAATCCTTGTAGTTTTGGTCATTGAAGGCCCACCTATTGATTTATACAATGCCCAGCAAGCCCTTGAACTATGGTGGCATGGGGGACAAAGGGCAAGACGTTCTGACTGATGTGTAACTATAAACCCAGTTGATTTCTATGTGTCACTCATACCTGGCAAGTGACATTTTTTAAGTTCAGTGTTGTTAACAATAAATCATGATTGACAGTTCAGAGTTGAAGCGATGTTATATGACAGTCACTGTTTCTAATATTGATTATTTTTGTTTGTTCATGGTGTCTAGCATAATTAGCTTCTGTACATATATCAGTGCTGTGCCCTTTCAACAACTCGGCGTACATTTTCAGTGTTGTACCGTTTACATGTCGGTCTAGTTCATGTTAGGTCAGGTCTAGTACATTTTCAAAGTAACTGGACCAATGGTCCAGTTATTGAAAAAGTTAGCGTCGAACCCTGACGGGTATTATTTTCAACATGTTTACCTTTTAGATGTTCTAATTTAGGTAAAAAAATGATTGTTTGTTGAGATATTTTCACAACGTGACTGTAAAACACTTTTGGGGATGTCAGTAGACCACTACGCAAGATGACCGGACAAGCAAGTTGACCGAACATGACTGTATTTTTCAGTATGTTTTAAAATCATTGGTTGTTGCTACTTCCTGATCAGAAATCTAACAGCAAACAGTGCACATACTGACCAGACATCAAAGATTTGCTTTGTTATCAGATGATAACATACACTATTTGCCCATGTGCAACATTCATATCCCATGATAATTTGCTTTTAAGTTTTATTCACCAGAAATATTGAGAGACAAAATGTTTCAAAACATTTAAGTTAAAATGTAAAACTTCCATCGAATACATTCAATAAGTTTATTTTATTTAACTTACAATACTTACATACTAATATAACAATCTTAATTCGTGTTGTCAGTTCGAAATATTACAAAATTCCTGTCAGAGATGACAAATAAACAAATTCCAAACAGGAAGTGTTAATTCCGTGACTAAAACCCTGTCTCCGGAACGTTCGTACCGAAAGCCTAGAACTTTAGGCCGGTCTAAAATGCATTCAAATTATTAAGTGAAAGCCATGCAACTTGGCAATATAAATATTGAGTGATCTAACAGCATTAATATAAATGAACTCAAAGCATAGTTATTATAGCAACAAATACACGTTTCTATATCTCGTTTGGTTTGTGGCATTAGAAACTTCAGAACGTGTTCATTTTAGAGCATAGGCGTTTGAAGTTTTGAATCTAATTTACGTCTACTTTCACTTTCAATATACTTGTTAATGCATCACATCTATATTGCTTATGACATTTTATCGAAAAGTGAAAGTAGGGACTCATCATAGATGAAACTTCCAACGCCTGTTCTTAGAGTAGACCATATTTGAATTTTGTCGTCATTGCGCAAACCTTTCATCTATTTCTTCAAGGCTGCTGCTTATGTTTAATACATCTTACTTTTATTTCCTTTCTATTAACAATTTCATTTATTTCAACTAGTCTCAATAATTCGACTGCAAGCACAGACCCATTATCATACTGACTTTTTACAGATGTCTGTCTTTTGCGAAGAGCGACCATCGTATATATAGAAAAGCTCTTGTTGCGCACAAATAGTTGGGCTACTAATAAATAGACCCTGTTCAAACCAACCGATCATAGATATTTCCAACTGCACCTTAGAGTTTGAACGGTTTTTATTTAATCACACATCTACTTCAGATTTAAAAACAATTCTAACGCTCTTTGTATATATCGTTATAAAATAGCCCAACTATTTGTGCGCAACAAGAGCTTTTCTATATATACGATGGTCAGACATCTGTTAAAAGTCAGTATGATAATGGGTCTGTGCTTGCAGTCGAAATATTGAGACTAGTTATAAAAATAATATTGTTTGAAAAAATAAAAATCTTTCAACTTGAATCAGTATATTAATCTGTAACTCAGCACCGTGCAGCAACCATCGTTTTTGAAATAAAGACCATGGACACTTTGCAGCACTGGATTTTGTGTAAGCCGAGGAATTTCGTTGACATATTTACATTTACCTTTACGTATATAACAGAAACTTCGGATAGCCCGTGTCCTTTTTTTGCGCGGATTGTTTGCTATTGACTCCTGCTAAAACTTGTATTTAATAGTACATTGGTAAGAAACGTTTTAATAGTAAATAGGTAAGGAACGATTGTTGTAAAGTTGTATCTTAAGCGGCTATTGTTTCTTTTGGAATATAAAAGCTACTGTATTGTGTTTTTAATCTAAGAGCCGTTGTTTGGCCTGATGATTACTCATTCAAATAATGTTTCATTGATTTCTACGAAGCTTGCCGGAGATCGCCGCATAATGATAATTTTCCGGCCTCAGTGACGTAACACAGCGTCAGTGACGTTAATTGCGCCTTAACAACGCCGTCGTTTTCAGGCTTAACTTTGGTTATTTACTATATTTAGAGGACTTTACTGATCTACGAGGACACCATCTTATATATTTATCAAGTTTTGCTGCAGATGACGATGCGGCATCCATCAAGGTATTGTTTATGAATTCTCGCGTATGATATAATAGATAGAATCTTCGCAAATAAGCGTGTTCTCTTTCCTGATGGGGTGTTTTCATATTGGCGCCCGCGTAATTACTCTAAGATAGAACCTTATTTCACAAAATCGGCCACAATATTTAAGTGATACTCATTTGTAGATCCATTTTCTAAAATGAATTTCTGCTATTTGGAATGGTCCAATTCTAGTATGATATTTTTCAGGCCTCATAAAGCCGGCGGTTCCCGGACCGGAGGATGGGTTTGGCCTGTAACACGGAAGCATATCACCGGAGGAGTCTACTACGTTTTCGGGAAGGCTGTTTTATATCTGCTGGTCAAGACCTTCTTTCAGAACACAACACCGACGCATTTCTGGATTCTTTCTGGACTTCTTACAATTATGTTTATGCTTCTCTATTCCATCTTGGTGAAGGTGCTAATGAAAACATCGCATTTAAATGCTAAATGTACGAGGTCGGGGGCAGTTTACGGCTATAGTTAAATATTTTGATCTTGCAGAGTTGTAGCATAGTTTGTTATAATGTTTAAATGTTTATTTTTACATAATCTATTAAACATGTTGCCTCTTGATATTTTTATTTTGATATAACCCCGTCCCTACCCTCCCCCCTTCCGCACAAAAAGAAAAAAGTGAAAAGAAAAGCGATTTTTGTTTTATTTATCACAAACTGCAGTATTTGTTTTTTCGCAAGCCAATAACTTCAGTATATTTCATTTCATTAGCTAGGTTAGCAATTTGAAAAATGGCTGGTACTAAAAATGATGGTTGCTTGTTTCATATCACTTACTATAGCAAATATAACTAAATAATAGTGTATATCAATATGCTTTTAGTCGTTCACTTGACTATATGCGAAAAATAAATACGATAATTTAAAATGATTCTGGAACAGTCCGAATCGCACATTAGAGTTTTTATGAACTCAATTAATTTTATGAACTCAATTAATGCCTACAGAAATAGATTTGGTGGAATATTTGAATGGTATTATTATCTTTAAAAAAAGTGAAACATGCGTACCAGCAATACCCAACCCGCCCCCCCCCCAAAAAAAAAAAAACAAAAAAAAACACACACACAAAACACAGCTTCTCCACATAGCCTTGCAGTAGTCAGAAAAAAGAGAGCAAACGTTTATAAAATGATCATTTTCAAATAAGATAAGAAAACAGAACATGAGAGGTTACCACCTGGGAACTTGGTATGTTAAACCAAGTTCTAGGGTGCACTAACGTCACCACGAAGAGAACTGACACTTACCAGGAATTGGATGCATTTCCAAAAAGTCCCACAAATACGTACCCTGTACGGGTAATATTTTCTAAAGGTTGTCTCCGCATTTCAGTTCGGATTTTGATTAACCCTTTACTACATGAATATGGCTATTATCCATGGGCGATCAGTGTATAGCCAGATCTGCGGCACACCTTGATGTCTGATCAGGATCTAAACTGTTCCAAAACACAACAGTGTTTTTCATTTTATTTTTTCCACGTTTCGGCAATAAGCCTTTTCAAGTGATACAGTTTTCCACATGGCATTTTTTGACATTTACAGTTTTCTCGTTGTTTTTTTTTTCTCGTACTATGAACACGTTAACATATTGGCGTCTCATTGATGTCATACTGGCTGTTCCGTGTTGTTTTTTTTTTTGTTTATTAAAACATTTCTGAACAGTTTGAATTCTGATCAGATGGCAAGGATGTGCCACAGACCTGGGTTTACACTGAGCATGCAGTAACCCCCGTATATATGGAGTAAATGGTTGAAATACTTTATGCAGCCGGGCATTATCTTAATCATACCTCAAAGAATTTTGTTAAAGTCCTCCCACACTTTTAAGCTTCTTGTTTCAGTTAAATGTTGGAAGCAGTTGTGTGCTTTTACACTTGGTCTAAGCGGTACCAAACTTAAAAACAAAGTGGCCCACATCATCATACGGAGCAACACAAAACAACGATAGACCATAAATATTTTGCAGAACTTGGAATTGTGGAAGTCACCAAATTAAGTTTTCATATTTACCTTGATGACTGTAAAATAAACCACCATTATCGACCCAGTGACACTCGGAGTGCATGTTTGTTTATAGTTTTTTCCTGTCTTCAAATTCTACGGAGCCGAGGCTGCCTAACTTGTATTTAATAGGTATGAAACAGCTATAGTATTGTATATTATGCGTCTATTGTAACTTTGGAATTCTAAAGTAAAGTAAGTGTGTTTTAAAACAAAGATCCGTTAATTCACTTGTTTGGCTTCCGATGATTACCCACTGTGATTTCTACGAAGTTTGCCGGAGATCGCCGAGTAATGATTATTTTCCGGCTTCATGGCGTCAGTGACGTTAATTGCACCTTGACAACGCCGTCATTTATAGGCTGAGCTTTTGGCTTTTTTAGTGCTAAACTGATCTACGAAATCATCATCACATAAATATATAGACTTTTACTGTTCGGATGCCGCGCCGGCGTCATAAAAGGTAATATTATGTTCATCTTGCTTATTTTACATATTATTTCAACAAATAATAATTAAACATATGGCACTTGGCTCATCATCTCATAAAGGGAGACTGTACGGCGTTGACTATCTGGTATTGTCAATTATCTGCCCTCCTTATCAGTCGTCAGATTATCGGAGATTAACGAAGTCTAGGGTCAATAAAATATGTCATTTGCGCCGGAGGGGAAAACCAATAAAATAGCACAAAATTGTTTCATCATTAAGCATTCTGTTCGTTTCATAAAAGTTGTATCTTAAATATTGAAACTGGACGGTACATGGGTGTGTACACGGGAGTTACAAGGGAAAACATAATCTGGAAATGCTATAATTATAAGTTGATAGAAAACGAATACATTTTTTTTGTACCACTTTTTGTTAATATGCCCCTATTACTCGAATATTTTAAACGAATATATATGAAGACATTTTTAGCCAACAGTTGATAAATTTAATAGATTAATGAAATCAGAAAATAAAAGCAATATTTTCAAAATTTATCAAAAATGTTAAAGTTTAACATTTGAGAAAAAATAAGCACGCAGGTAACACGAAGAAATAAATAAGCAATAAAAAATCTTGATAATGTATATATCTCTGAGAGTTTTATACATAAAACAACAAAACTAGTATTCAATACTTTATAATTAAGATAACTTAGTGTATAATATCAGTTTTCCTATATCGCAAAAGTTACACACAGGCTTGAGGTAGACCATATTAATTTAATATACGTTCAACAATGTAATCTCAATACATGTTGGAGAAATTACGATGCGATAGCTTTTATTTGTTCTAACTTTAATTCCAGTTGGGTACATCATTACGTGGATAAAATTTACATTTTAACTTCTTAATTGTAAATAGAAAGCATTTAACTTTTACAAATAATTAAGTAACATTTACTTAAGTTATCTTAATATATATGTGGTTTTTGTTTTAGATAGGCTTGCATATAGATGAGACTTTTTAATGACGATTTTAATTTCTTTATGCATTTTCTTATGATTGACATTTTTTGTGACTCAAAGCAAAGACCTATATAGATAGATGTAACATATAGATCTTTGCTCAATGTGACATATTGTTAATACACAAAATGTCACATTTCTTACCTGTTGATTTACCTGGGGTTCATTGTAATTTGTTACAATTATCACCTTTTTAGACTTTCGTCTGGGTTTATTATATCAATCGGATTTTATTTTACAACTGTATCGAAAAGACATATACTAATTTCTAAATGCCATGAATAGTTTAGTACGTATTTGTTTCCGCATATGAAATTTGTAAAATATTGACGGATTCGCCAAAATTTAGTGTTAGAACTAAATTCAAAGTAATATCACACAATTTCAAAACAATACTCCAACTTCTACAAATTAAACTAGTAAGGCTCTATATAATTGTTTTCTGCACTTGACTGCCGAATTAAACAATCTTCCGTCAATGCACGGGGAATTCTTCCTGGGTTAAAACCAGTAATTGTGCCAGAGCCCAACACCTCCTACAAATACAGAACACCTTTTTTTATATACTCATAGAAATGAGAAACGCAACTTCTTTAACATTAAGTATATTTCGTGTTTAAAGTAGTTGTGTTTTTAATTTCTTTAACTAGATCTATATATATTATAATAAAACAAGTTAGAAACGCAACTTCTTAAAACACGAAATATATTTGTTATTAAAGAAGTTGCGCTTCTAATTTCTCTAAGTATAAATTCTTTTTAAACAATTCGTTTTGTATATTTGCCATTAAACGATTGACTTATACTTGTGATTAATGGAAAGGGACAGTATTGCGGGTTCGGTTTGAATGAGCCTGAATATTGGCAATAATGCAGCGAATCATGCTGTGAATCATACCACAAAGCCCTGGGTTGATCCCGATAACTTCGCTTAGCAAAATACGCGACAAATGCTAATTTGTAGATTTATTTGCTATATATAAATTTACTGCTAGATCTATTTGAAACGATTCAATATATTAAACTTATCTATGTTTCAGACTTGACAAAGCCGCCGGTGTCGGGACCGAAAGTCAGGTTTGGCGTGTAACATGGAAACCTAACGGCAGAGGAGTTTACTACGCTTTGATGTTTCAAATCGGAATGCTCGTTTTATATGAGCTGGCCAGGGCCGACTTGGAGAACATCTCACCGACGCATTTCTGGATTCTTTTTGCACTTCTTGCACTTGTTTTCATGATTTTCAATTGCGGTTTGGTGAAATATTTAATGAATTTACCTTACAAGAACTGGATTTCTAAACTTACAAGATCCGGGAAAGTTAACGGCTATGGTTAGATAATTAGACCTTGCAGATTTTGTCGCAACGTTTGATGTAATGTTAATGTTTATATTATTTGTTAAATAAATTTAGACAATTTGACTTTCTTATTTTTTATCTGCTCTAGTAAAAGAAAAGCGATTTTGTTTTATTTACCAGGAGGATAGCTCTTATAGCATATTGTATCGAAGTGGGTGAGACTACATGTATATGTTAACGCGTATAAATTTGTTTGCATGGAAATGTATGGAGAATTCGGGTGGCAGAAAAAAACTGATCCAAAATGCTTTACTGTACAAAAAGTAGGACGGAACTTTACGAAGTAAACTAAAGTTTGCGTGTTTTCTTAGTACTTTTGTGTTATCATGCAACTGAAAATTCCAAACCGAATAAGCATGCATTGTGACTGTCGAAGATTGCACGTTTATTATTCACAATGGTTGTCAAAATAAATGCATTAAACTATTGTTGAATGGTTATAATATACCGAGTTTAGCAACTTTGGTGAGATTTTCCGAACTTTTGTTTCGATTATTACAGCCTGTCTTATTCACCTAAACAAATATGCGAAAATCGCAATAACAATTACAAAAAAGTTATTTTATAGGTAAGAAAGGACTGATAATACATTGGAGAGATGGGCACGGTCATTTATGTATAATCTGACATACAATTCAACGAATGTTTACTTTTTGAAACTCTGCAAATCGCTGTCGATTGAATGATATTTTTAAAATTGTTTTTAACCTGAAATTTATTAAAAAATCATTTGGACATGACAGACGTTGTAAAAATAGATGAAAAGGGAACTTTAAGGCAACCGAACAAGACAAATATGAAAATATCGCACGCTGGGTTTGATTGAGTCTTTTCATGGACAGTAATAGAAATGCATATCACTGCCCACACCGCCTAGCCCCGGGTTGAGCGCAACTCAATGTGCAGTTGATTTGGTATGAAACACTTCATCCACCTCGTCATTATTATACCGTAGTTATGAAGAAATTTAATAGAACTATATATTGGAAGTAAAGTGATTTTAAATCTGAATACTGGGTATATACAATTCAATTTTGATTTAAATTAATTAATCCAAATAAGGGTTTCTATGTTGCTTACTTAAATGTCATTATACACTCAGGAAAAGTTCTAATTGGTCACTTTTTGTCCGTAATTTTTCATTAGAAAGACATTGAATTCGTTCACTCTTTATTTATGATCAAATGCCAACAACAGTCTTCAACTTAAGCTTTTATCTTGTAATAATTGACTTTGGAACAGTTGGGCAAGAGTTATCCTTAATTTTGCTAAAAATGCATTTCTTGCATATATAGCTCAAACAAACAGAAATTTCTCTTAATTCCTTGTTTTGTTTTAATAGGACCCCTCATTAGTAGAAAAAACAGAAAACATGATTAATCAATTGCACATTTGTCTCAATAAACCCCGTTCAAAGTATCCAATTTTAAATTTTTTAAAAATTTAAAATTACCTCCCTTTTAATTAAAGACTGTTCTAATTTTGACCGTGCGGTGTTAGTAAATGGTATTGGATTCATTTAAGAAAACAATCAATAAAGATTAAAAAGACATTAGATAATTGATTTCAAGACGAAACAGTTCCTTCCACAACCTCTCTTGACGTAGGGAAGAAACGAAACTAGCAAACATTGTAAACATATACAATTGATGATCAATTAGAACTTTGGTTGGGTGTAGATATTAATTATAAAAGTTCATGTATAGCTCCGACAGCAACAAGAGCAAATAGTGGACTACAAAGCTGTTCACTCTTCAATGTTTTTTTTTTCTAGAAATAGTAATCTTTTGAATGTTTTGTTCGCATTTGTGAAAGAGCAGGCGACAAAGGTTAAGATAATACTTTTGAAAACAAAACGGAATAATTGTGTCCGTTAGTTCCAATAGTTTATATATATAGTGTTTCACGATTTATAAGAGTATATTATTGTAATGATCATTGTCACGTCTTCAGTGACGTAACCCAGCGTCAATTACGTTATTTGCGCCCTGACAACGCCGTCATTTCAGGCTGAATCTGTCGCTATTTTGAGGACTAAGTTGATCTAAGAAGTCACCACCACATAAAGTTATAGTCTAAAAGACCTTTACTGTTCAGATGACACTGCGGCATCTAACAAGGTAATGTTAGTTCATCTTGCTCATTTGACTTATATCTCAACTGATTATTATGGTGAATGCACGTTAATGTCTGTTCAAAGCTTTTTAGCTTTACGGACTATATACCGACAATAAATAATTTGTACTTTATTGTATTGCCCTTCGTTGCATTGCACTGCATTGCATCGAATTGCATGGTGACATCGCATTTCACTGCTTTGCTTTGCTTTGTATTGCTGACTTCTTCCTGGGTTAAAAACAGTAATTGCGCACAAGTACAATCTTGTAAAAACTTATTTTCAACTTCAAACAATGTTAAACATACATCTGATAAGTGCACCGTACCGGGTATTCTCATTGCTCTTACATCATTGAACACTTTTTCCTAATTCAAAAATATTGTATGGCCTACTGTGATTATCGTGATTTTCAAAATTTAAAAAGAAAATTGTTTTGCTTGGTCAAATGATTAAAATCTTAAAATTTCAGATTTGCCTAATATAAGTTGCAACGAAAACCTGAAATAGAAAGAAAAGTTCTGAAAATGTCGAATCTCAAAATCTCATGCAGCAAATTATTTACGTTTATATGCGTAATGTTCTGTCCCGGAATCCTTGCAAATCCTTGTTGTCATTCTTATGTTTTCGTATTGTTGTCACTGGCATAATTGTTCTGCGAATTGTACTAGCAGAATCAGCGACAATATTTGACTGGTGCTCGTTTGTAGCTTCATTTGCTATAAATGAATTTACTGCTATTTAGAATGGACCTTCTATTCTATTATATGTTTCAGGCCTAACGAAGCCGGCAGTTCCTGGACGGGAAGACAGATATTGCGTACAACATGGAAGATTATCGGCGGAGTCTACTACGGTTTGATGCTCCAAATCGCAATGGCCGTTTCATATAAGCTGTTTAATACTTACTTACAGTTCATCACACCGGCGCAATTCTGGATTTTTTTTGGATTTACTACACTTTTGCTGCTCAATTTCATCTTTATGAAAGTTTTACTGAATATACATCCCACGAACTCAACTGCTAAATATACAAGATCCGGCAAAGTCTATGGCTATACATAGACATTTAGACATTGTAGAGTTTTATCAATGTTTGATATAATATTTATGTTAACATTACCTTTAATAAAGGTTAAATCTTTAAGTTTTTATCTTGGAATTACCCATATTTATTAATCTAGTTTTCTCACTAGATAATAATTGTTAAGTGTGTTAATTATGTGGGTTGGCAATAACAAAATAAAAGAACTGACATTATTTTACTGTGTAAATACATGCACAAACTTTAGTAGGTACATATTTCACCGAGTTAGCTCCGGAATTCGTGATTTCAATAGTGGCTTAGCCATAAAGGAAAATACGAAATTCCGGAGTTCAGGAGTGAAATATACAACAAATTTTATGATTATTTTTGGTTTTACTGAATATCCTCTGAGATTTGAGACTGGTCTGCAGATTTAGTTTTATGATCTTGGGCATAGGGGTTGAGCGTCGGACTCAGATCCGGAGACTACGGGTTCGAATCCCACCAGGGATGAGATTTGTTTGCAGTTTCCCAAATCCACATTCGGAGCAAGTACTAGTACCAGGAAGAAGTAATCGAGCGTGATTAATTCAAGATAAAATAAATTGTTTCATAATCTACATGATCTATGTAAACTAAATAAGTTTAAACTAAACTAAACGATGTAAAATGAAGATACATTAATAACGATTTCTAGTACATACATGTATTTGTGAAAAGTTTTATTAGAACTTCAGACTTCGATACTTTATTTTTTACCGATGGCAGAGCAATGACGACTGTAAGCGGACCTTGACTTTGTCATATGCGTTGTTCCTTGCTTATGTAATTGATTAACTTGCCTGCAAACGTCAAACATTTCACCAGAACCTACTATACAGCGCTTAAGATTCTTAAACTATCTTCCAAGATTTTCCGTCTAATGTCGTGGTTACCACAAAACCTTGCATATTTGGAAATGGCTATAGGCGCATTTATACATGGACGTTCAACAAGGTCTGTCGCCGTATAGGATTTCGCACTTTTAAAACTGCATTCATTTTTTAAACAAATTAATCGTATTTAAGATAACTGTTGTTCATTTAATTGCCTCGCCGCCTATAATATCCGTTTGAAAAAAAATATGACGTGACGTTTGAATATTCAATACATGTATATACCTGGAAACAAGCCTACGACCAGTCAACAGTTACATGATATTTTAAAAGCAACACGTATTGCTTGTTTCTTTAAAGTTGGTACCCTGGTAATTCACGTAAAATGATCTTTTTCAACAGTGCCCTATTTCTGTGCAAATATCAAATGGAGCTTTTTTATTTCGCTGACTGCCTTTGACTTTGAAGGCGCACGAGTATCTGCGAATAAGATTTTCGTATGTATTGACGCCAGATCCTTATTTAGTCGTTTTGTTTGTGTCTTTTTTTTCGAAAAATAGTTACGTGCCTCTTACTATAATTCTTTTATTTTATATGACAATTCTGTAATATTAATTACTGTGTAAATAAATAATGAAACATGTTACTTCCGCATATCTTGTTGCGTTATGCTGAGTTTCAACTTGTTTTAAAATTATTTTCGACATTTAAAATGGCCTTATATCAAAATCACCATTGGAGAGAGATGTTTAAAATCATATTTTTCTTTGATAGCAAAATTGAAACGTTTAACTTCATTTAATTTAATGTTGCGAAGACAATTTTCCTGTGGACTCCATTGGAAATACACTCTTACCCTTTTTGATTATGCGCAAGTGCAAAGTGCATATCATTATTATTTTCTGATTTGAAGTATATCCTTTAATAACGAATACATTAGTTATATGTGTATTATAAATAGCTATATAAGTATAACTGGTTATCAGACAGGTGAAAGATGGAGTGAGTTCGATCAATTAGTTTAATAACTATAAACACTGATTAGTCAAACTAAAGCAACTGATGAATTTATCCATTTCATGAAATCATTTACATTACAATAAATACATTTGGAAACATGGATCTTAGTTTACTTAAACATTCTTATTACATATACTATAATTACATGAATAGTTTCTTCGCCAGTTTCATGTAACACCTTCTATCAGGATGAATATCTGATTGTTTTTCAAAGCCCTTTTACGTTCACATAATTTAGTTGATTATCCAGTTCAATCGTGAATATTTTACCACCAATCTAGACGTTTAGATGGTAATATCATTTTGTCATTTATTTTGTAGTAATATTCATCCTGGCTAACCTGGTACGCTTCGCGAACGGCACTACGCCGCGAACACAGCATATGCAACACTTTTAACCGGCATAACCGGTGTTAAAAAGTATACTTTTAAACCAGCATCGAATAAAATGCCGTGATACGCAGCGTAGCAAAAATCAAGTGCCGGTGTACTGTGCGTGGCCTCTCACCGGTGTGCGTGGTCTCTTATTTTTTTGCAAAAAGTAAAATATGGAAAAATCACATACAAATTTTACACTGCGTTGTCCTTCAGTGCAGAATATTTTTATGCAGTCATAAATCTTCACTAGACTTCAGTTTAGCTCAAGAAAAAAAAAACGTTTGAACAGGAAATTTAAAACATTTGCAGCACAGACAGGTCCATTCAAAGTTCACGAATGATTGAGCAAACTACTATATTCTGGACACAGAGAAGACTAAAATAATAAAGTGGCATGACTTGACAGCCGTACAGACTTATTGGTTTGAGTATTATTTAGAAATCTAGCCCAAAACTCTGCGATGTCTTACCTTACCCCACAAAACCTCTTACATTGACACCGGTTATGCCGGTTAAAAGCGTTGCACATGCCATGATGGCGGTGTAGTGCCGTTCGCGAAGCACCAGGTTAGGCATGCTTGTAAATTTAATTAGTATGCTTTATGTTTCTGAAAGCCCTCTCTAAGTAAAATTTCACTAACGCTATCATAAAACATTTCTATAATTTCGCTCCGATCATCAAATGCATTTATATCAAAATAATGATCGTATCGTTTGGTGCATGTATATTTCTGAATGTATCACGTACGATAATTTATACTTAATGTATACGATAATTCGTATCATTAATATTTATACCCGTATAATATCAGTTTTTATTTCTGGGAATATTTACATGATCGTTTTTTTTAATTGGAATTGTGAATACATTTGTCCTCAAAATCTTGGTTTAAAAAATTAGCGACCGTAATACATGGAATCAATGTGTTCCGCGATGGTTAAAGTTTCGCGTATTTCGCGCAAGGCATTGATAATTGTTAATGTCTTTACTTGGATGAAATAGCTACAAAACATTATTCATTCATTGAGCGTTGAGAGCCAAAGCCCTTGAGTCGTTGTGCTACTCTCGGGCCGATTTTCACGCCCCGGAGTGTAATAATCAAAGTTTGCTAAGCACCAAATTAACCATAATTGTGAAGTCTACATATAACTTCACTTTGTATAGTTACTTTGGAAATTGTTTTGTGATGTATCAAAAAAGTCTCTATAACCTTGAACGACAGTCGTAATCATGATGTTTAATTTCCGCTGCATACATGTACTCGACTTTTGTAGGGTACTCGATATTTCCTTTCAAATGAAAGCTCTCTCTTTCTATTCTCTTGACTGTGTGGGGAGGCTATGTTCTCTGATTGTGGCAATTCGTTATATGCAAATTTCACATTTTTGAAAATTTATGACTGAATTATGGCCAATGTGAAATGTAGAATGCATTAACCAAATGCAGACATCGACAGTCGTTGTTGTTATTTTTTGTTGTTTGAAAAAAAAACATGATTTTATAACAATTATCTACATAGTCATCTTTAACTTTATATTCGAATTTTAAATAAACACCCAAAACATATAACAGTTGTAAAACATTTTCTGTATTCTTCTTTTAATAACTAATCAGGTGCATAGAAAGAAATAAAACTTATTATAAGCATACAGCAAAATATTCGTACATAAATATTTTTGGTGGTTAGCAAGCTTTGAGTAGAATATTATTCAATGGTTCAATATCCATGCATAAAATGTCATACTTGACTTATTCTCACGTTTTTTTAAACAACGAGAGCAATTTTTTTCAATAAATCAAAACAAAAATTATATTAATTTGTCCCTAAAAGATAAAGGTGAATTAATTCTGGCATAGATTTAACCTGGTGTAAACGCAAGTAGATGGCATCGGGCGTTGAGGCTATCTTCTTGATAGCAGACTTTATTATCGTGTGTTGTTCAATTGTTTTAAGGGCAGGATAAGAAAATCAAACTTCAGTTTTTTGCTTGAGCTTTTGAAACTATGACAGCAGTTTTATATATCTTTCTATGAAAGTTGAAGTTGGGTATTGTATACGGCGTAACAACCTACATTGTAGAGTATTCGAAAGTTGATGCCATCCTTGACTATCAGCATACATGTGGAGCATGTGCAAGATATTCACTTGATGTTGTCTCTTCCTGAACGAGTAGAATGTTTCCGGAGATCTGAGCAGCATATTGAATGCGTTCCTTAATTTGCCACACCTGAAAACTGCTTGAGGCCATTCTCTCCGCAATAAATCGATCCTTAAACATAACCTTGATCTCTCACGATCTGTAATCCGGTCTGCAAATAAATTTCTGTCTGCAATCATATAGGTTGGTAGGCACTTCCTTATCAGGCAACGCTTCAATGTTCTGAGTGTTATGTTTAAGGTTTTTAATAGTTCTTGTTTAGTGAAACAGTTCTCCGGTAGTTTTTCTGCCATCCACATGGCGAGATTTTTCATCACATATGACGTCATTTCCTTGCAAATTGGCTTCAAATAACTTTTAGCTATCCACTTTAACAAGACGAGCAGTTTGACTTGACAGTCATTGAAATGTTTGATGAGTTTAATTTCCGCTTTTGTGAAGCAGATTCTCCACTCTAAGAACTGAAACTGACTTCCTTTATATCCAACAGGAACTACATATGCTTCCATTGTAGCGATCTCCCGCACGACTTCTTCATTCGGCCAATGATATTTACGTGGACGATCTATCCAAGACTGCAGTAAATCAGGACAGTCGCATATAAATCCTTCAACAACGTCTTCATCAATACCAGCATTATTATGTGCAGGATTAGATGGTCCCTGACTTTGTAGAGAGAAACTCACAACAGAACTATTCGGATAACCTTTCCTACATTCTTCTCGCCATGTATCACTGGACAGATACACATTACCGGCTATTGGCTCAGTCAGGGATTCTAGCAGCCTAGGCGGTATATTGTAGAGAGAGTTAGAGAGTTTTTCAGGTATCAGTCTTGTGTAGCCTGGAGCCGTGTTCGCCATATCCAGCTTAAATATTGACATGTTTTCATTATTTTCGTAATGTTGGGGATTTTCTGTACAAATGGTGTTCAGTAATACTAACATATAATCATAGTCACTTTCCATTGGCTTTGTAAGACCTTCAGCCTTACTTCCCGCAAAAAAACCTAAATAACCAGCTCTCACCTTGTTCCAGGTAGCAAAATATTGCTGTCTGAAGCGAACCATATATAAGCCATATCCGAGATCATCCAGCATTCTCGATATCAATACAGACGAGGCTTCATCACTCATCTCCTCTAATTTCTTCTCAAATACTACACTGAGCACGCTCATATTTAGATATCGTCGTCTCTCTTGAGAAAACTTTAAAACCTAGAATGAATTATTAAATTCATGACTGTTATTAGTTATTAGAAATGAGTATTTTCTTCTCAGTTTCCTGCGATTTAATAATTTCATAAAGAGAAAAGTAAACAAACAATTATTAAAACTTTACGAGGATGCGAAATTAAAATATAATATATTTTTATGATGCTTATGAAATTGATTTTAACCATTTATCCCATGGACTATTGGTGTTATCCAATGACGAACAGTTTAATCCTGATTAGGTTGCACATCCGCGGCTTAATTAGTTAAATGTGTTCATTTATACACTTCAGAGATACAAATCAAAGTACCCATCACATTTAATCACCAAATTTCTGATCGTGTTTTTGTAATTAAATTAAAAAATAGAAAGTACATATATAAACTTTGGTGTGTAAAACGAGATGGTCCCCCTAAGAGGCCTTTTTTGCCAACTTCCTCAATGGTGAATAATAACGTTTAGAAATATGTTTCCTTGTACATGTATGATATATTAATTCTTTGATATTAAATGTCTATTGTTTTATTTTATTTTATTTGTCTATGCGATACATATTATATCCCTGATGACTAGTTTTAAACCTATCCGTCAGTTATCAACATTCTATGAACATGTGACCAGATGTACTTTGGCGTTCCGGCAATACGAGACACTGATTAACAGAAATGTAGAGCCGTTATTTTGTTTTGAAAAAAAACGGTCGTAAAAGCTGATATTTGTCACATTTTTATTTATCTGTTGCCAATAAACACAGTTCCAATAAACAAATAGATAAAACACTGTGCAAAATAGCGAATGACAATTTTCAGAGAATTAACAAAATTCATCAAAACGAAAAATCTTGAAATACGCTTAAAAATACAATATGATACAAAACAAAAGTCAAAAGTCATTATAGTAAAATCTTAAAAACAGTTATTTAACATATTTTTAAATTTTAGTTATTTATTTATTATATGGACTCATGTTAAAACTAGACGTAAAAAACTTTACAACTTACCATAGTAATTAAAAGAGTCGGATGAGAAATTTAAAACGAAACTCTTAACTGGAATGGAATTTTCCATGTAAAGAAATTCATTATCAAATACAGTACCAGCTGTTAATGTTTTTGTTTAACTTTTCCAATAATCATTAACTTAGATTTACTTACCTATTTGTCCTCTACGACTTTTTAAAATTTAAAAATCATGTTTTGATCTATTCGGTATCATCATTTAGTTTGTTCTAAGTGACGTTTCTGGTCAATATTTTCACTTATACCCATTCAAGCGCATTCATTTATAGATGTACTCCGGAAATATGACGTCATAAGTGGGTTTTCTCGTTGTCGGTCTTCCCCTTTTTTTGATAGCGACTTTCATTTTTCAGGGGGGAATCCAGAGGGGGTTCAGCGGGATTACTCAAACCCCCTTTTGGGGCAGCTATATTTAATGTTCATGGGGATTTAGGTAAGAAAGTTATAATGTATAACTGCACCAAAGGAGCCCCTTTCTGGAAATCTTGAATCCGACCCTGTTTTTTTTATATTAATGGAACTGCAAAAATGTTACTTATTACATATGCGAAATACGCCGAGGGGCTACTATGATCATATCTCTCAAGCAAATCCTGTGGCTCCGCATCGTTAAGAGGTTGAATTTAACCAAATAACTCAGTATTTCGCCGAGGTCCGTCCGAATCAAGTCCGTTTTAATACATAAAGCGGTATCGTTATATAGTGGTATTGTTTTTTTCGCTTATAGCAATGACACTGTAGTCCTTAAATAACAATATATCATTTTCTTTCAACGTTTGTCATATTTCTTATACCATAGCAATCAGCGTGGCCTTACACAGGCATCCTTCGGCGAAAAAGGGCTTGCCATATATTGATATTTCCGACATATTCAGTTGCTTGTTGGGTACTTACTATATGAGTCGGCACAAGCTAATTCCAAGCACTAAGCAATATTAAGTAACTAATTAATATGGATGCAGGAAAAATGAAGATATCATATCAACTGGGCTTTAAACTTTCCAAAGGAAATAAATACTACTTGTATATTTGACGCATCGGAAATCCATCCTCTCCAACGTCACTTCACTGGTCATATATTGTTTGAAGGAGTTATAATGTGCCTATCAAGGAAACACGCCTCCCTAATTAAAACTTATATCGCCATCAGAAACTTGATTTTCTGAATGATTGCTTGTTAAATTTTGTCGGACAAATTGAGATTGGATAGTTTAAACAACAACAACATCAACCACAACAACAAGCTACATCTGCCGCAGCAGCACGGAAAGTGTTAAACGAGTTTAGTAGCAAGCTACATCTACTTCAGTGAGACACATGGCGTATTGCAGCAAGAAACAGAAATATGACGTATTGCAGCAAGAAACAGACATATAAAGTATTGCAGCAAGAAACAGACATATGACGTATTGCAGCAAGAAACAGACATATGAAGTATTGCAGCAAGAAACAGACATATGACGCATTGCAGCAAGAAACAGACATATGGTCTATTGCAGCAAGAAACAGAAATATGGCCAATTGCAGCAAGAAACAAAAAATATGACGTATTGCTGCAAGAAACAAAACTGTGACGTATTTCAGCAAGAAACAGATATATGACGCATTGCAGCAAGAATCAGAAATATGACGTATTGCAGCAAGAAACAGAAATATGACGTATTGCAGTAAGAAACAGACATATGGCGTATTTCGGCAAGAATCAGACATATGACGTATTGCGGCAAGAAACAGAAAATGACGTATTGCAGCAAGAAACAGAAATATGACGTATTGCAGCAAGAAACATACATATGACGTATTGCAGTAAGAAACAGACATATGACGTATTGCAGCAAGAAACAGACATATGACGTATTGCACCAAGAAACAGACATATGACGTATTGCAGCAAGAAACAGAAATATGGCCAATTGCAGCAAGAAACAGAACTGTAATTTATTGCAGCAAGAATCAGATATATGACGTATTGCAGCAAGAAACAGAAATATGACGTATTGCAGTAAGAAACAGACATATGACGTATTGCAGTAAGAAACAGACGTTTTACTTATTGCAGTAAGAAACAGAGATATGGCGTATTGCGGCAAGAAACAGACATGTGACGTTTTGCAGTAAGAAACAGACATATGGCGTATTGCTCCAAGAAACAGAAATATGACCTATTTCAGCAAGAAACAGAACTATGACGTATTGCAGTAAGAAACAGACATATGGCGTATTTCGGCAAGAAACAGACATATGACGTATTGCAGTAAGAAACAGACATTTGGCGTATTGTACTTAAAGAAACAGACATATGGCGTATTGCACCAAGAAACAGACATATGACGTATTACAGCAAGAAACAGACATATGACATATTGCAGCAAGAAACAGACATATGACGTATTGCAGCAAGAAACAGACATATGGCGTATTTCGGCAAGTAACAGACATATGACATATTGCAGCTAGAAACAGACATATGGCGTATTCCGGCAAGAAACAGACATATGACCTTTTGCAGTAAGAAACAGACATATGTCGTATTGAACAAGAAACAGACATATGGCGTATTGCACAAGAAACAGACATGTTGCGTATTGCAGCAAGAAACAGACATATGACGTATTGCAGCAAGAGACAGACATATGAAATATTGCAGCAAGAAACAGACATATGACATATTACACCAAGAAACAGACATATGACATATTGCAGCAAGAAACAGACATATGACGTATTGCAGCAAGAAACAGACATATGACGTATTGCAGCAAGAAACAGACATATGACGTATTACAGCAAGAAACAGACATATGACGTATTGCAGCAAGAAACAGACATATGACGTATTGCAGCAAGAAACAGACATATGACGTATTGCAGCAAGAAACAGACATATGACGTATTGCAGCAAGAAACAGACATATGACGTATTGCAGCAAGAAACTGACATATGACGCCTGTTAATCTTGGTCGCGTATTGACTGTTCACTCATGAAAGACCGAGTGTCCATGCTTTTATTATGCCCTGAAATTGAGTATAAATTTCTTTGTAAATTTTTGAAAATCAATAATTGTAAAATAAATTCTATATTTGAAAAAAATGAAATAATATAAAAGCCCTATTGTTTTGGGAAATGGTTTAGTTTAAATTTAATGTTCATTCTAAGTTGCTTTTGGCAATCTGTGTGATAACAGAGAAATAATTCTTATTGTTTTGACTGATTGACACTTCTCAAAATTTCTTTTAAGTTTGACAACCAATCAAGATAACAAAAGAAGTGCTAGCCGGTAGTTTTCGTATCAGATGCACAGCCCCACCTTCCTAAGATCTCGATGGAAGTATAATTGTTTTTATTGGATGCTGTTGTCGTCAAAATGTTATTTACATATTACAGCAAGAAACAGACATATGACGTATTGCAGCAAGAAACAGACATATGACGTATTGCAGCAAGAAACAGACATATGACGTATTGCAGCAAGAAACAGACATATGACGTATTGCAGCAAGAAACAGACATATGACGTATTGCAGCAAGAAACAGACATATGACGTATTGCAGCAAGAAACAGACATATGACGTATTGCAGCAAGAAACAGACATATGACGTATTGCAGCAAGAAACAGACATATGACGTATTGCAGCAAGAAACAGACATATGACATATTACAGCAAGAAACAGACATATGACGTATTGCAGCAAGAAACAGACATATGACGTATTGCAGCAAGAAACAGACATATGACATATTGCAGCAAGAAACAGACATATGACGTATTACAGCAAGAAACAGACATATGACATATTACAGCAAGAAACAGACATATGACGTATTGCAGCAAGAAACAGACATATGACGTATTGCAGCAAGAAACTGACATATGACGTATTACAGCAAGAAACAGACATATGACGTATTACAGCAAGAAACAGACATATGACGTATTGCAGCAAGAAACTGACATATGACGCCTGTTAATCTTGGTCGCGTATTGACTGTTCACTCATGAAAGACCGAGTGTCCATGCTTTTATTATGCCCTGAAATTGAGTATAAATTTCTTTGTAAATTTTTGAAAATCAATAATTGTAAAATAAATTCTATATTTGAAAAAAATAAAATAATATAAAAGCCCTATTGTTTTGGGAAATGGTTTAGTTTAAATTTAATGTTCATTCTAAGTTGCTTTTGGCAATCTGTGTGATAACAGAGAAATAATTCTTATTGTTTGACTGATTGACACTTCTCAAAATTTCTTTTAAGTTTGACAACCAATCAAGATAACAAAAGAAGTGCTAGCCGGTAGTTTTCGTATCAGATGCACAGCCCCACCTTCCTAAGATCTCGATGGAAGTATAATTGTTTTTATTGGATGCTGTTGTCGTCAAAATGTTATTTAATAATTGTTACTGTTTGAAGAAGACAGTTCCAAAGTACAACGTATATTATTACATGAACTATAAATAGACGCAACGCGATTGGTCACACCCCCAAAATAACCGAGTCAATAAATCTAGATATTGACCCGCTTTCGCTGATATTGACCTGTCTATAAATAGAATGCGAAAGTTTCCATCTTTTATATTATTTATAGTTCATGTAATAAACTATTATATATAACTATTTATAGTTCATGTAATAAAACAGTTATTTACTTATTAGCTGGGAAATATGCTGTTGATATTGACCGCAAAAATCGTTATTGACCTCGGCTATCGCCTCGGTCAATAACGATTTTTAGGTCAATATCACAGCATATTTCCCAGCTAATAAGTAAATAACTGTATATGGTTTTCCGTAAGAACTGATTCTACGTTTGAGAATTTTAGAACAACTGTTTGGTTTACCAAAAGAGAATATTTGATCATCTATTTACAAATATTGTTATTTGTTATTATATGTTGTATTCCATATAAAGACTGTATAAAGGAGAAAAAACGGACTTAGTGTTATTCGTCATTTAATTTCTTAAAGATTCTGCCGCCAAAACTCAACGGCACAACACTTTACCTTTATACAAGCGGGCTGTTTCACCCTAAAATGAAATAAAATGAGCGTATTAAATGTTCGGTAGTGTTACGTTTGATTGATACAAACCCAATCAATAGAATCGTAGTTTGGATGAGGACACAGCAATGTAGCCATTTCGTCTATCTGCTCTGATAATATTTCTCAGCTTCAGTCACGTAACACAGCGTCAGTGACGTTCATAACGCCATGACAACAACGTCATTTTTATGCTGAACCTTTGGCTAAATAGAGGACAAAAGCTATCTAAGAACATTATCTTATACATTTATAGAGTTTTTCTGTTCGGATGAAGACTTCTAGGTAATGTTTTTTTTTCATGTTGCCTTTTTAAAGTACATTTGTAAAAATTATGAAGAGTCTTTCATTGTCTGGTAGCCCAATTCATTTTTATTCTCTAGACATTTCATAAAGAAAGCATTTTTGCCAAAATGAAAATGTTTAAATTGTATCTTTCTCAGTTATGTTTCCATGAAAACCGGAAATAGAAGAGGATTCTCAAAAGAAATTCTTATCTCAAAAAACACCTTATTGCTCCCGAGCTGTGATAGATTCTGCTATTTGTGCCTGGCGGTGGCAGAACACCCGACTATAATTGACTGAAGCTCGCTTGTAGATCCGTGTGCTATAGATCCATTAAACGCGCATTGTAATGCTCCAATATTTCAGGCCTCACAAAGCTGGCCGTTCCAGGACCGGAAGACGGATTTCGCGTGGTATATGGAAGCTTATCAAAGGTGGAGTCTACTACGGAATGATGTTCCACGTCGGAATGATCCAAGCAAAAGCTGTTATTTGTAAGCTGGTTAGGACCTACTTACAAAACATCACAGCGGAGCTTTTCTGGATTCTTTTTGGACTTCTTACACTTGTGTTCATGCTGTTAAATTGCCTTTTAGTGAAAATATCTGATAGTCTAATGAAAACAGAGCAAAATTTACAACCGAAGATCATAAAGGAGATAATTCCTGCTCCTAGATTTACAAGATCCGGGGCAGTGTACGGCTATGGTTAACTCTTGCATTCTTCACAGATATAAAGATGTTTATGTTTACTATACCTATTAAAAATTCTAAATTCTATTTTATGTAGATATTATCCAAAATAAAAAGAAAATCGATTTTTGTTTTATTTGCTATATTGCGCAGTGACGATAATGTTCGAGTGTATTAGTTAGCGAGACAAGGTGAGCAAGCTTTAAACTTTGAAAGAGTGTCGGGCGTTGGAAGGGAACATGCCCTTTAAACATGATTTTCAAACTGAGAATAGAGACCGGTCTCAAGTCTCAAGAATCTGATTAGCTAAAAAAGAGAGACATTCTTATATTTATAATTGTTAGCCCTGATCACAGTTTTCTGACTGTGTTTAAGGTAACAGCTGTGATGAGTTAAGTCACTGAGGTGTGACTCACGGATTCCAAGTACAGTGTACTACAGCAGCTGATTTAAGGGTGCTAATTTCCAAGTGAATTTTTAGCTATCCTATTAGGTCAGAGACCACTTAATAGTTTCCCATAGACTTACATTATAAGATTTGGTCCTCCTGTAATTTTATTTACACGACTTGTTCCAAAACTACCTCAGATTTGCATAGTGGCACTCTTGAGAAATGCAAAAATGACCAAGAATTGGTGCCTTCACCAACTCATTCTCTCAGTATTTTAAACCGAAAGTAACCACCCCCAGAATGTAAACAAATCTCTAACCCAAAATAAGGAAAGTACCAACTTCTTTAAAGTGACACAAATCACCTTTCAAACAGTGTTTTAAGTAACCATTTTTATTTTTAAGTATATAATTAAAGTCATTTTACATTTTTGAAAACAAAAAATTATTTCTATTCTCTATAGTTTTGGCCTATGAATCTTTGAAAATAAATTAAGCCCGAATCGTCCGTAGACAAAATTGTTTAATCCGCACCAGGCTTTTATATTTAGTGTACTCTGACCTTAAGGGGATTTTCAAATTAAAGAATTTCATTTTCTTTTAGTTTTAATTCATACTTAGTCATAACAGCACACAAATACAATGTTTACTTTTATGTTGGTTTAAATACATGGGCACTATGACCAGACAAGTAATGCCTATCACACTTGTTCTTTAAAAAATTGCATGATTTTCAGTTTTAGAAATGCCTAACCAGAAATGTTCTTTCACCATATGTAATTTGCATATAAAGTAATAAATATATTCACTACATGATGTGTTTTTTTGTTGCTTTTGAAGAAAAATGCAGTTTTCCACCAATTTTATATTATTAAAACACTTATTTATGGGTTTCAATTACCCCACCCCCCTTAAAATACATACAACATTTCCACCAATTTTAACACATTAAAATGTTTTACAAGATATATAATTTAATAAATCAAGTTATTTTACCATATATTTCATAAAAAAACATAGTATGCATTGAAAGGAATGATCAACATGAGCCTGTTTTTCACATTTCATGACAGATAGAGGCTAGATCTGGTACAGGAGAACTTAATTTTGGAACCTTTTTGACATAACATGCCATCTTTTAGCCTTATTTTCTGGAATTTCTTAGTGATTATGCTCATGATTTGACACAAATCATGTCAAGAGTGTTTCATTCTGTGATATAAACCTATGTCTTGAAATATAATTCATGACTCACAGAGAAATATAACAATTTATATGAAAAATACACCATATTTTGACTAAATTGAAGAAAATAAAATATATTAAAATAATAATAAGGCTGAAATACCCCCAAAATATGCATTTTATTGATAAAACAAACTTCAAGAAGCTCATTCCAATCAAAATCCACATAACCATGACTACTTTCAGTGAATAAAGGGACCAAATGTTAGAATTTAATCAATTTTGCATATTCAAGGGAGGTAATCACAATAATGGAAAGACAGTTATCTGTTGTTTATAAATTCATTGTGGTTCATAACCTTGCTAATTTGAATGTTTTTAAACATTACAACTGAAATACAACTTAAATTAGATTTAGTTCACTATATTTGAAGAAAGAGATAAAAATCTAAACACTAGTGGGGTGACAAATGCATTATAAAAACACTACACCCCTGCATTCTTTCAAGTTGCATCATTTTAAAAGAGCTCAGAGACCACCAAAACTAAACACAATAAAGCTGGAAGCAGTCTGTTTGTTTTAAACTATTATGAAAGATGTGTTTGGGCCAAAATGCTGCAAAATTTACAAAAATGTTGCCTCAGATATTCAATGTGACTTGTTGGGAAAAATTTTTTGAAAGGCATCTTCTCGCGACATAATATTTATCGCAAAAAGTAATAAAATCATTTCGACAAAATCTTTTCGTGCAAAATGCATTACAAAACATTCGCGAAGAATGCCGGAAACATTTTTACATGCAGAATCCTTGAACACATAGGAAACTATAAAACCACATGTGATGTAGACCACTATTATTTGTTTGGCACCAAAATTCCTACTTACATGATACTAATATTACTCAATGTGCATTTGAATGAAATCTTTATATAATACATGAGCCATTTTCTCTTAATTAATGTACATGTTCTATTAATCTACATGTTTTAAGCAACAAAATATGCAGAAAACCCTTACTAGTGCTCCTTCTAGTACTAATCAAGCATTGTTTACATCCAGGCTTTAGGTCAGAGACCACTAAATAGTTTCCCATAGACTTACATTATAAGATTTGGTCCTCCTGTGATTTTATTTACACGACTTGTTCCAAAACTACCCCAGATTTGCATAGTGGCACTCTTGAGAAATGCAAAAATGACCAAGAATTGGTGCCTTCACCAACTCATTCTCTCAGCATTTTAAACCGAAAGTAACCACCCCCAGAATGTAAACAAATCTCTAACCCAAAATAAGGAAAGTACCAACTTCTTTAAAGTGACACAAATCACCTTTCAAACAGTGTTTTAAGTAATCATTTTTATTTTTAAGTATATAATTATAGACTGCCAAGAAAAACATACTGGCGATCAAATTCAGCCTTATTCTTGCATTCACTGGCATCATTAATGCTAGAGGAGCTTTTCCATACATTTTTAAGGTCCATATCAGACAGCCGAGTTCCAAATCAGGAAACGAAATTTCCCCGTTGTGGAATAAGAAATCAGATAAAAAGAAGGTTAGAATCTCCATCAAGTAGATATTCCGGTTAGGTTAGCTTTAACAAGTTTTGTTATTTTAATTTTTTTTAAATTGTTCAGTTGCCTGACGAAACTAGTATTTAAATCAATATGTTGTGCACACAGACAACTGATAAACTTACGCAAGTCAGATAACTTACTTATGACGTCATCCACACAACGTCAAGGTTACGGCGTAATTAGATATAATTTTATTATAACCGGCTCGTATATTTCTCATACTGTGGCAGATTTATGATGAACTAATAAGATTTAAATATTAATCAACCATGGTCGGTCAGAGGTCAGTGTTTCAATTAGTATCAGTGCAGACATGTAAAAACATAAAACGTTTACACGTGTGGTTTTAATAAGTACAATTAATTTTCCATTTTGTTAAAATTTAACTAGAAATAATTCCTGTATATTATTGGATTATTGGATTAACTGTACTTGGAATTGAATTAGATCATACATGTAACAAAATCCTCGAATAATTGATGCAGAAACTGACAAAAAAGTGAAATAAGCCGTCAGAGCCAATAAAATGAAAAGTTAGAATTTACCAGCCAATAAATTTTATTTTATAATTAAAATAAAAAAGGCAAGACAATGACAAAATTATTAAGTGCGCGTATTGATTTTAGATCTCGCACACTGGGCATGAGGGTTCGACTTGCTACTCAAAAGATCATTGGTGCCACCATGTACTACGGGTTGATGCTTCAACTTGGTGCGATCCAGGCTAAAGCAGTGCTATGTCCACTGTGCAAGACGTACCTGAGGAACTTTTCACCCCGGGAGTTCTGGATGCTATCTTGTGTTCTGTCTGTCTTGTTCATGGTGCTCAACTCAGTGTTCGTCATTTACCCAAATAGGAAAGTGCCAAAGTCTAACCGATCTGGAGTTGTTAAGGGTTAGAATATAAACAATGACGTTTCCCTAGCGATTCGATTTAACCTATCAAAAGTATGAATTATTAAAAAATACAATTAATAAATACATATTATTTATACATGTAATAAATGATATTTCAAAATACATTTAATCTCGTGTGTTTTTCATGTTTATGGGCCATTTGACGTAGATCTTGTTTTTGTCGAGATATATGAAGCTTAAGAGCCAGTTGCCGTCAAAAGAATTTTGAATAGTTGAAAAGAACTCTGAAATAGGTGGAAAATAAACTTAGAAAGCCAACAAACCTGACAGATATCAAAATATTGAAGGCTCAATTTGATTAAGCCTGTTCATAGTAATGGGAATGCGTATTACTCTCAACGCTGCCTAGTCCCGGTTTGTGGCGATTTTATAAAATGTAAATATGGCGTGTAGTGTACTAATGGTATTGTTTTGTATGCTGTTTAATATTGCTACTATTATGAAGTAGCTGGCTTTAAGAATATCATACATAAATTTAAAAATCACTATATAAAATTTAAAAATCACTCGCTTCAAGCGGTTTTTCTTTGTTTACGTTTTTTCTCAGAAATGTTTGTACCGATTTTGATTGTACATATGTTTACAAGCATTTTCATCGGCACTTAACCTCCAATAGCAGTGGGCTACCATTGTCTCAAACATCCAAAGACAAAATAAATTTGAATAAAGTGCACACTAAATATCGGATGGTTCTCGCCCTACACACCTGATAAATGTTTTTGTTACTGTTGTTTAATATTTTATATAGTTGTTTTGTATAGTCATTTAATATTTTGGTACATATGCATATTTTAAATACAAAATCGGGCTAATAATAAAGTTTCCTGCAGTTTTTAAAACGAGTATCGTGCACATCTGGAAAAATTGTAGGAATTTCGTGCACGCTGATTTTCTTATTTAGATATCTGATCCATTTTTTTATTCAGTTAGTGATCAATTAGACTGTGAGGTTATAATTGGGTTTATGAATTTGTAACAAGGTCAATTTTTCATAGAAAAAGGCTCATTTTTCCTTAGAAAGACGAGCAGGTCATATTATTATTATACACGTTCCTGTCATTCAGAACGTTACCTGTAACAAACAACAGTTTTATGAATTCTCACAAAGATTAACTCTAAGTAAGACTGAATATTGCCGCGGTTTCACTGGACCCCGGGCGACGTAAGGCTGCATGCATCCATATTAGACCTTGGGTGTGGACTCTTACAGCATGTTATCGACATACGCATGTTTGTTTTATACAAATGTATTAAACTAAGAATAACAAGAGCTGTCACTTGAAATTGACATATGCCCCCGAAATGCAGCTTTGAAATCGAATTGGTATACATATGTAGTAAAAATATGCCTGTGGAAGAGATGAAACATACTGCATACATATAATGTGAAAGATGGAAAGGATCATTTGGTAAAAGTCTGTAGTTGTGAAGTTTCAATGAAATCCTCCAAGTGGTTTTGGAGATTAGGCATGGACAAGATTTTAATATAGAAGTTAATTAGTAAAGAGTAAGGGCCCATAACCCTTGCAACAAGAGGGTCCATAGGACCCTGGGTCGCTCACCTGTCAATAACTGCTCAATGGTTGCAAGAGTTGTGTGCAAGATTGGATTGGTAAAATCAAGTGAAAAAATAAAGCTGCTATTGTGGTGAAAAGGTCAAAAAAGCTTACTTTGGCTCTTTCAAGGGCCATAACTCTGCAACCCATTATGGAATCTAGCTGGTTCAAAAAAAGGAACCTAGGTCTTATAGTAACTAAAATATTGTATAAGTCTTATTAAATTCAAATAAAAAATGAAGCTGATATTGTGCAGACAAGGTCTAAATGGTTAATTTCTGCACTTTCAGGGGCCATAACTCTAAAACCCATAATGCAATATTGCAATTTCAAGAAAGGAACCAAGATCTTATGGTAATGAAAGTGAAGATCAGACCAAAATTAAGACCACTAGTGTGCAGACAAGCTTTTATTATAACTTGACCTAGTCACCTAGTTTTCAAGGTCATATGACCCAGTTTCAAACTTGACCTACATATCATTGAAAAAAACAACATTCTGACCAAGCTTGAAAAAGAGGACCAAAATTAAGACCGCTAGTGTGCTAACAAGCTTTTTCTATAATTTGACCTAGTGACCTAGTTTTCAAGGTCACACGACCCAGTTTCGAACTTGAACTAGATATTATTGAGATAAACATTCTAACCAAGCTTGAAAAAGATCCCACCAAAATTAAGACTGTTCAGAGTATGGACAAGCTTTTTCTATTATTTGACATTGTAACTTAGTTTTCAAGGTCACATGATAACCTAGATATCATTGAGATAAACATTCTGACCAAGTTTAAAGAAGATCAGCCCAAAATAAAGACGGCTAGAGTGCGGACAAGCTTTTTCTATAATTTGACATAGTGACCTAGATTTCAATGTAACATGACGCAGTTTAGAATTTGACCTAGATATCATTGAAATTAACATTCTGACCAAGTTTAAAGAGGATGCCACCAAAATTATGACCATTAGAGTGCGAATAACGTCTTTCTTTAATTTGACCTAGTGACCTAGTTTTCAAGGTCATGTGACCCAGATACAAACAGTACCTAGATATAATTGAGATAAACATTCTGACAAAGTTTGAAGAAGATCAGACAAAATTAAGACTGTTGAAGTACAGAGAAGCTTTTTCAATAATTTGATCTTGTGACCTAGTTTTCAAGGACACATGACCCAGTTACGAACAGTAACCAGATATCATTGAGATAAACATTTTTACCAAGTTTGAAGAAGATCGCACCAAAATTAAGACCGCTAGAGTGCGGACAAGCTTGTTCTATAATTTAACCTAGTGACCTAGATTTCAAGGTCACATGACCCAGTTTCAAACTTGACCTAGATATCACTGAGATAAACAGTTTGACTAAGTTTAAAGAGGATGCTACCAAAATTAAGACTGCTAGAGTGCAAATAAGCTTTTTCTTTAATTTGACCTGGTGATCTAGTTTTAAAGGTCACATAACCCTGTTACAAATTTGACCTACATATCATAGAGATAGACATTCTGACCAAGTTTGAAGAAGATCGGACCAAAATTAAGACTACTACAGTGTGAATAAGCTATTTCTTTAATTTGACCTGGTGACCTAGTTTTCAAGGTCACGTGACCCAGTTACAAACATGACCTAGATATCATTGAATTTAACATTCTGACCAAGTGTGAAGAAGATCTGACCAAAATTAAGACTGCTAGAGTGAGGACAAGCGTTTTCTATAATTTGACCTAGTGACCTAGATTTCAATGTCACATGACCCAGTTTCAAACTTGACTTAGATATCATTGAGATAAACATTCTGACCAAGTTTGAAGAAGATCCCACCAAAATTAAGACCGCTAGAGTGCAGACAAGCATTTTCTTTAATTTGACCTAGTGACCTAGTTTTAAGGGTCACATGACCCTGTTACGAATAGTACCAAGATATCATTGAGATAAACACTCTGACCAAGTTTAAAGAAGATCGTATAAAAATTAAGACCGCTAGAGTGCAGACAAACTTTTTCTATAATTTGATCTTGTGACCTAGTATTCAAGGTCACATGACCCAGTTATGAATTTGACCTAGATATCATTGAGGTAAACATTCTTACCAAGTTTGAAGAAACTTGGATAAAAATTAAGACCGCTAGAGTGTGGACAACAAATTAGGGTTAGGGTTTAGGGTTATTGTTAGTTAAAGACCTTTGGGTTAGGGTTAGGGTTGAGTTAAAGACCTTAGGGTTAGGGTCAGGGTTAAGTGAAAAAGCCCATAACTTGGCCAAAAATAAGAAGTTTTGAAGATAAAGCATGGACAAGATTTTAATATAGAAGTTAGGGTTAGGGTTAGGGTTAGTTAAATACCTTAGGGTTAGGGTTTAGGGTAAGGGTTAGGGTTTAGGGTTAGGGTTAGGTGAAAAAGCCCACAACTCGACCAAAAATAATCCGACCAGAAATTCCTGACGATATGCACAACTAGGCTTGGTTACGAACACTCCTGTGAAGTTTCAAAAAATCCCTCAAGCGGTTTCGGAGAAGAAGCGAGGACAAGATTATTTCGGACGGACGGACGGACGGTGCGATTAGTATATGCCACCCTTCGGGGGCATAAAAAAAACTTGACGAATGCTGACTGGTTCTCGCTTTTATCAAATAGGTGGCCGCTTATACACAGATCTGACTAAATGCAGTCTGATACATTCATGGTCTTTTATAGATATCAATGTCGGTCTTCTTTATTTCTTTAGTAACATTAAAACGACTAACGTACATCTTCTATAAATGTAACTGTAGTTGAAAGAGTAGTAGCAGCACCACCACCAACAGAAACATTGACATATGGAATGATATCCCTTATGAGATTAGATCTGTCTCTTCCATATATTTATTCAAAAACATTTAAAAACTTACTTGTTTGAAAAACAACCTCTTTAAATTCT
The DNA here is from genome assembly GCA_038501625.1 of Corbicula japonica. Lineage (NCBI taxonomy): Eukaryota > Metazoa > Mollusca > Bivalvia > Venerida > Cyrenidae > Corbicula > Corbicula japonica. The sequence goes on along the minus strand of JAZAYU010000067.1, from coordinate 959,528 downwards.
TATAACTTTTGTATTTATATATAGTTTTTCACATAATTTTACATGATTCATATTTGAAATCGAGATTTGCCTATAGTGTATGATTAATTGTGTCTGTCTTTAAGTATTGATGTTTTATATGTTGTAATATATGGTTTTTTTTGTTTATTCATTTTAGAATGCCTCATTGAAAATAAGCAATTTCTTCATTTGACTAACTTTTTATACTTGTATTTGTTTATATTTGTTGTCATAGATTTTGTCTTAATAAGTTACCTTCTTAAAATAAAGAGATTATTATTATCATTACTATTATTATTATTATATTTTTTTTATTATTATTAACAACAACAACAGCAAATATAGAATAATAAAGTAGAAACACGACATTGACTTGAATTAATATATGGTATGTTAGTAATAGGTCAGGTGGGGGTAAATATTAAATAGATAAAATAGGGGGTTCATTATTTAATTACTGGTGTCAAGTCTCTGATGTTGGCAGTGGGATCAACATTCAACATTCGACCTTCAATGTCCCGCGGTGTATTGGAAATTCAGCAAGACATTCGATATCATGCGTGCTTTTGAATGTCCCGCAGTGCATTCGATATTCAGCACGTCATTCGATTTCATGCAAGTTTTGAATGTCCCGCAGTGCATTCGATATTCAGCACGACATTCGATTTCATGCAAGTTTTAAATGTCCCTTAGTGCATTCGATATTCAGCAAGGCATTCGATATCATGCATGTTTTGAATGTCATGCAGTGCATATGACATTTAGCTAGACATTCGATATCATGCATGTTTTGAATGTCATGCAGTGCATTTGACATTTAGCTAGGCATTCGATATCATGCATGTTTTGAATGTCATGCAGTGTATTTGACATTTAGCTAGACATTCGATATCATGCATGTTTTGAATGTCATGCAGTGCATTTGACATTTAGCTAGACATTCGATATCATGCATGTTTTGAATTTCCCGCGGTGAATTGGATATTCAGCGAGACATTCGATTTCATGCATGTTCTGGATGCCCGAAGGGCATTGTACATTCAGCAAGACATTCGATTTCATGCATGTTTTGAATATCCCGCAGTGCATTCGGTATTCAGCAAGACATTCGATTTCATGCATGTTTTGAATTTCCCGAAGTGCATTCGACATACGGCAAGACCTTCGATATCATGCATGTTATTGAATGACCCGATATGCATTCGACATTCAGCAAGACATTTGATTTCATACATGTTGTGAATGTCCTGCAGTGCACTGGACATTCGGAAAGACATTCAATATCATGCATGTTTTGAATGTCCCCCAGTGCATTTGACATTCAGCACGAAATTAGATTTCATGTATGACTTTCAATGTCTCGCGGTGCATTTGGCATTCGGAAATACAGTCGATTTCATGCATGCTTTGAATGTCCCGCAGTGCATTGGACATTCATTAAGACAGTCGATTTCATGCATGTTTTGAATGTACCGCAGTGCATTGGACATTAAGCAAGACAGTCTATATCATGCACTTTATTAAATGTCCCGAGGTGCATTCGACATTCAGCAAATATTCGATTTCAGGCATATTTTGAATGGCCCGCAGTTCATTTCACTTTCAGCAACGCATTTGATGTCATGGATGTTTTTGAATGTCCCGCAGAGCATTTTATATTCAGAAAGACATTCGATGACATGCATGTTTTGAATGCCCAGAAGTGCAGTCGACATTCAGCAAGACATTCGATTTCATGCATGTTTTGAATGTCCCGCAGTGCATTTGACATTCGGAAAGACAGTCGATACCATGCACTGTATTAAATGTCCCGATATGCATTCGATATTCAGCAACACATTCGATTTCATGTATGTATTTGTATGTCCCGCAATGCATTCGATATTCAGCAAGACATTCGATGACATGCATGTTTTGAATGTGCCGCAGTGCATTCTATATTCAGCAAGGCATTCGATATCATGCATGTTTTGAATGGGCCGCAGTGCATTCGGCATTCAGCAAGCCATTTGATTTCATGCATGTTTTGAATGTCCTGAAGTGCATTCGACATTAGGCAAGACGTTCGATATCATGCATGTTATTGAATGTCCCGATATGCATTCGACATTCAGCATGACATTCGATTTCATGCATGTTTTTAATGTCCCGCAGTGCATTGAAATTCAGCAAGATATTTGGTTTCATGCATGTTTTTGAATATCCCGCACTGCATTCGTCATTAAGCAAGACGTTCGATTTCATGCATGTTTTAAATGTCATGCAGTGCTTTGGACATTCAGCAAGACATTTAATTTCTTACATGTTTTTGAATGTTCCGCAGTGCATTCGAACTTACCATGTCTGCTCCTGGATGTGCCGTCCACTCCTGGCTCTTCCGGTTGACGGGTGTGTTAATGTCAAATTTGATACAAGAATACTCATTGCAAAAACGTCGAACAGTGCTTCGTACGTACATTTTCGCCGTGTATTCATGTTTGTGCCGTCCGCTTCTAGCTCTGCCGGTGGACGGGTGTGATTAAGTGTAAAATCAACTATACACATGCTTTTATTTTTATTTCCCGTAAAAATGATGTTATTCAAAATCATTTTTCTAATAATTATAATTCTGGTAGAAATTGACCGCCAACTAAGCGCGTTGGCGGTGTGAGTTAACGAACGGATAAGTCCAGGAAGGGGTTTTGTTTGCTAAAGGAGGCAAATGGTATAATTGTAGATTGTTATTTAAGGTAGTTGTCTGCTACTAAACAGACAGGGTAGGAGAGATAACAATGATATGTTTTCAGGAGTTACGCAAATCTAAATAGAATAACTAATGTAGACAAGAGAACATCAAAACTTATCCTAAGAAAACCCTCACAACCCGACAAAAGAATTATTTAAAACGCCTAATTGGCTGTCCATTGAAAACAGATGCAAACATCATATCGGTCAACTTGTTTACAAGTCTTTGCACTCTATTGAGCCAAAACACATTTCTAACTTGAATTGTCGGAAAACAAAGTTCATAGTTGACGATGAACAACTAGGGCTTATTAGTCGTACAAACCTTTTTTGATTCATAAAACTTTCAGTTACATTGGTATAAATATGCGGAAAATTATTTTTAGACACACTTGTGTCTTTATTGAAAGAAAATTGTTTCATTGCATGGATGATGGTTTTGTGTATGAATATTTTGTTATGCTCCCCGAATGAGCATATAGTCGCCGCGTTGTCCGTCCGTCCGTCAGAACGTACGTTCGTCCCGCATTCGTTTCCGGCCCATAACTTTGTTATTTGAAGTTGCATTTAAAAAATTATTTCACAGAAATGACTGACATATCAAGACAACGTGTCGCGCACAACATTAGGATCGCTACCTTGAAGGTCAAGGTCACAGCATGACCTTGAAGCAAAATCATATCTAGGCCATAACTTTGTTATTTTAAGTTGGATTTAAAAATTATTTCATAGAAATGATAGTCATATAAAGACAATGTGTCGCATGCAACATTTGGTCGCTATCTTGAAGGTCATGCTCACAGCATGACATTGATACAAAATCGTGTCCGGTCTATAACTTTGTTATTTATAAAGAGATACTATTTTTTTTTATCAGAAATGTTCACCATATCGAGAAGACTTATCGCGCGCAACATGTGTTGCTACCTTAAAGATCAAGGTCACAGTGCGTGACCTTGTAGCGAAATCATGCTCGGCCCATGACCCATTTATTAGGAGTCGCATTTCAAAACTATTTCTCAGAAATGATCGTTATTTCAAGACGACATGTCGCGCACACGTTCGGGTCGCTACCTTGAGTATTTAGTCGCTTTGTCCGTCCATCCGTCCGTCCGTCTGTCGGAACTTCCGTCACCCCCACAGTTGTGTTCGGCATATAACATTGTTATTTGAAGTCGCATATAAAAATCATTTCACAGAAATGATCAATATATCGCGACGACGTGTTGCGTGCAACATTTGGGTCGCTACATTGAAGGTTAAGGTCACAGCATGAAGCAAAATTGTGGCCAGCCCAAAAATGTGTTATTTATTGTTGGATTTTAAAATTATTTCACAGAAATGATCGCCATATGAAGACAACGTGTCACATGCAACATTAGGGTTGCTACCTTGTAGGTCAATGTCACAGCTTGTCCTTGAAGCAAAATTATTTTCGGCCCATAACGTGGTTATTTGCATTCGTATTTTAACATTATTTCACAGAAATGATAGTTATGCTCCCCGAATGAAAATTCGACAAAATTCACCTTCATAGTTTTACAACGTAACGTTTTTGTGTTCACTTGATTAATGTCAATTTTATTTATTAACAGACTAAAACCATAAAAATATGAAGACTAAACTTGGCAAATACGGGAATTGCCGGGGCAATATGAGAATTGCTGGGCCAATATGAGATAGTTAATTAATAATTATTTATATATCAAGATCTCGTTGCAACGAGGCGAAGAAACGTGGTAGTCTTGCGCGTCGGTTGGTTGGCGAAATCGAGCATCATTTGGTACGATCCTGTCTATCATTTGCAATACGGAGGAGATCACATCGATATCTTTTCAGGAGTTACGCAGAGCGAATAAACACCGAGTATTTTTGTATTGCTGATATACCAAACGCAGAATTCTCTTTATGACAAACGTTTTGTCTTCTGAGAAAACACGCAGCTACTCTGGCAAGGATCAGGCCCTGCTGATCGTCCTAATTTCCGGTGGCTGGACCCCATGGGTACCGAACGAACCGGTCCCTATATGCCTTTTATATAATTTAAATTAATGATTTATGCATTAAATTAAAAAATCGATACTAGTATATATTTCCGACCCAGGGCGTATCTAGAACCCGGTGCTACGGTCGGAACGGCAGTTACGTCAATGCACTATTTATGCTATATGAGTATTAGATAAAAAAACGAAACCGTCTCTATCTTCAAACTTCGGAACACCCCACCTGTATTGCAGTGAGGCGAACAAACGTTGTGGTCGTATGCGCCGTATGGTCGGCGATCTCAAGCATCGTTCCATGCGTCAGCATAAAGTGTTATCCGTTTATATACAATATGCTATACGAGTTGCATCTTTGCTTTTATTGCGCGGGGGTGGGGGATGGAGCTATATGCTTTCTCCGTAACATTTAAAATGAAGCTTTTATCTTTACTTCAAAATAAAACACCCGCTGTTAAGTAATGAAAGGTCGGTTAATACACTTGTTTTTCTTAACTTATAAGGATTGATACAAACTATACCAATCATATTTCGATGTGGGTGCTGCGAGATAGCCATTTCTTCTGTATGATTTATAAATGAATTATATATGCCTGCGTCTGTGACGAAACACGGCGTCAGTGACGTACATAACGCCATGGCAACGCCGTCATTTTCATGCTGAACCTTTGGCTATATAGAGGACTTAGCCGATCTACGAACTCATTATCTGGCTAAACCGATAAAGCAAGTTACCGTCTCAAAGATATATAGTTTTGCTGTACGGATGACGCTTCTTAGGTAAGGTTTTGGTTCATCTCTTTTATTTTACATATATTTGAACTGATATTTGAACGGATAACTAATTTATCACGGTGACATTTTCCTAGATAAGAAAAACAGACATTTTACCCCTAGAAAACTTCTAATTCTATTTGCATACAGTACTGTACTTCGTAGTTGATGTCGAAATAAATCACAAACACTTCTTGTAGTTCAAAATTATTTGTTTACGCCAAATGAAGGGTTATTATTATGTCTAATAAGTTGTTTTTAAAACAACACACTAAAATTCGTCATCTAGATATTATTCAAGAAACGTTTTTTTTTCTTCGCGTTTAATTTTCATATCTTTCACGCTTATTTTGCCATAGTTATAAAACATTTCCCTTTTTATTTTATGGCAATCTCAAAATATTATGCAGTTATTAGCCACGAAATTTAAATGATGCTTATTTGTTAATCCATTATGAATTAACATCTTTTTGGAATTGTCTTATTATAAAATATGCAATATTTCAGGCCTTACAACGCCGACGGTTCCGGGGCCGAGAGCGGAGGACAGTTTTGGCGTGTAACCTGGAAGGTTGTCTGTAGAACTGTCTACTATGGGCTGATGCTCCAAATCGGGATGATTCAAGCGAAATATGCTATATGCAATATAATCAAGACTTGGTTACACAGCGTCCAACCGGAGCATTTCTGGATTCTTTTTGCACTACTCACAATTATATTCATGCTGTTTAATTTCTCTTTGGTAAAATTTATTAAGAAAACAAATCATGTTGCACCTCCCAAACGCTTACCGGTAGTTCCTAAATATACAAGATCCGGGGCAATTTACGGCTATGGTTAGATATTTATTGCATTCTTCCATGTTATTTTAACGTTTGATATAATGCTAATGTTAACGTTATTAAAATGATTCAAATCTTTATTTTTTATCTTGATATTTTAAAACAAAACAGCAATTTGTTAGCTCGACATTTGGAAGAATAGGGGAGCTATCAAATACTCACCCCGGCGTCGATGTCGGTGTCCGTTTAACAGAATATGCACTAGGTCACTGGTGCACAACTTGCTTGAGATATCAACTTGAAACGTTGAATATGTATTCACCACTTAAGTGATACATAACTCGCATTTGTTTTTTTATTAACCAACATGTATACAAAAGTTATGTAAAGAACTGAAACTGATTTTATGCTTTATTTCACTGAGCCAATATAATCAAAAATAAAAATAAAACTTAAACCTGTCCTCATTACACATAAGAGATTCATGCACTTGGTCCATTCATTTAAATCTAATAAAAAGTGAAATATGCATATCAGAAATGGAACTGCCACATTTAGAAGACTCAGTAGCCCCATGCACACACCCAAGAAGAAGAGAAAGAGATAGAGCATGGTTAAATAAGTGATCAATTTCAAAACAGACCACCACAAACAATTAACAAAAATGAGGTGTTACCGCCTTGGAACGGTCAGTGGCAAAACATTTTGCCTCTGGGGGTTTAAACCAGGTTCTACGGTGCACCAACCTTACACTTGCCCCATCAGGTTCTCATATGAAAAAAACGAGTACCAATCCACTCGACAAATTTGCATGCAAAAGCACACAAACATAAAAAGGTAAATAGCATTTTCAAGCAAAAGGGTGGGTACTCAATGATCTTACCGAGATCAGAGCCCCTAGAGTCAAATCAGCAAGAACGCGATGACAGGGATAAAAGATCCAGATCGAGCTTCTAGATTCTTTTACAAGAATTCTCCAAAAACCTTCATAAACTCTAAACCCCTGCCACCGAAGTGCAACCAAAGAGTTAAGCATAATGATCAACTGTACAAGGCCTGCAGAGCGCTGCAGAAAATCATATTGGTGACCCTTCCTTTTGAATTTACAGATGGGTTTTACGAATAACGTGGAGAAATAATATTACCTTTTATTTTCTTTATGAAATAAATTAAATCTCCATTACAGACTGGCTGAAAAATATCTTGTCGCAATAGTGTTTTTAAACTGTGCCTGTATCTTTAAATTTAACCTGACTATCGGCGAAAAAACTTTTAAAAGTTTCTAGATATCTTTGAATATTTGGTAAGTTGATGTTTGAACTCTTGGCTAATAACTTGTATAGCGTCCACCGGATGTTCCTACTCGGGTTAGTCAGACTATGGTTGACAATAAATAATCCCAATTTTTTGGCCTTTTGGGGAAATTAAATGGCTAGTATGGCCTGAAAGAAACATGTTCAGTAAATGAGATGCTTTTAATTGCACAATGATCGCAAATTTATGTTTAGAAATGTCAAATCTCTGTTAATTGACACATGTACCCTACTTGTCTTGCTGGAAATGGACAGTAAAAACTCTTAGCTTCAAAAGCATGTAAGTTAGCTCTTTATCAAATGGTACCAGCTATGATTGCCAGCCTTTTGAAACATGTCATGTTTACTATAGGGAAGTCTATTTACAGGTTTTACACCTCTTTAAATGTAATGTGGTTAACATGTTTTTTTAGGCACTTCACAAAGGTAAAGAAAAACAGCACTTTAGTCAAGACAGGTAGAAGGAGTCTATGTGCTAGGGAACCACTTATCGAGACCGGGGCCTAGAAATACCAAAAAATCATCTGTGGTGACTTTCGAAACACCAATTTAGCTTCTAACACATAATGTGACAGATCTAGAATTACATGTATTTTAGACACTTTATATTTGTTGTAAAAAAACATTTAAATCATCGATTTTAATATATTATGTTTTAGAGTCCTTAAGGGAGACCGGATTCTCGCAAACTTTGATCATTTTTTAAACGTCCATTAAATCTTCTTAGAGCCAGTGCGGCAGAACTAGACAAACATTGTTGTGTAGGCGCTTCTGATGAGTAATGAACAATCAACATAATGTAGAGGGAGGCTATTTGCTATTTGCTCCGAGTCTTGAATTACCGGAAAATACACATTTGCTGTCGTTTAAAATGGCCAGTTAATCTTTTTAATGATAATGTTACAGATCCAGATAATGGTTGTTTTTCGGACTCTTTAATAGATCTATTATGATTTACATTTACATAATATATCACAAAATCGAGTTTTCGTTATTATTTCCCTAATGGAGACCAACATAGAACCGCTAATTCTGAACATAAATGATATGAATTTGGGAAGATAAAAATGTTTTAAAACAACTTGCATCTTAATATTAATGTTGAGGGAAAACTGTTCCCGTTTAAATGAGTCTGAGACACCATCAAGACAGAACTTATGTGAAAACAAGATATTTTATGTTTGACCTTGTAACATACTTTTAACCCCAGTTGACCCAGTTTCGAACTTACCCAGACATGATCGTCCGATGAAAACGCTAACAAAAATTGTGATAACAATTTTTATTTAGTCTGATCTAGTGATGACGCTTTCGAACTTCGACAATCAAGTTTTAAATTTCACGACAAGCCGTCTGCACAAGAATGACACATGTGACCTCAACAGTTTCATTTAATTGGAACATAACTGTGATTAAATTTTAAAATCATGCAAACTGTCTTTAAGACAAACCTTAAGATAAAGCCTTAAGAAAATCCATATGGGTTTTGGATTCAAACTTGTCATAGATAAAATCTTAGCCTTCCACAACCATTATTTTTAAATTTATTAAAATAGAAATACAAAATATTGACACATTTAATTTGAAAAAAATAACTAACCACGCAGCTTATTAGCTTTAACGGCGGTTTTAGGCATCTCTGGAAAAGTCAGACAGAATGTTAAGTAATTGTTATGGTCTTTGGTCCTGGTTAAATGAACGGGACGAATCCATGCCAGTCGCCATTTCAGCCAATCAGATGCTTGAGATACGAGACTGTTCTCCAGATTTAGTTTATGATCTTGTGCACAGGGATTGCAGTGCCATGTCGATGTTTAACCATCGCGCAATTTCGGCCTGGGGTATTGGATGTGACGCTTGCTTCACATGCGAATGCCTCGAATTCAATACTCCTAGTAAAATCTAAGCGAACTCAAGGCATTATAATTACGGCAACAATTGTCTATATATACTAAACAAAAATAAAAATAATCCACTTCTTATACTTATATTCTCATTAACACATTTTCATTCAATCAGGAACGCTTTGAATGCAGTTTTATTAGTTAATCTCAGTTGTTTTTTAGTTAAATTGTTCATGAACATAACCTTCCACACCATGACCTGAGCAACTGCCCATCGAATATCAATAATGATGGATTACAAAACACTACATATTCAATTTAAAGGGAGGTAATTGGAAATTATTGGGATTTCTAGCATTGTTTATCGAGGGCTGGTTGTTTAATAGATTACTGTTTGGTGATTTTATTGACATCAAGAACTGTAGAAATTGATTTAATTCCAGTTAATGTGAATATTATTTAGAATCACTTCTTCCAAAAACCCTTATTTTAGCAAAGGGAAAGATAACTAAGTTGTGACTGCAGATTTTCAAGAACATTTGATTTCTTTTTAATGATAACAGAAATGCAGATCTGGTAAAATAAATATATTTTCTTTTTCTAATTTCAATACATTATTGGTAGGAAAGACGATATTTTTTATTTTGCTGAGTATATTTACCTATATCTCGTTGGGTTTGTCGCATTAGAAACATTTGAATGTTCGTCTAACACGCGTAGGAGCTAAAGAGCATAGTCCTCAGTTGGTGTGAAACTCGCGTATAACGTACACTAAACATTACCACATAGGTTGAAACAATGCCTGCAAGAGTAATATGATACTGACAACTATATACAAATGTATACAATATGCGGCATTTGTAAAATGTGTTTGAACTTGAATTTTCGGGTCCCGTAAATATGTGAAGAAGAAATAGTATATGTAAAGAAGAAATAGAAAATAGGAATTTAAGGGGATTTTATTAAGTATAAAATGGCTGTTAAATAATTTATCCTACGCGTTTATTATTCTGAATACAAAAGCTACTGTGAAGAAATTAATTAAACTAGAATGTTAATCAAAGATCGGTTAATTTTGCTCAGCTTTAGTGACGTAACACAACGTCAGTGACGTAGATTACGCCATGACAACGACGTCATTTTTATGCTGATTCTTTGGCTATTTAGAGGAATAAGCTCATCTAGGAAGTATCTCTCACATAAAATAATAGAGATATACTGTTCAGATGAAGCTTTCGAGGTAATACTTGTTCATCTTCTTTATTTTACATAAACTATGTTTGAACTGATGATTAAAATCCATGCACGATGAACTTTTCCTGGGTAAATACCAGAAGGACCTAATGCTACCATACCCCACAACCTCCTGCAACATTTTAAAATTTTATTTAGATATTTCGGTTTATAAGTTTTATATACAAAGGCAATAAATTACAAAAACTTTTTGTAGTTCAAAATTATTTGTCATCTAATAAGTCGTTTTTATACAACACACTAAAGTTAATACATTGAAGAATGTTTTTACCAATTATGTAAAACCAGAAAACGTACAAACATATCATGAAGTTCAATAACAATAATAAAATGGATTCATGTCAGCAAATAGTAATGTTGCCATTAAAAATTCCGCATATTTGCATTCTATTCTCACGTCTGATGGGAGAGATTTAGTGACGGTATTTGACTGATATCCTTTGTAGATCAACATGCTTCAAAATGAATTTACCGATTTTATAATGATCCTATTATATTATGCAATGTTTCAGGCCTCTCAAAGCCGCCGGCGGTTCCCGGACCAGAAGGCGGAAGAGTTTACGTGATGCATGGAAGCTTATCAAAAGTGGAGTCTACTATGGATTAATCTTCAAAGTGGGAATGATCCAATCAAAAGCTGTTATTTGTAAGCTGGTAAGGACCTACTTACAAAACATCACAGCGGAGTTTTTCTGGATTCTTTTTGGAGTTCTTACACTTGCGTTCATGCTGTTCAATTGCCTTTTGGTGAAAATATCTGAAACTTTAATGAAAACAGAGCAGGATTTACAACCGCAGATCATAAAGGCGATAAATCCTACCCCTAAATTTACAAGATCCGGGGCAGTTTACGGATATGGTTAGATGTTTATGCCTTGCATTCTACAGTTGTTAAAATATTGAATATAATAAAATACCTAATAAAACACTGTGAATCTTCATTTTCTCTTGATATTACCCAAACAAAAGACAAGCGCATAGTAGTTTTCTCATTAGTCAATCATCCTAGCTGGTGTGTTAATTACCAAGGTACTGAGCATGCATAATGTTCTCTGTTATATTATTAAAGGACTTTGACCGATTATGAATTGCAGGTGTGTTGTTTACAACAATATGGTATATATGAAAATCTACTAATTTGTATACGAAAAATAATATCCGAAGCCAGTCTGTATTGATAGGCTCCAGTCTCTCTCATAATCACTGACGGTGTCCCTCAAGGTTCAGTCCTTGGACAGTTGCTGTTAATTTATGTGAATAATATGGCTGAATATTTAATAAGTGTAACGTGTCTGTTCGCTGATGGTAGCTCTTTGGCCTTATCAACCCCTGATGTTGATTACATGGTGTATACTCTCAGCTCCGACCTAAAGAAAGTGGATTGTCTAAACAATGGTTAGTAAACTTCAACCCAAACAAAACTGGGGTTCTCTATTTCTGTCTATCGGCAAACCGATCAAATCTCCTATTCAATAAAACTACAATAGAGTATATTGATTGTCATAAACGTCTCGAAGTAACTCTTAGCTCTGTATCCCCGCATAAACACAATTATTTTACCGTTTACCGCAAAAGGCATATTTTTGCCGCATAAAACAATTAAAACACATACTAGTACAAAAGTGGTTGATATAATATCATCACTATCGGACTTAGTTTCTTTGTGCCGAGAATTTTAGAGAGGTATATTCTGACAAAGATTTAGTAAAGTCGATTTAATTATGAACCAAACCAAACGAGATGTTTTTTGTGTCCACTTAACCAAGTTTGAACTAAACTTTTAGATAGGTAAATTCTTACAAAGATTAAGTAAGATTGATTTAATTGTGAACCAAACCAACTGATCTATCTGCAAAAACTTTTTTAAATGACGTTTGGTTTAAACTTGTTTTTATGTCCGTTGCAATATGACCCAAGCAATGCACATTTGTAACCATTGCCCCAATCCTGGTGAATACAGGGGCATTTGAAACAATATCTAGGAAAGACCCTGACACGCCGGGGTTAGGGCAGTTGTTACCATTATGTAGAATAAGCAAGGTTGTAAAAGTCGTCAATGGTTTTTAAAGGGCAATGTGTGTCACAAAATAACAATAAAACAAATTTCACTAACTAGGCCAACGAGCATGTCATTAATATACGTTTTATTGATGAAAAGTCCATCTCAATTTTGATTTAAGCAAGGGTAATAATTCTGTCGTCACTGGAATAATAGAAATAACTAAAGTAGGTAACAGCTTCCTACACCAATGAATAGAACACACATCTGGAGACTCCATATTATAAAATTTCGAAACGGACAGACATCATCATCACCAACGTCATCACCATCGTTTTCTTTAACTATTCGAACTCTGTTTTAAGCTTTATAATGAATGGTTAATTTAATCACCCTCTTCATATGGCAAAAAGGCACAGTTGCGCCCCATATAAGAAATTTATGCTCTATGCGTTGAGGCCGTCACCGCATAATTGCGGTCGCCCTGTTTATGCTTTGAAAATCACCGCATAAACGAAAAACAAATTGTTTATGCGGCGATGCTCCTATGCGGCGTTACATTGATCCCACATACAAAGGTTTGGGATCAATGGGAGATTTTGAATTTAAACTAAAACACTTTATTTCTTATATGCGACCGATTCTTGAATATTCGTCTTCTGTGTGGGATGGCTGCACGGGTTACGAAAGACAAGCGCTCGAACAATATGAAGCAGCTCGCGTGGCAACAGGACTCACCAGTTCTTACTAAGTCCTTCGATTACTTTAAGAAATCGGTTGGGTTGCCCTAGCTGATCGAAGATAAATACAGAAAGTGGTTAATGTGTACAAATACCAATCGGTTGTCTACCTCAGTATCTATCAAACTGATTTCCAAACTCTGTAGACGATTCATCTTAATACAAACTAACAACAACAATAAACCAACCAAACAATGTTTTAATATACTAGCCCATAAAGCAGATCCATGCAGATTTAATAACGTTCTTAAATTGTACTATTTACTGGTGTAAATATTGAGTTGCGCTCAACCCGAGGCTAAGCGGCATGGACAGTAATGTGCATTTTCATAACTGTTCATCAAAAGGCCAAATCAAACCGTGTCTGTAATATGTCCATATATGTCGTGTTTGTCGGCTTTCATTGATAACTTTTCATCTATTTCTTAAATTTGCATCCAATTTTTTAAATTTTACTACTCCTTTTTTGCTATATGCTGCTCTGCATCTGAACCTAAGCATCTGTTTCTAGTCTGCTGTGCACACGAACCCATACGTTTGTTTCTGTTAAGTTACTGCATGTTTTCCTCCGTCCGAACCCATACCTTTGCTCCTAGGCAGTTGCCCGTTGCTTGTCATGACCATATCCTATACAAATGTATCTCTGCTAATAGGCAGTTTCCCGATGTTGTGCTGCCTTCTACCGGCATTATTATTTTTAGTCATATGCAATGCCGGTGTGGTTTTGCATACATACGAGATTCATTACCTATGGTCATTGGCAGTTGTTCAGTGTTGTGTTACATACATACCAGCATGATAACCTTTGGTCATATGCGGTTGTTAAGAATCGTAACCTTTGGTCATCGTCAGTTGCCCCGTGTTGTGCTGCATTATTGCTAGCATCATTACCTTTGGTCATAGGCAGTTGCCCCTGTTTTGTTGCATGCATAACAGCATAATAACCTTTACTCATAGTAGTTCAGAGGTAAAGATCAGATTAACGTAGAACAACGTTCGAATGATTGGCTGCATGCATTACAGTGTACTGGAGACTAGGAGATCAGCTTTAATGTTGCAATTTAATGTAGAATAACGTTCGAATGATTGGCTGCACGCATACAGTGTACTGGAGACTAGGTGATTAGCTTCAATTTTGCAATTTAATGTAGAACAACGTTCGAATGATTGACTGCACGCATACAGTGTACTGGAGACTAGGTGATCAGCTTTAATGTTGCAATTTAATGTAGAACAACGTTCGAATGATTGACTGCACGCATACAGTGTACTGGCGACTAGGTGATCAGCTTCAATTTGCAATTTAATGTAGAACAACGTTCGAATGATGGGCTGCACGCATACAGTGTACATGAGACTAGGTGATCAGCTTTAATTTTGCAATTTAATATAAAACAACGTTCGAATGATTGGCTGCACGCATACATTTACAGGAGACCAGGTGATAAGCTTCAATTTTGTAATTTGTATTGTAGAGCAACGTTCGAATGATTGACTGTACGCATACAGTGTACAGGAGACTAGGTGATCAGCTTCAATTTTGCAATTTAATGTAGAATTACGTTCGAATGATTGACTGCACGCATACAGTGTACTGGCGACTAGGTGATCAGCTTCAATTTGCAATTTAATGTAGAACAACGTTCGAATGATGGGCTGCACGCATACAGTGTACTGGAGACTAGGTGATCAGCTTCAATTTTGCAATTTAATGTAAAACAACGTTCGAATGATTGGCTGCACGCATACAGTGTACAGGAGACTAGGTGATAAGCTTCAATTTTGCAATTTGTATTGTAGAGCAACGTTCGAATGATAGGCTGCACGCATACAGTGTACAGGAGACTAGGTGATCAGCTTCAATTTTGCAATTTAATGTAGAATAACGTTCGAATGATTGGCTGCACGCATACAGTGTACTGGAGACTAGGTGATCAGCTTAAATATTGCAATTTAATGTAGAATAACGTTCGAATGATTGGCTGCACGCATACAGTGTACTGGAGACTAGGTGATCAGCTTAAACATTGCAATTTAATGTAGAATAACGTTCGAATGATTGGCTGAACGCATACAGTGTACTGGAGACTAGGTGATAAGCTTCAATTTTGCAATTTGTATTGTATAACAACGTATGAATGATTGGCTGCACGCAAACAGTGTACTGGAGACTAGATGATCAGCTTCAATTTTGCAATTTAATGTAGAATAACGTTCGAATGATTGGCTGCACGCATACAGTGTACTGGAGACTAGGTGATCAGCTTAAACATTGCAATTTAATGTAGAATAACGTTCGAATGACTGGCTGAACGCATACAGTGTACTGGAGACTAGGTGATCAGCTTCAATTTTGCAATTTAATGTAGAACAACGTTCGAATGATTGACTGCACGCATACAGTGTACTGGAGCCAGGGTGATCAGCTTTAATGTTGCAATTTAATGTAGAACAACGTTCGAATGATTGACTGCACGCATACAGTGTACTGGCAACTAGGTGATCAGCTTAAACATTGCAATTTAATGTAGAACAACGTTCGAATGATGGGCTGCACGCATACAGTGTACTGGAGACTAGGTGATCAGCTTCGCATGCATTTACAGGAGACTAGGTGATTAGCTGCAATTTTGTAATTTGTATTGTAGAGCAACGTTCGAATGATTGACTGCACGCATACAGTGTACAGGAGACTAGGTGATCAGCTTCAATTTTGCAATTTAATGTAGAATAACGTTCAAATGATTGACTGCACGCATACAGTGTACTGGCGACTAGGTGATCAGCTTCAATTTGCAATTTAATGTAGAACAACGTTCGAATGATGGGCTGCACGCATACAGTGTACTGGAGACTAGGTGATCAGCTTCAATTTTGCAATTTAATGTAAAACAACGTTCGAATGATTGGCTGCACGCATACAGTGTACTGGAGACTAGGTGATAAGCTTCAATTTTGCAATTCGTATTGTAGAGCAACGTTCGAATGATAGGCTGCACGCATACAGTGTACAGGAGACTAGGTGATCAGCTTCAATTTTGCAATTTAATGTAGAATAACGTTCGAATGATTGGCTGCACGCATACAGTGTACTGGAGACTAGGTGATCAGCTTAAACATTGCAATTTAATGTAGAATAACGTTCGAATGATTGGCTGCACGCATATAGTGTACTGGAGACTAGGTGATCAGCTTAAACATTGCAATTTAATGTAGAATAACGTTCGAATGATTGGCTGAACAGATACAGTGTACTGGAGACTAGGTGATAAGCTTCAATTTTGCAATTTGTATTGTATAACAACGTATGAATGATTGGCTGCACGCAAACAGTGTACTGGAGACTAGGTGATCAGCTTCAATTTTGCAATTTAATGTAGAATAACGTTCGAATGATTGGCTGCACGCATACAGTGTACTGGAGACTAGGTGATCAGCTTAAACATTGCATTTTAATGTAGAATAACGTTCGAATGACTGGCTGAACGCATACAGTGTACTGGAGACTAGGTGATCAGCTTCAATTTTGCAATTTAATGTAGAATAACGGTCGTATGATTGGCTGAACGCAAACAGTGTACTGGAGACTAGGTGATTAGCTTCAATTTTTCAATTTAATGTAAAACAACGTTCGAATGATTGGATGCACGCATACAGTGTACTGGCGACTAGGTGATTAGCTTCAATTTTGCAATTTAATGTAGAATAACGTTCGAATGATTGGCTGCACGCATACAGTGTACAGGAGACTAGGTGATAAGCTTCAATTTTGCAATTTAATGTAGAATAACGTTCGAATGATGGGCTGCACGCATACAGTGTACTGGAGACTAGGTGATCAGCTTCAATTTTGCAATTAAATGTAAAACAACGTTCGAATGATTGGCTGCACGCATAAAGTGTACAGGAGACTAGGTGATAAGCTTCAATTTTGCAATTTGTATTGTAGAGCAACGTCCGAATGATTGGCTGCACGCATACAGTGTACAGGAGACTAGTTGATCAGCATCAATTTAATGTAGAATAACGTTCGAATGATTGGCTGCACGCATACAGTGTACTGGAGACTAGGTGATCAGCTTAAACATTGCAATTTAATGTAGAATAACGTTCGAATGATTGGCTGCACGCATACAGTGTACTGGAGACTAGGTGATCAGCTTAAACATTGCAATTTAATGTAGAATAACGTTCGAATGATTGGCTGAACGCATACAGTGTACTGGAGACTAGGTGATCAGCTTAAACATTGCAATTTAATGTAGAATAACGTTCGAATGATTGACTGCACGCATACAGTGTATTGGAGACTAGGTGATCAGCTTAAACATTGCAATTTAATGTAGAACAACGTTCGAATGATTGGCTGCACGCATAAATACAGTGTACTTTAGTGTTTTAACCGTAGAACAACGTTATGAAAACAGAACTTTGTTCAAACGTGATTCACAACCAGTGGAATCACACAACAACCAGGTGTATGAATAAAAGGTTAACCACAAATCGGAACAGAACGTGTAAGAATCTCCTTCATCGACAAATAGACTTTAGGGTTTTTGAGATGATTACTATACACAGGGCGGGTAATCAAACTGCACCTTACCATTCATTTTGTAAACAAAAGTCCGCCATCTTGGATGAAAATTGGTAAGTTTTTTACTTTTACTCATTTAATAAATAACTCGTAAAATTGAGATATACCTAAGAACCTGCTACACATTTTTTCGAATCTTTTGGTACCTAGATGGAATATAAACTCCAAGTGGAAAACAAGTTACCTCGATCATGGAAACTGAATCGGCGAGAAATGAGCAAGAATTTGTAGGGTAAAGTGCAGGGAAATTTGCCATTTTGTATGTTTTTCGCCAAGAAAGGTAGTTTTATCTGTAATCACACAAAAAATTGAATTCCATTTTAAATTTCATGTCCCAAGACAACTTTTTTAGTCAAAGAAAACACTATTTCGCAGCAAAATGAGCAAATATCCTTTATGGTAAAGTGCAGTTCTGAAAATTAAATGATAAAGTGGAGTTGACTTTTTTCCTCAACTAAACAGAAAACATCGCCGTCGTATTTCCCTGACTTATATGGCCATATAAACACATGTCCGACACGTAATCAATTAAAGAAATAAAATGTAACATTAAGGAGACTCCTCAATATCAAATTCCGGCTTAAAACATGTAATGTTTCGATCCGATCCTCTGAACTTTGGCTTGTTCAGTTGTCACCTGCCGACGAAAAACTCCGGGCTTGCGTATTTGTATTGAATTAATTAACCTGGTACAAAAAAATCGTTTGAGTCAAAATAAAAAAGTAATATTGGCAGTGAAACAGGTTTTGTTTTAACGATCGGTGCCTGATTGTAAAATATTGAAAATATTCTTAATTAAACTTAACCATTATAGATATTTAGGAGACCAACACAGATAGTTTCGTATGCTGAAATTACCTGGAAATCGCTCTTTAATCTAGTTAAAAACGCATAATTGACAGTATCTAGGTTCCATGTGTTTCAGATCATGAACAACATATGTGAACATTGTGGAGCGCCATTCAATACACGTGCCGCAATGCGTGTCCATTGCAAGGCCATCCATCAGAAGGCGTTTCCGTACAAGTGTTGCGGTAAAGGTTTTAGGGATAAAACCGAACTGAGAAGACATAGGTTAATAATGTCCATTTTAAAGTATTAAACACACAAAAGTGAAACGCGTAATGCAAAATCGAACATAGTGGCAATGGGCTGTCAGATTCTTAATTAGATATCAATGGAATCGAGTCCTGTAGGACGCTTCGCCGGCGATCATACTGTATTCACCTAGGAATGTCTAGTTCTTCCTGATTAAACGTAAAAAGCATATATTTTTAAATTGTATATTCGTTCCTCGCTACAAAGTTCCAAAGAGTTTTTGACCATTGCAATATAAAACAGACATTGCTTTGTTCACGTCCTTAAATCTCATAGTTCGCCTATCTTTATATATAATATTAGGCTGTAAGCATAAAAAACATAAAAAGATGTTGGAATTGTTCCACAACTGCTTGTGTACATTTTACTTCTAGTACGCATACACAAATGTTAAGTATTATAATAAAATGTACATACATAATACTTGATTGATTTGTTAAAACCGTATACATTGTGTTAGTTCAGGTGGACAACACATACATCATGCAAAACATGGAGCAAATAAGAAATTGTGTTTAATAGTTAATATTGTTAGGTCATTTGGTTTTTGAAAGAGGTGTGAGGATATATTGCCGATCTAAGTGTATTTTACTTGAACCGCAGAAGTGGGATAACACGACACTCAGACCGTCAATGTATCCTCACATGTATATCTATTCAAGAAACCTTATAATTGTTTGATTATACTGCAAAACCTTCGAACAATAGATATATAGAAAATATTGGAATTTAATAAATGGGGCTCATTTATTTTCAAACGGCACTCTTTCCACTGAGCCTCAAAAGTACACGTTTGACGTCGTGTTTTCATCTAAGTGACGTCTCTTCTAAATAGCTTAGATGGACTGCAGATTCGTTATTTTTTTACAATTCAGAATAATTTTATTACTTTTAACATAAAACGTTCACACATTCATTCTCTGTAAAGATTTCAGTAAACCCTGAAAATACCAGTGAGCAAATAAGGCGATTGACTTTATGCATTTCCCGGCAATTCAAAACAATATGGCGGAATACAATAAAATATATGGAGGCAAAAGCTGTTTCACTGCCAATATTACTTTTTAATTTTGACACAAACGATGTTTTTGTACCAGCTATAAGAATTCAATAAAAAGTACGCAAGCCCGGAGTTTTTCGTTCGCCGTTGAACAAGCCAAAGTTCAGAGGAGCGGATCAAAACATTACATGTTTTAAGCCGGAATTTGATATTGAGGAGTCTCCTTAATGTTACATTTTATTTCTATAATTGATTACGTGTCGGACATGTGTTTATATGGTCATATAAGTCAGGGAAATACGACGGCGATGTTTTATGTTTAGTTGGAGAAAAAAGTCAACTGCACTTTATCATTTAATTTTCAGAACTGCACTTTACCATAAGGGATATTTGCTAATTTTGCTGCGAAATAGTGGTTTCTTTGACTAAAAAAGTTGTCTTGGGACATGAAATTTAAAATGGAATTCAATTTTTCGTGTGATTACAGACAAAACTACCTTTCTTGGCGAAAAACATACAAAATGACAAATTTACCTGCACTTTACCCTAAATATTCTTGCTCATTTCTCGCCGATTCAGTTTCCATGACCGAGGTAACTTGGTTTCCACTTGGAGTTTATATTCCATCTAGGTACCAAAAGATTCGGAAAAATGTGTAGCAGGTTCTTAGGTATATCTCAATTTTACGAGTTATTTATTAAATGAGTAAAAGTAAAAAACTTACCAATTTTCATCCAAGATGGCGGACTTTTGTTTACAAAATGCATGGTAAGGTGCAGTTTGATTACCCGCCCTGATACATTGCTTTAATAATAATTATTATTTTAGTTTTCCCATTAATGTAATTAGTTGCCTTATAAAACTACATTGTAGTATAAAATGAATTGCTGTGCGCTCGAACTGCCGGTGTAACTTGCGCATGTCAGAAATCGCACTTATGACGTAATAGACGTTAAAGGACGTCAAGGTTACGACGTAAAATTTGATATTAGAATCAATTCGTAAATTCGACATCTGTTTTCAGATATGTGATGAAAAAATGAGGTTCGCAGATTAATCATGCCCAGACATAGAAGGTAAGCGATTTAATTGTTATCGCCGCAAACACCTTAATGCTGCCTATTCACAGTTTACGATGGAATACTTCTATGTCTCAGTTTTGATTAATATTAATTGAACCACAATATAATGTCATATAAATTATTGAAAAGAAGCGAATATCACCTAAGTTTTCGGGTTTTAGCACATGTCAGGATGTCTTGTTAGTGAATTTTCCTGGGTTATAACAACTTTGGCTTTAAATATATTCGCTCTTGATTGACTCAGTAAAAATATTACATCGAATGTACTTTGTTTACTGGTCTTCTACAATTCACAATATAAACTTTGATATTTGAAATCACTAGTATATTTTTCCGTCCTTATACGCAAACTTTAAAAATTAAACACCTTTATAACCGCGTAAGTCTACTTCATACAATTAATTGTCATTTTAGTTTGAACTATAAAAATAAATAGACCACTTTTTTGCTGACGGTTAAATTATTTTACAGTATACGAAAATCTAACAAAAATGTTTATGAATTTTGCTTACATGTTCGTTGGACATTACAATAATATACTCAAAGAAATTAGAAACGCAAATGTATTTCGTGTTTTAAGTTGCGTTCCTAATTTCTGTAAGTATATTATACATGTACCAACTTTCGAAGTAAACGGGTTCCCATAACATAAACGCTAACATGTTGTTCAATTTAAATTTCAAGTTTGAGGGAAATTTCTCATTTCAATATGCCTGATGTACAACAACTAAAACAAGAATCTTATTAATAAGAAACTTATTGGTGGAATTAAAGTAGAATATACATCCTTGAGTAGAAAATGCGGAGAGCCGATGACAAAACTGTCGAATAAGCCGTCAGCGTCAATAAAGCGAGTTTGAATTTACCAGTCAAGAAAACTAAGTTATTTAGAAATTAATAAGAATGAAAAACCCTGACATGAAGACCACCTGTACGACCGTGATTAAGTTTTCTTAATCGTAGGACGTTCTTAAACTTTGATTAGAAATAGTGCAAAACTGTTAAAATGGAACACTGGTTTGTGGTCTTAATATCGAGCTATCACTATCTTTAAGTAATCGGAACTCTTTATGAGGTTCCTATTAAAAAGGGAATATAACTCTTTAGAGGTTCCTATTAAAAAGAAAATATAACTCTTCCGAGGTTCCAATTAAAAAGGGAATAGAAAAGTCGATGACTTAGTATAACGTGCAACTGACTACAGCTGACTATTGTTTTCAGATACCGCAATAACGCCAAACTGGGCACGAAGGTTCGAAATGCCACCAGAAAGCTTATTGTTGCCGCCATTTACTACGGGTTGATGTTTCAACTTGGGGCGATCCAGGCCAAAGCAGTCCTATGTCCACTGTGCAAAATATTCCTGAAGAAGTATTCACCCTGGGAGTTCTGGATGCTATCTAGCCTTCTGTCTATCTTGTTCATGGTGCTCAATTGCCTGTTGGTTTACGCGTGCAAGCACTTCTTAGCCCCATATATGCGCAGTTCAAGACCAGCACCCAGCAATTACCCAAATATCACAATACCAAAGTTTACCCGATCTGGAGGAATCTATGGTTACATTTAAACATATATAAACACCTTTTTTCCCTATCACTTACAGTCTATATAACTTGGAATTATAAATAAATTTTCACAACATTTCTGTGTCCGTGTCTTTTAAAAGGCTCACACTTGTCCCTTATTTTACTTAAACATTGACAGTTTTTGTCAGCTTCCTTCAAAACAGACCCAAATATTATAAAACTGAGAATGAAATCCAGTCTCATCTCAAATATCTGATAAGCTGAAATGGCCACCAGCCGGATAAAGTAATCAAAAAAGCATGAAGACTGGAAACATCTAAATTGTAAGCTGAAAACAGTAATATTCTAAGCTGGATACAGTAATCATCCATGTTGGATACAGTAACCTTGTAAGCTGGAAACAGTAATCAATAGTCATGTAAGCTGCTTAGGATAATCATGTAAGCCAGTGGTGGTAGTCATGTAAACCAGATAGAGCAGTCATGAAACCCAGATACAGTAGTCATGCAAGCCTGATACAGTAACCTTCTTTTTAATAAAAATACATGTTAACATTATTTGTATCTTCCCTTTGTACAGGTCTACATAGCAAACAGTGAAAGAGATGTAATTAAACATAAAGGATTCCTATAAAAGTTATAAACATGTTGCCTATTTCTGCATACTGCTGCTAATGAATTCGTAAAAACAACTAGCTGTTGGGTACATTGTCTGGACTGAAAGTTATAAAGCTGAGATTGGAAACCAGCCTCAAATCTTATAATGCATCTGATTGGCTGGTTTCTTAGCTAAGTTTTGAAGCTTGGGAACTGATTTGTAAAGATTACTTGTTACAGGCTGTCAACCAGGTCGTCTCCAAAATATAGGAAAAATATAGGAATATTTTTTCAACAAATATAGGAGTTTTTGGTTGATTTTGAGGCAAAATATAGGAGTTTGGAACTGATAATAGTTATATTTACTTGCACTTATACAAATGATTTTCACATGTGCATTTACTGTTTCTACAATTATCAATGTCCAAAATGTCCACTGTAAAAATGATGGAAACCATTAACTTTACCATCAGCACCATCAAGCACATCACCAGCATCTGAATGACGATTCAAACAAGGGGGAAATGCAGAAAATGCATTAACAACGCTTGATTTTTTAGTTTTAGTTTGTCTTCTATGATATATAGTACTGTACACAGCATCGACCCATCCAGTCATAGTCATATTGCTTTGTGTGTAAAAATATGGGTTACAATGCCCGAAAGGATTCAGTCAAAACTGACCCCAAGGCCTTACTTTGGTCAAACTCTATTGAGAACCTGTAGGCAATACATCATACAAAATTATATGCCCTTCACTAATCTAGAAGTTCCGGAATATGATTCCATTTATTTATTTAATCTGCATGGAACAGTACTGCAGTCAAATAAGTCTGAAAACGTAAATACAAAGAATATTGCTACAAGTTTCAAGAGAAATGATAAAAACTTATCAAGTTATAACCATAACTGAACTCTAATTAAAACTGCCATTAAATTTCTATACAAAAGCAATAAATTTCAAAAGCCAAATCCTTCTTGGGAATAGATGGACATTATTCATTTCAGGTTCATTTAAGTTTAACAATAATTTAACTTTTATCCATTGAGTGGTTCCATAAAAAACAATAATTTTAGAAAACTATGCAAATATTTTGCAGATTATCCTAATAAAAAAATTCTAAAGTTATCTCAATTTATTTAACAAACAGTTGTTGCAAATTATCAAATAATATTGTTTTTATTACCTCCCTTAATTTGACTTTGCCTTTTGAAAATTATTGTTTTTGTAAAGACACCTTCTTTTGCGTACACTCTTTCTTTTGCATACACTCTTTTCCAACAGAGTTTGATAACACTCTTCAAACTGGAAAACTGACCACAAAAGTCAGCTGAAGAATTCTTGTTCACAGTCAAGCATGTTTTTCCCAGGTGTCCATCTTGACGTTTTAGACAACCACATACACCATACCAAATATAAGCTCTCTAGTCCTTGCAGTTGGTGAATAAAATTTAATGATCTTTAATATTTTTTGCATTTGGTTGCAACTGCAACAAGAATTCTGCATAGAAGTGAAAATTTGTTTTTGACAAAGTTAAAAGAGAATCAGATTAAAACTTAAGTAAATGCCACCCGCCAAGTTTTCACCAATCTAAAAGTTGAGTTTTGTTCTTGAAAAAAAAAGAAGAAAGCAAAAGCAGTATCGAAGCAATATTTACTCTCTTCATTAATCAGCAAAAACAAATACTAAAAAATATAGGAATACACATAAAAATATAGGAGAAATATAGGAATATAGGAGGCTTTTCAGAATATAGGATTCTGATCCAAAATATAGGAGAAATATAGGAATATAGGAGGCTTTTCAGAATATAGGATTCTGATCCAAAATATAGGAGAAATATAGGAATATAGGAATCGGTTGACAGCCTGTTGTTTGTTATTACCCCTATGTTGACCATATCAAGATTAATAGTATCAAAATTCTATCAGATCTCTCATTAAGAAAAAAGGACAAGGAAGTTCCTTCAATTATATTGTGACGAAAGTGCTTCATGACCTCATTACCCACATGTTCCTGTTCACACTTTAACCCTTTCTTCCATATGTACACTTTTATGGCATGGGCGAACAGTGTAGATTCTGATCAGCTGGCACATCTGTGCTGTCTGATAAGGATCTGTATGTGCTGTCTGATAAGGATCTGTATGTGCTGTCTGATAAGGATCTGTATGTGCTGTCTGATAAGGATCTGTATGTGCTGTCTGATAAGGATCTGTATGTGCTGTCTGATAAGGATCTGTATGTGCTGTCTGATAAGGATCTGTATGTGCTGTCTGATAAGGATCTGTATGTGCTGTCTGATAAGGATCTGTATGTGCTGTCTGATAAGGATCTGTATGTGCTGTCTGATAAGGATCTGTATGTGCTGTCTGATAAGGATCTGTATGTGCTGTCTGATAAGGATCTGTATGTGCTGTCTGATAAGGATCTGTACTGTTTGGTTTTTGATTTATTAGGTTATTTCTGACCCAGATGCGGCCAGTGTAGATGCCATCTGATCGGAATATACACTGGTTGCACATGAGTGAAAACGCGTATATATGGAGGAAAGGGTTAATGTGTTAACACCTTGAGATCATTGATCACAAGACACTTTTTTCATTAAAAGAAAAACAATTAAATAAAAGTGTGTTTAATACACAGACATATCATTTATTGATGTTCATACATAAATATACAAGAAATCAGTTAACAACAGATTTAAATTTATGCTTAAAATTATTAAACACACATGTAATTCTGTTAACAGATAAAACCACAACAGTTCCCCCTTCAGTTGTAAATTGCATGGATTGAAAATTTCAGTTATACATCAATATACTCCCAGGCCTATTTTGTTATGTTTGCCATCTTAAAGCAAAAATACCATTCTGACACTTGCCCTTTACTCAACAGATAAGACTTGAATTGCACAGCCAAACAGTGAAGCTCAATTCTACACAGTTCGCTGTTAGAGTCATTTTGTTACTTCAGAATAAAAAGCGAACAATGTTGATCCTATCCAGATGGCATGGATCTACACTGGACACACATGCAATAAAAAAACCCTAAATATAGGAGCAACGGTTTAAGGAATGATGTACCCTTACACCCCTTTATGGATGCACCTTTTATCACGTGCCATCAATGTAGATCTGATCTAATCTACCATGTTTGCCTTCTGGTCGCAAATAAGCAAATAAATATAAAAGTAAACATTGTAGATCTGGATCAGATGGCATAGGTGTGCAGGCTGATCAGGATGCATCCTGTTCACCAGTGTGACAATAGTTTTATCAATAAAGGGTGAAGGGATACTTGTGTGCCATTTCTATCATTTGGAATAACCATAAACAGTTATTTATTTTAGATATATAATGTATTTTACTTTACGAAAAATACAATTAATTATAACTTACATGAAAATTCCAACTCTTTCAAAACCACTTAATTATAACTGGTCATAATGACTCATATCAATTCACTTTAACAATCTAAACTTTTAGTGTAAAAACAAGTCCTTCAGGTCAACAACTTTAACTCAAAGTAAGTCTTCTCTTGTATTTTCTTACACTATGTAATACACCATGCCATAATGGGGCTCATGCCATATGCTACACAAGTAGACCCAGATCAGCTAGTGCATCTACACTGTCTTATCAGGGTCTTCATTGTTCCCCCTTCAGTAAGAAAACCAGCCTAAATGCATCCTTCAGTCAGAAAACCAGCCTAAATGCATTTCAGTCAGAAAACCAGCCTAAATGCATCTTGAAAATAGTTAAGATTCTTATTCTTTCTTTTTAAACAGGAACCGTCAAACAGTTTATGTACATAAATTCTTGAAAATAAATTTAATAATAAAATAAATAAATCATTTTAATTAATTAAATCCAGATTACACAAATTCTTAACAAAAACATTAGTTTAATTTTGGCAATAATATCTTAAAATAACAAAAGTTACATGTTAAAAAATAGGTAGTCTAAAGCTGGAACAAGTATTATAAAACTGTTAATGCAGACCCAAAGAAGCTAATTGGTTGAACTTGTATACTGTCTGAAAACTAACCAATCAGAATCCAGGATTTCATAACTGGTCTGCAATCCTAATTTTATGATTTTTCAGACAGACTGATATTCCCATTATAAGCGTTTCCATGAGATAACACTGCTGATGATATAGATGATGATGAGTTATGGATCACTGTAAGGCTGGTTTGAGGTCATGTTGGTTTCCGGCGCAGAATGATCTTGCCTTTCTGTAGCTGGGCAAGATAAACCTTGATTTTACTGCTGTCTGTTGTTTTTCTAATCCAGACCTGCAAAACAGAAAAAAACTTTTAACAAATATTCTAAAATCGGTCATCATTTATATTTAAATCTTTTATTAGCAGCTGATAAATAACAGCTGTTTAAATTTTATATTTGAAGCAAAATTTGAGGTGTCTTAATTTAAATACTATTTGTAACTGTAATACACATCTGTGATGTCTGATTAGGATCTACAATGTTTGTTGGCCTTTTGATTTATTTTTATTTCTGACCAAGATTTGATCAGTGCAGATCGAGATCTGACAGCATAGAGGTGCCATCTGATCTGGATCTAAACTTGTCACTTTGTGAAAGAAAATAACCCAATTAATCTAAAAGCAAAGACAAAGATGTGCCAGCTGATCTGGACCTACACTGTCTTCCCATGGATAACCATTTAGTAACGGGCTAACAGACTTTATCAATTCAAGTCTTCTAATTATTCATTATCTGTGATTTCAAGTCGTCCTATTGTTCACCAGACAGCATACTGACCTCTTGTGTTCCTATTGCAGTTATTACACCACTAAACTTTCCCATATCCTTGCATTCTACAAACACTGGCTGATTTCTGTGAAACCTGTAACCAAAGCACTTTCTGTATTACTGTCAAATGAAAATAATACAGAACAGCTATTATTTATAGATGCTGAATGAAAATATTTATGCTAAACAAGAAATAAATGGATATTGGTATGGCAATAAATGAGTCAAAACAAGTGGAAATTATATTTGTTTAGTGATAGTTTAGCATTTTGTGTTGTTGATATTTTATGAGAAAATAGTAAATTCCCTTTTGTTTTACCATTAGTACTATGCAATATTGATACACATTTTTACAAAAATTAATGTTTTACAAAATAATGCAATAACCCTTTACTCCATGAATACAGTGTAACCTGCCTTAGTTGCCACCTGCATTCAGCAACCACCTGTCTTAAACAGCCAGTTAAATGTGTCCTAAACTGACTTTTGTTCTAATCTTTACCTGTCTTAAACAGCCACCTGTGTTAAGCAGCCACTTTTTGTCACTCCCTTGGGTGGCTGCTTTATTCAGGTTTGAATGTACACCTTTACTGCAAATCTGTGCCATCGATCAGGATCTAAACTGTTTGCGTTTAGATTCATTAGGTTCTTTCTGACCAATATGCAACCAGTGCAGATCCAGATCAAACCACAGGGATGTGCAGGCTGATTTGGATCTACACTGGTTGTACACGTGTTGAAATGTGTAAAAATAGGAGTAAAGGATTAAGAAGACGAATTTTTCTAGATATAATATAACTCCACTGCTCTGTCTACAAATAGCGAATGTCTTAATAGCGAGGTGTTCTTAATTTTGGAGCAAAATATTGTGCACAACAATTATTGTAAAATGGGACTATAAAAAGGCGGTTTTAACAGTAATTTATCTCTTGATGGTTAAACTGTATGTTGTTTGATTTTAAAATTCATACCATCGTTTGTCATAGTACAATCTGCCATCATCAATTTTCACATCGGAAATGATGTCTACAGGCCCTATGGTTGGTATTGGTTTACGACCGAGTGGTTTCCCGCTTACTTTGTTGATGATGCGTAAGTCATCCATGATCTCATTCTCGTCGAGGCAAAAACTTATCTGAGGTACAATTGTTAAGGAAATCTGATCCACTGAGTTTGACGTGCAAGTTTTGACATTTGTTTATGATACTAATGCATGCGGCATAAACATTTTATAGACATCTTAGACCACTATGAATGCAGATTTTTTGTCACACTTTTGCCAAATCAAATATTTTAACGTAAGATTTCAACTTTGTCTCAATCTGCAACAGCCGGAGCCCTGCAATCACTGGATACAGAAATGCAACATCCGGAGTCTGGCAATCACTGGATAGAGAAATACTTTAATATTATGAATACTATACTTTGTAACGAGTATTTTTGTTTGCTTGTTTCAAAATCTCCTAACAATCAGATCGTATGAGACTGGAGACAAGTATTGCCAATTAATATACTGTATAAGTACTTATTTTGGCAGGGTTTTAATTTTTGCTATATTGGCGGTCAGGGTCAGTTTCGCCAATATAAAACACCACCAATAAAAATCACACTCAATTAATAACACCGCCAGTTTCATATCTGGAAGGTAGACAACTATGATACACTAGCACTTATTATGTCGTAGTTTTTTCAGTTTGATACAAAAATAATATAATTAGAATAAGTTGTGAATCAAACAAAAAAATCTATTATTAGGTAGATGTGAAAATGTTTTCACAATGGTTTTATAATAATGAATATTGAATGTAAATGTTATATTTTGACGATCTGTGTTAATGCCAATTTTAGACATGCTTTTTTTTATTAAAGTTTTATTTTGGCGGTCTGGATTGTTTGCGCCAATTTATGACCCCGCCAATTTTAAACACTTCAAAATACACCAAAATTTGACACCGCCAATATTTAGCGCCATACAGTATTACATTAAATTACATGGCCCTCCACTCAACCCCCACACCACCAACTTTAGAGAGATGAGTGACCATCTGGCTATCTATTCAATTTTGCAAAGAAATGAAAAAATACTTGCAACAGAAACAGCATATTCATGGTTGTATCTTGTAAGATTCATATAGCCTTTAATCTTGAAAGATTTCATGTTAAGTATATGGTATATTCAATGAAATCATTCTGACTTCTGTGATCTAATTAGCAATATCATGGCTGAAAAATTAGTCTGGGTCCTGTTTGCTTGCTTCTGATAACATTATGATTCTATGTGTTACTGGTAGTTACAGAGTGTGTAAAAAATCAAAATTAATTACAATGGACCCTGTGGTTTCAAACTTCATTCTTAAATTTTATGTTTACATTTTGATAATTTGACACAGAATAACTGGAGTGGGGGGGGTATGTTCCAGCTGGCAAAAGGATATAGAGTATATCTGGCGAAGGTTTTCTCCTCTTCTCTGGAATTGGAACAGGGTCATTGGGCCGACGTCGAAGCTTCCTCGTTGATATTGGCTTCACTTCAGTCGATTCTGAAAGTGACAGTATCATTAAAGC
This sequence comes from Corbicula japonica, assembly GCA_038501625.1. NCBI lineage: Eukaryota > Metazoa > Mollusca > Bivalvia > Venerida > Cyrenidae > Corbicula > Corbicula japonica. The sequence goes on along the minus strand of JAZAYU010000067.1, from coordinate 928,859 downwards.
CACTGTGATTGATATGGAAAGCCAATGGTGGAATTTCGAATTAGTTTTATAATGCTTACTTAATTACTTACTACAAAAAACATGCAGCTGAAAACATGTTTACAGCATTCTGGTGTGATCATGAGCAAACATATTAAAGAATTTCTTTAAAATTGCTTCCTTATTTATAGCTTTTATACATCAGCAAAAGATGCTTTTGTGACCACGCTAACATGACAAATTTCAGAATGTCTCATGTCTAGTTGTATATAACTTAATAATAAACATTAAGGTGTGAAATATAATTATTATACATACATGTATGTTAATAAATACTGTGTAAAGAGTAGAAAGTTACAGTGACCGCCGGTCAGTTTACTACAAACCTAGTGAGGTAGAGAGTAGAAAGTAACAGTGACTGCCGGTCAGTTTACTACAAACCTAGTGAGGTAGAGAGTAGAAAGATACAGTGACCGCCGGTCAGTTTACTACAAACCTAGTGAGGTAGAGAGTAGAAAGTAACAGTGACCACCGGTCAGTTTACTACAAACCTAGTGAGGTAGAGAGTAGGAAGTTACAGTGACCGCCGGTCAGTTTACTACAAACCTAGTGAGGTAGAGAGTAGAAAGTAACAGTGACCGCCGGTCAGTTTACTACAAACCTAGTGAGGTAGAGAGTAGAAAGTAACAGTGACCGACGGTCAGTTTACTACAAACCTAGTGAGGTAGAGAGTAGAAAGTTACAGTGACCGCCGGTCAGTTTACTACAAACCTAGTGAGGTAGAGAGTAGAAAGTTACAGTGACCGCCGGTCAGTTTACTACAAACCTAGTGAGGTAGAGAGTAGAAAGTTACAGTGACCGCCGGTCAGTTTACTACAAACCTAGTGAGGTAGAGAGTAGAAAGTAACAGTGACTGCCGGTCAGTTTACTACAAACCTAGTGAGGTAGAGAGTAGAAAGTTACAGTGACCACCGGTCAGTTTACTACAAACCTAGTGAGGTAGAGAGTAGAAAGTTACAGTGACCGCCGGTCAGTTTACTACAAACCTAGTGAGGTAGAGAGTAGAAAGTTACAGTGACCGCCGGTCAGTTTACTACAAACCTAGTGAGGTAGAGAGTAGAAAGTAACAGTGACCGCCGGTCAGTTTACTACAAACCTAGTGAGGTAGAGAGTAGAAAGTTACAGTGACCGCCGGTCAGTTTACTACAAACCTAGTGAGGTAGAGAGTAGGAAGTTACAGTGACCGCCGGTCAGTTCTAGTTGACTTCTTTCTGTTTCAATACTCCTCTTCTTGTCCTCCAGATCAGCTATCAAATTCTCCTTCAAATCTATCTTCTTCTCCTTAAATAAACGGACATGTAATAATTATTTACTGTTATTGTAATTGTAACTGACATTTTTTTAAAGCAAACTATTTGAAATGAGTTTTCTGAACAGATTGAATAGTTTTTAATTTCTTGAAATATTTACTGGTGGCCATTACGAAAAACACTTATTATGGAATATATTATTGAGAAAGGTCATTTTTATTATGAAAAGCTCAAATACCAAGATGAACAGCCGTCTAACAGGTTTAAACATAGGTTTATTATGTGATCGAAAAATAATGATATTTTAAAATTGAAAATCTGAGAATAACAACATAAATGAAAATTTACTTGATTTTTATTTAATATCAGAAACTGATTGCAATGACTAAAACCAAAATTAATTTGTAGACAGCATTTATATTACGCATTGATCTTAATCTTTCTTAGTGGGAATAAAATGCATAAATTTAATTCAGAGTGAGTTTCTGTCAAATATGCATACAACTTTTGATAACAGAAACAATCAACTTGGTGGAAACAGAAACAATCTACTTGGTGGAAACAAGTTTTGGTCCAGGTTAAATCTACCAAAGATTTTATTTACAGAATGAAAATCTAAACTTATGTTTTACCTCAAAGTCCTTAGCAGAGAGTTTCTTTTCCTTCTTGTATTCTCTTTCAATGACCTCCAGCTGTAATAGAAATTCAGAGCTCAATCACATGGCATAACCCTTTACTCTATGGGATGGCTGTTAACCCTTTCCTGGATATATACGCATTTATACGCATGTGCAACCAGTGTAGATCCAGATCAGCCGGCACATCTGTGCCGTCTGATCAGGATCTGCACTGGTCGCATTTTGGTCAGAAATAACCTAATGAATAAAAAAGCGAACAGCTTAGATCCTGATCAGACGGCACGGATGTGCCAGCTGATCTGGATCTAAACTGTTCGCCCTAGCAATAAAGGTGTGTCTATACAGGAAAGGGTTAAGCTAGGGTGAACAGACCGTGTATATTCAAATCTGTGCCATCTGATCAGGATCACTACTGTTCGCTTTTAGATTCATAAGGTTATTTCTGATTGTCATAAAATTAACTGTGACGTGATGATTGACTTAGTTTGTATTTGTCTACAAAAATTGCATTGCTGTTCCTGAACATTTAGAAAATTTGCGAAAAATGTCATCTGATTACACAGAAGACTTGTAATCTAGTTATTCCTTTATCAGTATCAACCTAAGTTTTGTTGTAATAAATATTATTTTTATTAGAAGCATTGCACATAAACTTCTGCTTTATTGATAAAAATATGCAGCCTTGCATACTTTGTACCTTATGAAACAAATTCTCATTAATGCTGTGACAATCACAAAAAGCGGTTACAATGTAGATTATTCTGTAGGAACTGATTCTCAACACAAAAATTAACAACACTGAATCAATGTACAAAGCACATTTTAAAATTGGCTTCACAGCATAAAAGCTCCCAATAAAGACCATAAAAAGTCCCCATTTTTCAAACATACCTCATATTCTTTAAAAACTTCCATAAGTTTAAGCCTTTCTCTGTACTGCTGGTCGATTTTCTTGTTTCTCTTCAAGAACTCTGGTAAGGTACCATCTTCCAACTGTTTCAGCTGTTTCTTCAGGAATGCCAGTTTATCCTGGTACATTCTGAAACAAGAACAACACTGAGAAATTCTCCAGACGAAAAAGTTGTGATTACACTAATTTACTAAAAGTATTTTACATTCGGTATTTCCTGTTATCAGATGGTTTATCTAACACAGGTGTCACTTGGTTTAAAATTTATTTGCAGCAATGCCTTTGCATATGACCACAACAGCTAAATACTCCAAACTGCATCAAAATATGCCCAACAAAGAATGGACAGCACTAGGTTGGCTGGTAAAATACTGGCCATAACTCTAGAGCAACTGCAGCAATCAGATTGATTATATTTTGTTGAGACAAGATGGCAATACACATTCTGATTATGCATGGTTATGCAGCATAAACTAATTATATAGGGCCAGATATAAAGAATTTTTTGGTTTAATATTACCAAATAATTAAGCAATACTTGTCACCAAAACAATAATTCATTTGAAAAATAATATTCTGTATTATGTATTCCTCAAGTTAGATATTTGACAACTTTGTGGACACCTCCAAACACCACCAATTGGAATCCACAACTTCACAAGCCCTGTAAACTGGAATAAGAAACAGGATGCACAGTTAAGGAGCATTTTAACTGGTAATTTTTTACTGTTCTTACAAGGAAGTATACAGGGACGCCATACAGGAGTTCACTTGCTGCTAAATCCCAAGAAACAATTTGGAGATTAAGCCAAATATTAGCCAAAATACTCGTAATTTAAGAAAAAAAAGCTAATATAATAGGGGTCAAAATGAAGCTTTATAGAATTGTAAAGCACCCAAAGGACAATTCTAGGGTCAAATGGAAATCCTGTGATATGTGAGTGACTGAACCTTGAACGACTTACTGTTCTTTGATCTCTGTGTACTGTGTCTCCTGTTTAGCAACATCTGTCTCGCTGGCATCCTCTGTGTCTGCAAACATAACAGTGCATTTCTAAAAATTGAAATCAGTTAAAACTAATACTGTGGTATCATTTTATTTAGCAATGGCTTAATGTTCGAGTATTTCGCGCTCGGGCAAGTGTGCAAATTTTAAACCTAAGCTAAAATTTAACCATATAGTTCCACATACTTATCTGAAACGTGGTAATGTCTGAATTTACCTACACCTTGTATTTAGTTCATGTATCGCTATTTTATAAAAATTTGGGGTAATGAATAATTATATTCATAAAGGAAATAAAATCAGTTTTTACTGTCAAATTTCTTTTGGAATATTTTTTAATGTTACTTCAAAACTGTATTGACAATTTAGTCCATGCATTTAGGTCAGAATATGTCACGTTTTACCAAACAGCATCGTTGTAATCTAAATCAGTTTGTTTTGACATGTAAAAACTTGTTCTAATTAATAAACCCCTTTAAAGTAATTGTTTTACAATATATTGACACTTGTGAACATAAAATGGGTATGCAATTTAACAATCCAATTATGTTATGAATGGTCCAGATAGATGGATCATACGGGTCCCGTGTCAATGAGCGACGCCTAATTAACAGCAGTCCCATAATTGACTAAAAAAGGAAGTGGTTATTGACAGGGGCCAACTGACACATGATTAGCTAGCATGTTCAAATAAACAATAGGTAACATTAATGGATTGGTCAAATATAGAATATAATAATTATTTTGGTTAATCTTTTTTTTTAAATTGGTTTTGCGCAAATTTACATCCGCGTGAAACAGTATTTTCTCGCGATGGCGCGAAATTTGGTGCCAGCAAAATTAAATGATACCGCAGTAAACACTTAAATTATAATAGCTGACCCACTCAATATGCAGTAAGGAACTTGCCACACCACTATGCCAACATTTATAGGTCTAATATGGTCGACTAACAAGTTTTCTTGTATAAACAGTTTTCGTGGTATTTTACATAAACACCGTTTCTATCAAAGCATGTGCAGATTTACTGGATGTTTTGATTCCTACTTTTGACAGATGAAACTTTTCACAAAATATGTGGTTGAAACAGATGAAAAGATGATACAAATTTTTTTTTTCAAAATCCAAATAACAATGTTTTACTTTATAATCAAGAAACTTCATTCTTGAAATCTCTTCTGAAATAAGCTCTTGAAAGCTTTATTTACTTTAATGCAGGATGAAAGCAATCATCACATGTTTGGGGGCTTCTCAAAGTAATAAAGAAATATATAATTGCTGTCTGATTAACTAGTCTACATGTATTATTGTTTTGAGATGACCCACAAAAACTTGGTGATGTCATGTGTAACATTGCTGGTAGTTGGGTTAACAAAAACGCTGGAAATATGATTTGGAAAGTCATTGTTCAATGAACTTTACTGAAGTGAATATATTGGTATCAGTTTAACAAAACTAGGTTTCTTTTCCCAACCAACTGATCACTGAATATAGCAGTAAAACTGCCAAGTACCACGAAAACTAGTTGGACCACCATAGCATAATTTTAGCCACTGCCATTTGAAACACCAGACTGTTAGATATCAATATTTAAACTTTGGTGTCAGTGAAGTACCTTAAAACCACAGGCGGCAGTATCGGACCCTACACGCCCCCCCCAACCCCACCTCCCGGAACCCTGTGCTTGAATTTCACTATATGACCTCTTAAAACAATACAAAGCACCATATTTATACATATAATAAACCAAAAATATGAGTTAAATAAAAAATACTCGGTAAACCCTTTACTGGTATATTATCATAGACAAGGTAAGAAAGGACTCTGTCACTATAGGCCTATATCTCTTTGTTAAAAATTTTCACCCATTAAATATAATCCTTTTCAGCCAGCGCTTGGTACTTTAAATGCAGCAGCACATGGTGTTACTTTCCTCGATTCCGAAAACCGATTGCCGAAATATTAATCCGTTTTTCATGGGCATCAGAAAAGGTAACCCCAGCGACCAGCTTTTTGTTAGGTCGGAAACAATGTGGAACACGAAAAAATGCGATTTCAGTTATTTGTTGAAATGCACAGATAAAATGAACTTTGATCAATACCTTATCGTCAAATAACATGCAAGTACCCTTTTATTTCTCTATTTTTCTCTCGGTCTTCAAACCATTGGCCATTTCTTTCTTCGTATGAATTATAACGCTAAGTCTCCCATTTTGTTTTCTACGAGTGTTATACTGTCTCGATCGATTTCATTGGACGAAGGTTTCCGAGCGAAAACCTCCGTCCAATGAAAACGCTCGAGACAGTTGAATACTTGGAGAAGACAAAATGGATGCCGAAGTGTTGAATTTGATACATAAAAAGAAATGGCCAATGGTTTGAAGACTGAGAGGAAAATAGACAAATAAAAGGGTCCTTGCATGTTATTTGACGATAAGGTATTGATCAAAGTTTATTTTATCTGTTCATTTCAACAAATAACCGAAATCGCATGTTTTCGTGTTCCACATTGTTTGCGACCTAACAAAAAGCTGGTCGCTGGGGTTACCTTTTCTGATGCCCATGAAAAACGGATTAATATTTCTGCAATCGGTTTTCGGTATCGAGGAAAGTAACACCATGTGCATTTAAAGTACCAAGTGCTGGCCGAAAAGGATTATATTTAATGGGTGAAAATTTTTAACAAAGAGATAGATAGTGACAGAGTCCTTTCTTATCTTGTCTATGATAATATACCAGTAGAGTATACCCAGTATTTTTTATTTAAATCATATTTTTGGTTTATTATATGTATAAATGTGGTGCTTTATATTGTTTTAAGAGGTCATTTAGTGAAATCAAGCACAGGGTTCGGGGAGGTGGGGTTGGGAGGGGCATGTAGGGTCCGATACTGCCACCTGTGCTTAAAACTGGAGTAAAAAGAAAACACAAAATAATTAATTATTTCGCGTCAATAAAACGTACACTTCGTCATTTTCCAAATAAACTAGCTTTCGGATATGCTATTCGGCTAATTCGATGGAAAAGAAATAAGGCTCAAACCTTCATCCGAGCATTCTTTGTCGGTATAATCATTGCTGTCTAAATCATCAAACTCTGATTCGTGATACATTTTACATCAAGAAGGTCAACCAACTTTCTAAAAAAAGGTAAAAATTTAACTTGCAAGATTTTATTGTTTACAAAAAATTAACGGAAAGCGAATAAATGGACCCAAAGAAACACTACTTAACTAATCAAAGGAAAGTGAATAATTTAGACTTTCGGAAAGTCAATATCAACACGGCAACCGGAATTTTGCACAGGCTGCCGATTGGCTACTGTTTGACTCCAAGTATGCTGTCTTGTTTATTATAATACTTTTTGTACTTTATACAAAGTTTTAATCTGTTTTATCCAATCTTAGAAACAGATTTTTCAATAATTTATTCTCGGCTTCTTTTAGTATCCTGGTGTCACGTATTTTGACGCACTGAAGCTTTGAAACCAGAACCACTTTTTAAAATGAATGTTCATTTTGAATTCTACATTAGTATCATGAACATACATCTATCCTTATTTGATTAAAACTGTATATATGAAAAGATATCAAGAATGTTATTGTAGAACAAGAAACAAACATGAGAACCCCAAACTTACTAGTTTTGGTCTTCCACAACATATTTTGACACATCTAATGTAATCATATTTCTAACTGGTTAAAAGTAAGTTTATACACTTTCTGGCATCTGCTACAACAAAATAACATAAACAATGTTATTCTAATCATCTATATTAAGTTTTCCACAATTGTTGTAAGTTAAAATAATGGGAGTTGGAACTTCATGAAAGATTCTGCATTTAGGCAGATTTAAATGTTAAACGACATCACTATTGGATGACAGGCGGTATCTTTCCTGTTTGCTTAGACTAACTGCATTTCCTTGGTTCGTGCCCTTTGCAGTCTTCATATTTTGATATTGCAGAGTGAAACATAAAAATGATGATAACTGTTAATTAAAGGTAAAAATGTATGGAAACAATATAACATGTTAGGGATTTACAACAATGACACATTTTAGTACAGCATTATAATGCGCTCATGCACATCATGTGACTTTGATGATATATTTGTCATTTGTTGCAAACAACAAGAAAATGTGTTTTAAATTATGTAAAATTGAACCAATTAAGATTTTATTCAACAAGATAAAAAGTATTAAGTAAATCATGTTATTTTTACTATAAAAATGTTATTTTTACTATATAATAACACAATGATGTTTTACTGGTTTCAGTTTACATAGTTTACACACTTTTATTTATTATATCGTCAGTTAAATATTTATTGATAAGTTTGCATCATAATTACATCATTAGGAAATCTAGTATTTAGAAGCGATGTCAAACAAACAGCGCATCAAAATATATGGTGCGTCAAAATATGTAGTATATAGAGAAATCAGAAACAGTAATAGCCTACATCGGATTTTATTCTTTTTTTATCTAAAGCTAATCACTCTCAATCCCACAAGGTCAATCTTCATCTTTGTTACACGAGTTATATGTAGAAACTTAGATAAGAGTTAAGAGTGTTCAAACTTTCCGTTGTATCTAAGAACCATATATCAATAATTTCCTCGAGAAATTCTCAAAAAGGAACTTTCAATAAAGATAGATCACTGAAAAATTACATTATATATAAATTTATTGCTAAACTTAAATAATGTAAATTAATCTGGAATCTTAAAATATTATCTCGGTACATTTTGACTTGGGTACTCCATCCCGGTATAACAAACAATTGAAAAATAGCGAAATAGCTCCATAATTTTGTATTTGTCGTGTTCGATGGCTTTCAAAAAAGGTGAAAAAAGCATATCAGGAATCGCCACATTCAGAAAAAAACAGCCTCCCCACACAGTCAAGAAGAAGAGAGAAGGAGAGAACATGGTTAGTCAAATGATCAGTTAAAAAAAGACACCACTAACAATTAACAAAAATGAAAACCCGAGGGGTTACCGCCTTGGAACGGTCAGTGGCAAATCAAATTGCCACTGGGGTTTTTAACCAGGTTCTAGGGTGCATCAACCTCACACTTGCCCCAACAGGTTCTCATATCACAAAACAAGTATAAGTTGTCTTGGTGAAACAACTCAAACCCACTTATCGGCTCAACAATGTTGCATGCAAAAGCACACAAACACATAAAACATAAAAAGGTGAAATATGCATATCAGGAATCGCCACATTCAGAAAAAACAGCCTCCCCACACAGTCAAGAAGAAGAGAGGGGGAGAGAGCATGGTTAATAAAATAATCAGTTTCAAAAAAGACACCACTAACAATAAACAAAAATGAGAACCCGAGGGGTTACCGCCTTGGAACGGTCAGTGGCAAATCAAATTGCCACTGGGGGTTTAAACCAGGTTCTAGGGTGCACCAACCTCACACTTGCCCCAACAGGTTCTCATATCACAAAACAAGTACAAGTTGTCTTGGTGAAAAGACTCCAACCCACTTATCTGCTTAACAATGTTGCATGCAAAAGCACACAAACATATAAAACATAAGAAGCTAAGAGCATTGCAAAGCCGAAAGGGGTACTCAATGATCTTACCGAGACCAGAGCTCCTGGAGTAAAATCAGCAAGAACACGATGACAGGGATAAAAGAAACAAATCGAGTTTCTAGGTTCTTTAAAGAAAAGATTTCCCCAATAACCTTCATAAACTCTTAAACCCCTGCCACCGTCGTGCAACCAAAGAGGTAAGCATAATGATCAACTGTAGAAGGGTTAATCACCAGGCCTGCAGAGCGCTGTAAAATATCATGTTGGTAACCTTTCTTTTTAAATTTACAGATGGTTTTTACGAATAACCGGGAGAAATTAACACTGCCTTTAATCTTTTTAAGTTTATAAATTAAATCTCCATAAAAAACTGGTTGTGAAATACCTTGTTGCAAAAGTGATTTTAAACTGCATTTGTATTTATGAATTAAATCTGGGTATCGGCGATAAAACTTGCAAAAGGTTTTCCTGAATTTGTGATACCGATAACCTTGTTTTAAGAGTTTTTCTGTAATGCAAGAACACGATGACAGGGATAAAAGAAACAAATCGAGTTTCTAGGTTCTTTTAAGAAAAGATTTCCCCAATAACCTTCATAAACTCTTAAACCCCTGCCACCGTCGTGCAACCAAAGCGGTAAGCATAATGATCAACTGTAGAAGGGTTAATCACCAGGCCTGCAGAGCGCTGTAAAATATCATGTTGGTAACCGTTCTTTTTAAATTTACAGATGGTTTTTACGAATAACCGGGAGAAATTAACATTGCCTTTTATCTTCTTAAGTTTATAAAGTCTTCAAAAGCGAACAAGCTGTGAGATATAAACCCCGTAAGATGTTGCACGGGGAACATCGCCGTCTAAAAAACGGAAAATTTACTATATTAAAATTAAATTCATCTCTTTTATCATATATTTTAGTAGTGACGTAACCATTTTCAATGGACAGATTTAGATCGAGAAAGTTTGCTTGCTTTTCTGAAGTGTTCGCTTTATTAAGTTGTAGTTCTTTAGGATAAATCTTATTAACCAGTAATGGAAAATGGTTATTATCTATATTTAATAAATCATCAAGGTACCTCGAGGTGTTTTTAAAAGCTGTAATAATATCATCTTGATGTTCAGTAGAAAGAGATAACATAAAGTCTCTTTCATAACAGTATAAAAACAGATCAGAAACAAGGGGTGCACAATTAGTACGCATTGGGATTCCTATTACTTGTTTATAAATAGAGGTACCGAATCTAACATAAATATTATCCAGTAAGAAAGTAAGAGACTCTGTTAGGTCTTAACAAATCCATAAAGTATAATCATCATAAGAACCATCTGTAAAACATGCCCTATGTTTATTACAAGCGATGAAGGTTTTATTTTCTCTAGCAAACGTTTTTTTCAATGAGACTGGTTAGCTTGTCTCTTATTAAATTATGAGGGAGCGAAGTGTATAAAGTTGGGTAATCATAAGTAGACAAACAGAACGCCTGAAAATTATTTGATTTAAGCAAGTAGTGCAAGAACTAGAGTTAGCAATAAATCTTGCTTTGTACTGTGTTTTATGCATTTTAGGCAACCAATACATAGTAGGTACTTTGTCTTGTTTCGGCTTAATACTGATTCTAAATTTAGTAATTTGTAGAGTGTGTGCAGAAACAATATCATCTCAGATGAAGAAGTCAGTAAAAAGTTCTCTTTAATCACTTCAGGTACCTTAAAGTTATGACCCTTCATTGTTACAAAATGGCAAAAATATACAATGTCCGCTCTCTTAACCAAACAGTTGTTGTCCGATCTTCAAGAAACTTAGGGAAAATGTTAATGGGCTCCATATCATGATAACCAGCCAGCATTTAAATGCCCTGTAACTAACTAAATGTGGCTGGTTGTCAAAATCATCATAGTAGTACACTGTTCTTATGATACTATTGACACATCTGCAAAAACCCTGTAATTCCTTGGTATTTAATTGGCTTGCCACTGACCGTTCCAAGGCGGTATCCCCAAAGGTTCTCTTTTTCGTTAGTTGTTTGTGGCGTCCTTTTTGAAGTGACATACTTATAACAAACATGCTCTCTCTCTCTCTCTCTCTCTCTCTCTCTCTCTCTCTCTCTCTCTCTCTCTCTCTCTCTTCCTCTCTTCTTTTTCGCTGCGTGGGGAGGATGTGTTTTGTGAGTTTGGCGATTCCTGATATGCATATATTACTTTTTTGTTATAAAATTCATTTGGGTAATAAGCATGCATGTACACACCTCTCTGTGAAACTTTTCAACCATTTAGCAAAGTTTTCGACGAGCGTAGATTTTGGCACTATGGCACTCTTGTTAAATTTTGTCTTTTGCGTTGTCTGTGATGTGTAGAATTTATATTTTCTGATACCGTCAAAATTCTATTCTGTTTAGTTCCACCCATTGGTTTCTCGTTTAGTCAATATAATATTAAAATAACTTCTTGTGATAGGAATGTCTCAACGAACTGGAGTCGAAATGAGTCATCACTTCTACTTCTACCAAGGGAACTGCATGTAAGGCACTAGTTCGGCACTTATGCAAAAGTGGCACTTTTGAGTTTTGACCCTGTACTTGCATATTTGATTGTGGAGCGGACTAGTGCACTAGTCCGCCCCACAGTCGAATATGCAAGTACAGCCTGGGACCCCTATGAGAAGGGAGACATACACCGTCTGGACATGGTCCAACGACGTGCTGCACGATATGTGAAGAACAAGTTCCTCAATAGATCCAGTGTCTCTGATATGCTTTATGGGCCTAAAATGGAAAACACTCCAAGAACATCGTAAAGAAGCATAATCTGTTCAAGCAGGTATTTCTTTTTCTTACATTGTGTAAAGATATATAAACTTTTTAAACGGAATAAAAGGCTGTTTCTTTGTGCATGAAAACTGAGTTGGAGTCTAAATTAGAGAAATAGGCACAGGAACGTCCATGGGTCGAAATATCCGAAGAATAACATTGGGGTCGAAATATTCTGATTGTGAATGTTTGGCTTCTGCAACGCATGCGTAGTACACGTGGCATACGATTTCCGGTGAAAACAAATATTAACCAAAAAAGAAACTAAAACATTTTAACAAGAATGGCTCAGACATTTCAGCAAGAATACATGCAGATGCCTCCAATGACTCGGACCTATACAACGGCATGCGTATTAACAACTCTTGCAGTGGTAAGTAAGCACAGTGATTTAAAAACTCATTCTGGTTTAAATAATTTAGTGGGTGGGGTAGCTTTCATTTATGTTTTCAGATAGATGTATTTAATTCCACAAACAATTATTTTCAGTTACTGATGTTTTGTTCCAACGGAAATTTAGTTCTGTAACCTACAAATTATTACCCAATTGGGCAAGATCTGGTTATAGACCCACAGGCCACACATGGCTATTGGTTTGACATTAAAATTTACATACTGTCACTTCACGAATGTTTTTAATCAGTTTCACCTAGACGCTTTATAAGATTATGTAAATTATTTATGGTTACTGTTATATCAGGCCCAGGTAAATATGCATGCTATCATTATAATACATTCTCGAGTTTCCCTAAGTGAGTCAGGCCTGCCAAATCTCCGGACTTTATCCGAATTCTCAGGATTTTAAGTTACTTCTCCGGATCTCCGGATTTATAGTCAAAATCTCCGGATTTATATAAAATTGCAAAAAAAAATAAAGATTAATTAAATCTTAATTAAAGCTGTGCAATTAACGTAATAGTTATTCTTCTGCAGTCGCACATTTCCTGTTTATTACGGGATAACGAGGACGTGGTCAGTGACATACTGCTTAAGTGCCTCTGGCACAACTATACAATAACCACGTGTCATAAACTAAACAAGGGGCTCGATGTTACACCTGCCTTCATTTATTTTCATTTCATGTTCATTATAATGTTGTCAAAAAAGAGGCCTTAACAATAACAGTTTTAACAGAATAAATGATATAAAAACACAAAAGACATTTTTAAACAATTTCTTAAACCATTTCTAACAAAATCGGCAAAATACATCTATAAAAGTTATAAAATTCTTATAAGAATATAATTATATAGAAGAATATAAGAAAAATATCATCATCATCATCATCATTTTTGTTCTGTCAGGATCATAGTTATAAGAGCAACAAGACATTAAAACAACAATATCATTATCATCTTTATCATCATTTTTGTTTAGTCATACTCATAGCAGCAGCAAGAAATTAAAACAAAACAAAATAACATCATCATTGTCATCGTTGTCATCATATTTAGACAAAATCTCCGGATTTTTAATGAAAAGGTTTTGGCAGGCCTGGTGAGTGCAGCGGATCATTAGCTAATTGGTTAGCGTGTCCACCTCTGAGCCCAGGGATCGCTGATTCATTCCCATGCTACTCCAACTAAAACTACTCTTCTGAAGGTGTCGGTCATATGCATAAATTTGGGTAGCGACGATAAACACACAAAACAATATGTGTGATCCGTTGATGAGTTTAAGTACTTGATAATGATAATAAACCAACATAATTTATAATAAATTAGTACTACAACAGACTGCTCATTGGGTAAAACAACAGAAAGAGTTATACGCAAGAAAAATGGAATGAATCTAAGTTCATGTTTTCATCTGTGTATATTATATATACTCGTGTTATTGACCCATGGGGCCATTCCTTCTGGACATTATTACATATGTAATTGCAGTTATTATCCTTTGAAAAAAAAACCCCAAAACCTGTTTTATCATAAACATTTCAAGAGACTTTGTTTTTCTTTTCAGCAATTGGATGTTATAACACCATTCCAGATATACTTCAATCCTGATCTCATCTTCCGTAACTATCAGGTAGGCACACATACATGCCAGCAAAGGTAGGCATACACAAGCAAGCAATATTATTGCCATAACCAGATCATCATTGTTGATCTCTATAAGCCTTTACAAGGCTAGGGCTTTCAATTTGTTTGAAAATCAAGAATGGGCTCTGTACAAACCATTAATGAGAAACCATATTATCAAGAGACTTTTCAAAATACAAAATCATTTGTTTACTCGTGATCAGTGATCTCTGTGTAAACGACATTCCATGGTTTTATGTAAATGGTGTAAAAACCCATGTATACTGCTTAAAAAATTGCCAGTTTAGGCAGGGGCCTTTTTTCCCAAACCTCGGAAAAAGCATGTGTATGTTTCTTTCCTGAGACATAGGATTTATGTTTTAATTGGAACAAAGTGTTCTAAGTTCAATTTTTTTTATTATTTACCCCTTTCAACCATTTATATGCCTATATAGCATGGACAAACAGTGTAGATCCAGATCAGCCATCACATCTGTGCCATCAGATATGGATCTATACTGATTGCCTTTTGAATTATTAAATTATTTCTGACGGAAAAAGCTAACAGTGCAGATCCTGATCAGATGGCACAGGTGTGGCAGCTGATTTAGATCTAGACTGTTTGCCCATGATATATATGTGTATATATGGAGGAAAGGGTTACTGTAAAGGCATTTATTTGCATGGGAATATAATTGCTGGGTTTTATGCAAAAGCACGTTTTTTTTAAATTTGTAACCATAATTTATTTACTTACAATTAGATATTTTCATTGTGTTTAAATGGATCAACTTGTCCGTGAAATCCACATGCTGTGTTTACCAACATTACCAAAAATTTTCTTAGACTATTGACATAGATAGTGCTGTGATAAAAATATACTCACACAATATTCACAAAAAGCCATAATAAAAGTCAAGCTGTAGAAACACAACATGTGATATGATGACGCAACAGCAGTTGCATGGTGTGAATTTCTCTTATCTCTTAACTCCAAATTTTTTGACTTTTAAAAAAAATTTGATGCATGTGTTGAGAGTGAAACTCATTGTTATGAAAATCTCAATTGTGTTCATGTTTTTTCTATATACAATTTCAGCTTTGGAGACTTGTAACAAACTTCCTGTATTTTGGACCAATCGGATTCAACTTCCTGTTTAACCTGATATTCACCTACCGTTATTGTAGGATGCTAGAAGAAGGCTCATTTCGTGGCAAAACAGCAGATTTCTTCTTCATGTTTATGTTTGGAGGAACTTTAATGATTGTATCCTTTCTTTATATATACACATGACATATTGAACGTTGATAACATTTGTTTGAAGAGTATGTACATCAGGATCAGATGCAAGAATTCCAATAAAGGTGTCACATGATGATTTACAACTTTCTGGTCAAAATCCTCATGTAAACTAAATATTGCTACCCAAAAATGGGGTTTGAGCAACCCTACTTAACACCCGTAGGATCTGCTCCTGATGTACATGGCTATACCTATTACAACATAGATGACCTGTGTAGATCCAGATCAGCTTGCATATCTGTGCACAAACCCAAGGAGAATTTATTTAATCTTATATTAATAACCCTTTTTCTTGATATATTTTGGTTTTATTGCATCTGTGAACAGCATATATCTGGATTAGCCTGCACATCAGTACAATCTAATCAGAAGCTACACTGCTTGCTTTTTCACGCATTATGTTATTTCTAACCAAGAAGTAAACAGTGTTGATCCTGATCAGCTGCAGAGATGTGCCAGCAGATCTGGGTCTGGACAGTTTGCACATGGGATACAAGGTTAAACAAACTTGGGCACACACCAAGATAACACAGTTCTTTCCATTTCACTTAGCATAATTATGATTGTTATCTGTGAAAATAGTCTGTGATATTTTCTTTAATTAAAAATCAGATTGTAGCGTTATTTGTGAATCTGGTCTTTCTAGGAAGTGCATTCACAATAATGTTAGTGTATGTGTGGAGTAGGAGAAATCCGTATGTTAGAATGAACTTTTTTGGCCTCATGAACTTTTCTGCACCATATTTACCATGGGTGTTGTTAGGATTCTCATTGCTTCTTGGAAACTCTGTGATTGTAGATTTAATGGGTAAGTATGTTTACATGTCTTCATTATTTTGGAAATACACTGAATTAAATAGATCTACATGTAAGATCAGTTGCAACATCTGAAAAATTAGTTTTTCTTCCAATACCCAATAAATATTGAAAATGCACAACATTAAATACCAGAATTTTGCAACTCTGGAAAAAAAGCTGAACTATATCCTTTCAGTTTTTTCCTACTAAGCATTTTCATTTGGGTTAATACAAGAAAACACATAGAAATATAACAAAAACATTATGAGTGAAGTTATAAAAATTTGTATGGAAGTTTTCAAATCTCTGTTCAGCTGAATACAGCACATTGATTAACAATATGCTGAGAAGTATTAATTTCTAACTTTCCTGGTTTGGTTTGCCTTTTACCATTACTCTAGCTTAGATTTTGATCAGATTATATCCCCCTCCTGAAATTGTGGGGTTAGTATTGCGTTCAAATTCATTATCAAAAGAAACGACACAAACATTATTAAAACTTATTCACTGGTTAACCGGTTAAATGCTTAAATTTGCAACATGTGTGGACCAAGCTCAACCTGCGCATTAGTGCAGTGTGAAAGGGTATTAAACTGTTTGCTCTTCAGTTGATAAATCAAGTCTATTATTTTTGTGTGTAAAATAACCCTATGAACTTTAAATGGAAGGGCCTTAATTGTTAAAAGGCAAGTCCATTAAGGTAATTCAGAGCTTAAAGGGTTACCCTGGCTACTAGTAAGTTCCCTGGACCCTTCCCCCATCCCACTCCACCCCACTTGATAACCATGGAATGGGGGCCTACTGATATACACAGTTACCTCCCATTGAGAGTGGCTTCCCTTGCTGATTGGGTAGTTCCGGTTTAGAAGCGTTAATAAGCGTAGCATTAGAAGTATAGATAAAAATTCATAAAAAGTGCATTTTGAAGTTAAAATCATTGTTGGCTTAGCAAAAAAATAGAAACAGGCATATCAGGAATAAACATCATCTTTGTAAATTGATTTTTAAGTTAATAACTAAATGCAACATTACCTATTTACGTCACCTTATAATTTTAAATTTTATTTACTCGCTGGCATGGAAATTATAGCTTTTTAAGTTTTCAGCCAATCACCATTAAGTCATGCAAACAATGCTATTTAAGAAAATGGCCTGGTGTTTTATGACCATGTTACGTAATCTAATTACCAAGACCTGGTCTTACCAGCTGGAGGTATGATAAAGGTCTTTTGAAGTTTATATGTAGATTTGTAAGAGGTTGAAAAAGTTGCTTGTTGAGGGAAAAAGTCTTGTTTTAAGAAACTGACTAGGGATTAAATATTCTAATTACTTGTCACATTGTTGTTTAAGACTCGAGATTTGTTTATTTGATTTTGGCAACTTAAAGTGCTCCGATTTGAACGAAATAAAATAGCTATCAGAAAAATTTTGTACCAAAATAGATTTATTTAATGAATTAAAATGTATTGTAAAACTAAATGAACTAAAATAAAAAAAAAATGAAGAGAATAAACGTGAAAACATTATGAAACCTTGTTTGAATATCGAGGGTTGCATGCAAGACCGTCGTAACTCCTTCTTTATTTCAAAGTAGTTACGACAATCTTGCGTGCAACCCTCAATATGTTTTAAATGGTATAAGATTAAGAATAAGAAATAACTTTTTTTGGAAAAAGAAAGCTGTATATTAAAAAATATGTCAATACGAACATGGCAAAAAAATCTGTGAACCAAATGGGGTACATTCAATTTGTAGAAAAGGGCTCAGTTACTTAAATAAACTCCTGCAAAAAATGGTTCATGGGGATGAAATAACATGCATAAAAGGGAACGAGCGTTTTATTTGCAGGCATCAAACTTTAACTTTTATCATGTGTTATAAAGTTCACTGCATTTTCTTTTTTTCCCTACTTTTCTTTCTGTCAAATCTGCCATGTTTAACATAAAAATGCGTGGTTTTTACTCTACTATTTACTGAAGGGGTTGAATAAATGATGTTAAACACAAATCTATCCAACATATTAAAACAGTGCACAAATATTATGCGCTGCTCTATAAAAACTTTATATTTTTCAATTCAGTATGTAAAATTCAAACATTTTTATGAATATCACTGATCTCTGACCGACCAGACCCAATTTAAACGTATTTGAAAGGACCACGGATAACTACTGCATGTCTGTTTTAATTGTCAATCTCAGATCGGAACTACCCAGTAACAGGTGCACGTTGCAAAGGGATGCAACTTAGGACAGAATATTGAGATAACTTTGTATATCGGTAGGCCCCCATTATGTATGAAAAATTAAAGCTTCTGGCTTTGAATATAATATATTCCTATGAGTATTTGCATTTCCTATCAAACTTCAAAGTAGTTAAATGTTTAAATTATGTAACATAGACATTAATCAGAATTTTATTTGTCTTCCCTAGGTATTGCTGTAGGACATATATATTACTTTTTGGAAGATGTGTTCCCACAGCAACCAGGTGGCTTCAAGATACTAAGAACACCAGGATTTCTGTATGTAAATATTTATATAGAAATGTTTCAAACTTTAAGTCATGAAAATCAGGTTGCCTAACAACACAGGAGGGTTATTTATTAGTAAATTACTTTGAGCAGTGCATGTACATGTATATCATCTAATCAAGCTTATGGAATTCAACCCTCTATGATGCCACCTTGACAGTTCTTAACTGGGGTCAGAAGAATCTTTCAAAAGCTATTGAAAATCATGTGAATGTTCAAACAATTAAGCACAAATCTCTTTAATATAGAAAAATGGAGTGATTTCTATAAAGACAACTTGTTGAACACAATAAGTAGTGTTCATTGACTGCATGGTGACCAGGCTGATGTCACATGGATTTACACAAGACACCTATGGGATATACATTGTATAGTTGTATAAATGGAGTAAGAAAAGCAGATGGTCAGCCTTTCTGTCAACAAATCTATTCAGATGTCATAAATATGTCATCAATTGCAAAGACCTTTTTGCACAAGTGGTTTTTTTTATTGCTTTTCGAGTATTGTTTAACTAAATTTATAATAAATGAAGGCAACTTACAATTGGGTGATGCTATGCCAAGGTAAACATTTACTTTTGTTGTCACAAGGTGTCTTATACAGATAATGTAGAATAATTTTATGATTTTTGACAATATATATCAGTATAACAGGCGCAATAAAGAGAAGTATCATTGAAATTGTATTTCTTGTCAACAAGACAAGTCAAGCTTATGTGTTGAAGAGTTCTTTGTTGATTTTCAATTTTCTGTTAACGCTTTACTCAAATACTGGTTTTATCAAATGTGTGAACCGTGTACACCCGGATCAGCTGGCACATAATGTTCTGTCTGATCAGAGTTTACACTGTTTACTTCTTGCCAAGAAGTCTTAGTAAAAAATAACCTGATGAATAAAAAAAACGAATAGTGCTTATAGAGATTAGACAATACCGATATGCTGGCTAATGTAGATCTACACTAGGATACTAGCCATATCTCATGGGGTAAAGAGCTACTTTTCATTCTAACAATTGTTTTGGTAAATTTTTGTAGGTCCTTAAACTGTTTTTAACCAT
This sequence comes from Corbicula japonica, assembly GCA_038501625.1. NCBI lineage: Eukaryota > Metazoa > Mollusca > Bivalvia > Venerida > Cyrenidae > Corbicula > Corbicula japonica. The sequence continues at coordinate 908,946 of JAZAYU010000067.1, read as the reverse complement.
AGGAGCATTCCTCTGTATGCACTTTTTAAGAGCTAAAAAAAGGTTTCTTTGAAACATTTAGGATTTGCTTGTGTCGTAGTATCAGGTTCATTCACTTGGGTCAAAATTTGTCCACAATGAAGTTGCATAAAGAATTATGTAGGGAAAGTGTACTTCTTATTTTAGATATTAAAGTCCGGTACAAAGACATGAGTACAGACTTTACAATTATATTTATACATTGAATAATTTTTCAGAAAATCAATATTTGATAGCCGTGAAGCAGATCCTAACTACAATCCCCTACCAGAGGAGAGACCTGGCGGGTTTGACTGGGGTGAGGGGCAGCCAGCAGGGGAAGCCGATCAGAGGGACCATCAGGAATGAAGATTAAGAGATCTGGAATCTAATTATCTGAACACAGTCTGACATTGACTTGCCTATAATTGGTCCATTTTGAACTACCGACGACCTCAGCCAATCAGATTGAACTACTGACAATCTCAGCCAATCAGATGATAAGTAGTTTAGACCTTGTTGGATTGTGTTGGAAAGTGTCAAATTGTCAGGTGGATCTCTGTAATGTAAATGCTGGGCTAGTGCATAATTTACAAAATATTGTGATACTGGTAAAAGGGGTTTGAATTACACTGAGGTGTTTTAACGTTACATGCCATGAGTTTAATTTTAAAGAATTTTGTTGTTGTATGATTTGTTAATGTAAAAAGAATGTTAAAGTTAATGCTGGTGTCTATTTGGTGATACTGCTAATAATGTGTTCTATGTTGAGATGTGATACACAGGGGCATGACATTCATTCAGGTGAACCAAGTATTAATTATACTAATGGCTACATAGTGATTCACGTTATTTGTAATCAGCTTGATTTTAGTAGTAAATGTGTTTGTTGCCTAAACCATGTGTTTGTTGCCTAAACCAAGAAATTGTGTTGATTTTCAATAACAGTACAACAGCAGTTCTGCCTCTGCACTGGGAAATCTTAATAACCAGCTCACGGTGGCCATAACTAATGGCCATGCTTCATGGGATATTTCCGACATTGATAACTAGGTTTATACATTCATGTGTGGACAGTGTAGATCCAGACCAGCCATCTGTCCCATCTGATCAGGATCTACACTGTTTGATTTATGGTCAGAAATATTTGATTGAATAGTAAAGCAAACAGTGTTAATCCTAATCAGCTGGCATGGATGATCCTGATCTACACTGTATGTCATTGGATAACAACCATATTCCGTGGAGTAATGGCAAGTTATAGCAGAGTAGATGTCTCAAAACACTGGGTTCAAGTTGACTGAATGCCTAATATCACTTTGTGATAATCACTTGGAAACATGACTCAGCAATATTTTTCTTTGTGAAAATAAATTATTTATGGTAAAAAAGTGTTGGTTTATTTCTCAAATTGTGTGTATAATACAAGCTCAACTTCTCTAGAGTCTAGGCAAGCTAGTCTGATCACCTCAGTTTTATTGTCTGCACTGATTTACTTCAAGTTTTATCTCAGAAACTTAGAAGATAGAATCTTATCTATATTGGTTTTATTTGTTCCATACATAAACTCATGTGCAAGCAAATTAATGCACAGACAAATTTCATGATTCTTGTGGCACAATTTCAGCATTTCAATTTTGTTCACCTAGATATTTTGAGTTGAAAGCCTAAAGCCTACCTATTGAATTTGGCAAACAAATCTGTGATGTTGTTTGATCTTCAGCGTGCAAGGTGCAAATGCAGTTTTCTTGATTTAATAAGGTTACTTAGATTAAATGAACTACATCCATTGTAGATAAATGTAATAAAGTTTGTTAATGCAGCATTTCTTTTCTGGCAGATTTATTGCCCCTGGATTTAGGTTATTTCTCAAATGTGATATATCGGATCCAGAATTCCAGATTTTAGACTTCCCAAAATTTCTTTTAGATATTATAATTTAAATAAGTTGTTATGAGTATGAATCTTACTGTTTGAGCTTATTCAGAACGTTTCTGGAAAGATGGAGACATGTTAAAATTGTTTCATAATGTCATGCTGCTACTTTTACATATTAACAATTTAAATCCATTGTCAAGTCTGATGCAACTATTTCCAGAATTTTTGTGAAACTGGAGGTAAACCTTTGAATATTAACATCTTTACTTAAACCCCTTTCTTTTATCCCTTGGATAACCAGTGTACATCCAGATAAGATTCAGTCTGCACATGTGGCAATCTGATCAGGATCTACATTGTTGGTTTTTAGATTTATTAGGTTATTTCTGACCAAAGCGCGAAAAGTGTAAATCCAGATTAGACAATAGATATGACCTAAGGGTTTACAGCCCAATCCTTTTCATACGTTCTGACAATGCATCACTCTGTTGAAACAGGCATTGGTAGCGTGGGCTCTGGAAGTATACTGAATGGAAAAAGTTTAGTCACTATTTTTGATTGCGTCCGAAATCTTCAATACTGCAAATATCGTGTTCAAACTGATAACACAAATTGTTTTTCTCTTACTAAACACTTACCTACCGATACTGTCGAAAAAAAAAACATGCGCTTCCGACGTTTTCGTAAAATCTGAAAATACACGAAGTACACGTGCCAAGGTAAATCAACATGGTAATTGTACAGTTGAATTTAGATATTGGAAGAGAATTGTGTACGTTGAAAATAACCGGAGTAAAATTTGTGTTACCTAGCATGGGTAAACGCCCTAGTCTATCCGTAAATGATAGAAATATTGCTCTGGGGATGCTTACTGCGGGTGCACGTGCTATTGACGTCGCACGCCATTTTGGTTACCATAAACGGACAATTTATCGTCTCCGAGAACGTTTTCTACAAACGGGTAGTGTTTTAGATAGGCCCCGTTCTGGACGACCATTAAAAACGACGTCACGAGAGGATCGGTATATAGTGACGTCATCCAGACGTAATCGATTCATTACCGCTTAAAACCTTGCTCAGCGACTTAGACAAGCCACAGGGACACGGATATCACATTACACGGCGCGAAACCGCCTTAGAGCTGCTAGATTGACTGCTCGACGTCCCTATAAAGGTGTTCTATTGACAGTACGTCAACGCGCCGCACGTGAGAATTGGGCACGTCAGCATAGTCATTGGAAACGGCAACGATGGAATAGGGTGGTTTTCACTGATGAATGAAAGTTAAACATCCGAGTGGCTGATGGTAGGGTTCGAGTTTGGCGACGTCGGGGAGAGAGGATGGATCCCGCCAACGTCATCGAATATGACCGTTACGGTGGCGGAAGTGTCATGATTTGGGGTGGAATTTCCAATACTGGGAAGACAGAACTTAAAATTGTGCGTGGGACAGTGAATGCCGTTCGTTATTGTGAAGACATCATCGTTCCCATCATCGTTCCATACATAGTGAACGGCAATGCTGATGTTCTGCAGCATGATAATGCCCGATGCCACTCCGCTTGACACACAAGGAATGTTCTTGAAGCAAACAACATCAATACCATCGAGTGGCCAGCGAAATCGCCAGATCTCTCCCCAATCGAACACATGTGGGACTACCTTGGTCGAAAAGTGCGTAATCGAAATGACGTCAACGACGCTGCTGACCTGCATTGCATGAGGAGTGGGCACTGGCACCTTTGCATTTTGACTGTTGTGTGATTTTTGTTTCTGACCCCTTCGTCACATTAGATTGCTAAACACTTGTTTGACATAAAGATTTTTTGTTAAAATTAATAAACTGAATTGGATATGTAATAAACTTTGCCCTAAGTACTTATTTTGTCTTTTACATGTGTATTTAACAAAACTGTAGCAAAAGGAATTCGGAGTGACTAAACTTTTTCCATTCAGTATATATTTCTCAATTTGAGGTCAATTGCATTTATGTCTTTTCTATACTTTGGCGCTCATCGCTTTGGAAGTCATGTGAGAGAATTGTTGTTAACAAGACGACCACGAATGTGTTGCACAAAATGCTTCAGTGTTTAGAATTGAGGTGGAACTTAAAGATAAACTACTGCATATTTGTCTCAAATTTAACACGAATATCTGTGCCACACTAAGAGTTGAGAGCATAATATATATATTTGTTTCTTTTGGGTGGGAGGGGTGGGCGTAATTACTTTATCTTGCAAAGTTGAATTTTAAAATAACTTGACAGATTTCATTTCACTACAAAAGGCAACTAGAATTATCACTGGAAGAGAGTAAATACCCCCACATGTGTGCTTGATACTTGAACTGGGAATGCTTTGAATCAATGGCATAATGTAACTAACACTCGAAACATGGACACATGTATTAGTGACCTTGACCACACCCACCTACTTTCAATCCCAAGTAGTCTTCAAAGAAGCAACCTAAACTGTAAGTTTCACCACAATATCTTATTCCTAACTCAAGTAATTTAGCATAAAAATCTTAAGTAACAGTGACCTTTACCACAGTGGCCCCACATTCAATCCAAAGTCACTGTGTTGTCTAAACAGTAGCCACATATACAGCATGATTCATCTCAATATCTCATTCCTTCTAAATTTTTTGAGCGGAAACGGGTTGAATATGTAGTAACAGTGACCTTTACTTAACTTATTTAACAACTGTGTGCCAAAATTGTTTAATTTGTGAAGCCTTTCATGAGAAATTATCCAGAAACTTTTTTTCTATTATTAGTAACAGTGAACAGTGATCTTGACCCCACCAGGCCCATTTTCAATACCAAGTTTCCTCTTCACAGACACTACCCATATAGCAATTTTCATCTCAATGTCTCATTCCGAACTAGTTATTGAGCAAATACAGTTTTTTTTCTATTTTAAATAACAGTGACCTTGACCCCGTAGGCCTAACTTTCAATCGCAAAAGTCGTCTTCAAAGAAACCACGATTGCACCAAATTTCTTTCAAGGATCTCATTCCAAGCTATGGTTACTGAGTGGAAATGAAGTTTTGAAGTTTAAATAACAGTGACCGGGACCTTGAACCCACAGGCCCCAAAGTCAAACCTAACCTGTATAATTATTGTAACATCTGTTACATCTGTGTCCCAAAAATAATTAAATCTATGAAGTATTTCATGAGTTATCATCCAGAAACAATTTTTCTATTTTAATTAACAGTGACCTTTACATTGACCCACATGCTCCAAAGTCTAACTCGACCTGTATCTTGTGATATACATCTATGTCCCAAACAAGGATTTAATCTCTGAAGTATTTCATGAGTTATCATCCGGAAACCATTTTTCTGTTTTTAGTAACAGCGATCTTGACACGGATCCAACCAGCCCCAAAATCGAACTTGACCTGTATCTTATGACGATACACCTGTGTACCAAAAATTATTTAAATCTGTCAAGCCTTTCATGAGTTATCATCCCGAAACGAAGAATCCGACCGACCGACAGACAGGCAGACCGACAAGCTCACTCCTATATACGCCCTCAAACTTCGTTTTTGAGATTATAATTATGTCACCAGAGCAGGAAAATATGTCGCATACAAAGTGGTTTCATTATCTTAAAGTTGAAGGGGTTTAAATGAAAATAGAAGGGGTAATCTGGGCTTTTTACAAACAAAATGACAGCTGTTTTACTAAAATAACCAGGTCCTATGGTCGGTAGTGCAAGGTGAATCCCCACACCCATCTCTTAACGAGGCATCTGATCTGTAGATTCATCTGCAAGGTTAAACTCATCCCCTTTACTGCATGTGATACTACTTATATCTCGTGGGCGCGGAGTCTGGTCCTGATATTTACAGGTGGCAGATCAGATGAAAAGAAATTTGTGGAGTAAATGGTTAAAACACTACTTGTGTGAGAGGGCGGGGTCATTGAACATTTCAAAGTGATAAGAACTGATTCATAATTAAATTGTTATATCTGCTCTTGCATAATGCCATTCGGAAATTTAATGTTGCTGGAAATTTTATCACGTTAACGTGGTACTGTTTTTGTAGCAGTTGAGCAGCCCAGTGGGGATTCTTGTTTGAGTTACTGTTAAATTAGATCTATTCTCGAGCTAAAAAGCAAGATTTGTGTTTTAATTAAAATGATGTTTGTTTTTATATTAACAACATTATCTGTATTAAATACAGACCCAGTCTAATTATATAACTTGGTACACTAAAAAAGAAGTGTGTCTCTGGTTTAATTTATTAATGAACAAATACAATTAACTGCTAGTTAAAAAGCAATGTAGTAGTACATATGGAGCATGTTGGAGATTTAACAAATGCAAACATGTCCATGTTTTCAGACTTTATTTCTTTGATATCTCCACCACAAAGAAAAACGTACCAAGCCTGTTAACGAGGAATAACTAATTTTATGTATCACAAATGTAGAAATTAAATTGTTTGACATGTACTGGGTTATGAACTTATGACCAGTTTACAGCAGGAATTAGCATGTTTTCTTTTTCCAAACTAAATCTTACAGACACAAAGTTGAGTTCACCATCTCTGTGTTCAGCAGTTTCTAATCCAAGTGATGTTCAATGTCCGTTTTATTTAAATCTGGCTTCTAAGGGGCTCCTTGGAGCGTGGGCATTCGTGCAGTCTGATCAGGGTCTACACTGTTTGCTCCTCAGTTTATATATTCATCCCCAACGAACAAAAAATAACGGGCTGGCAGATGAGTTCATCACATTAATTTAGCGCCTTAACTATAAGCTGTAAAGTTGGCACATTTAGCGCTTTTGAATATTTTGCAAACCACAAAACAAGGGATGGCTGTTAAAAAGTATAGGGAAGGGATCATTTTGAGAGGTCTGTAAATGTATGATAAACTATTGATAGCAAGAAAAGTTTAAGTTAATTTCTTTTCACAATTTCTTGAAGAAAAATAACACATTCACAAACAGTTGCATAAAAACTAAATAATTTCTTCAGTCAAGTGTATCATTCTACATGATAGAGAACACCAGACATGTAATTGTACACTATAAGTGCCATCAATGATTACTAGTTTAGGAAAAAAATTTTACTCGAAAAAGGTAGGCTAACAGAAGAAGTAAATAAATAAAACACATACTGAATGAACTAATCGTGTTTGTTAATGAAACAAAAATTTATGTCCGCAATCATCACTGGCTCTGAGCTGCTGGGGTCATAGAGTAGAGTCTACTTAATTTTATTTTAAAAGATTAAAAGATTAATTTTGACTCAATGCGATCCACCTTGCAACGTGGTACTCCATGTCAATAATAGCGGGTTGTCTATATTTGTTGCGGTCAGTATCTTTGTAACCGCGGTTTATTTGTGGAAGTCTAAAACTTCCGACGCTTGTTTCACTAGTTACAAAAACGTGGGACACCGTTTGCGGACGTATTATCACGTAGCCCAGCTTGATCGTATGTCCTTTGCTGTTTTCTTGGTATTGTTTCTTTAGGTAAACATTTTCTGGTAGTTTTATTGGCGTTTCTTTCTGCGATGGGTGTTGTCGTCTGCTAGCTCCGTATGTCGGCCTTCCTAGCGCATTGTTCCACACAACGCCATTATGTTGGCGCAGCACATTCAGGCTCTCACGGCGGGAGATCGCAATAGATTCTTTTTCTCCACGTTTCCGGGCCAGTTCCGACAGCGCCGTGGATTTTTTCCGCACGCGCTGTTCAAGGTCTATTTCCGTTTGCTCTTTTTCGTATTCGAAGATTTCCAAGGATCGTTTTCGCTGTCTTTCCAACTGATCTAGGACTCGTTCCAAATTTTTTTGCTCCTGTTTCATTCTCATCGACGTGAGAAATGAAATATCGTGCTGATGCCATTCCGTTTCGTCTAATTTACTTCCAACATCCATTTTTATGCACGTTGATGGTAATTTAATTTACTCGTTAGATGTGTACTCCAATTACAAGCTGTAATGCTGCTCTTCGACCGATTCAAACTTGTTTTAAATCACCAGTGTGATTATATTAAAATTATCAATGAACGATTGTTTTGCTGGATATATCTAAGTTGTTTTAAATCCGATAAGTAAATAAAACAATACACTAAATTTACTTAAATGTCTTATCAGAAAAGTAACATGTAATCTAAATTTTATGATGCTCGGAAGAGGTCACGTAATTTGAAATTCTCTGAATAAACAATCGAATGCTCTGTATTTGAACTGTAGTCGTAAATTACAGATTGAGTATGCTAATTGTATTGAAATCTTATTTGCAGATTCATAAATATTAGACAGTGCGTTAATTTTCAAGTGAATTTTAAGCACTTGAGTTTCAAATTGTCACTTCTAGGCAACGGATGGTATGATGTTGTGGATCATATTTTTAATTTAGCCTCCTTAGAGACGTTAAGTGGTGCGATGTTTGACGAGCCATCATAAATCCTACTCTCAACATAATCATCTGTGATTGTTGTAATTAATGAGAGTTTATCTCCATTCAATTTCTCTCATGAACGGGTTCTCTTTAGCGGGTTCTTCTTTGGATAACTAGACAGTAACGTAATACACTCCGTATATAACCAATAATTATCTTAAGGCAGATATGAGCCAGTTAAATACTTTTCATGTATCACCAAGCAAACTTGGCGATGTAAATTTTGTAAAGTTTTTTTTAAATAATAAACCAAATTTAAATGAACTTGTTTGTCGTGACTGTCCAGTTAGTGATAACGTGCTATAATTTGCATTGGTAGACTAGCCCAGGGCTGAAGGTTATAAAACTTGAGTTTGGAAACCAGTCTCAAATCTCAAGCATCTGATTGGCTGAAATGGCGACTGGTCGCCATTTCAGCCAATCAGATGCTTGAGATTTGAGACTGGTTTCCATGCTCAGTTTTATTACCTTGGGCACTAGTCAGATACTAAATATTATTTTATGGAGCCAGTTTAAAGTAGACTGACTCAAGAAAAAAAACTTGATCACCTGGGTTCCAGTGTGTCAACTTGAAGCGAAATTACAAAATGACGCTAAATGTTGCAAAACCTACCATTTAAGTTACCTAAGTTTTGCTAAAATCGACGCCCAAATTCGTTGTAACTATTTTGTCACCTTGGAGGTAACATAAACACATTTTGGAATTTTATCAGTTTTAGCGTGAAAATGTGTCGCTGATTTTGTTGCAATTGGCACATATAGTTTTGCCACAAATAACAGAAAAAATATTGACTGTCGTGTAGTTATCACAAACTCTTAGATCATATTTTGACAGTGATTATTTGTTGTTTTTTTTTAAAGAATTTACAGCTTAAAGACGAAACAGAAGTGTTGAGTGCCCCTATATTGGTTTTGTTTGTATATAGGAGGGGCGACAACTCTGAGGAAGTTATTAACTTACAGTTACATTAGAAGTCAAACTGACGGATTGGCCCTTAAACTGTCAACCACTCGAAAAATAACAACCTTTTATAACAGGCTCGCCAAAAACATGATTCCATCATGCAGTTTATAAATTTAACTAGTTCACTTATGCACCTATTTTGCAACATTTCTCAGCAGTTGAAAGTTGAATGTAAGTTGTGGCTTTAAACGGTTTAACATAATGCACCATATAGTGCTGATTAGCATTTCAGTGCACCAACTTCGTATTGAAGCGGCGCTGTTAAATAAATTTACCTTCATATATATGTGACAATTAATTTGATGAGAATTTGAATGCCAGTAATGTGCAATACGACGTTTCCTCATACATTCCTCATACATTTCCATTTAAATTCACCTAACTGAAAAAAAGCTACAAGGAAGCGGTTAAAATATGTTTCAATAGACAGATCTGTTATTTGCATAAAGGTCAGTTACGCACAACATTTTCTAATAACGACCCGCGGAAGTAAATGCAACTAAATGCTTTTAATTACAAACGGACGCACGGAAGCTCAGCGGTTTTAGGAGTCGCGCGCGTGAAGTGAGTTAGGTTAATTACGGACGGATTTTTTGCACAAAGCTCTTGTTTTACTCGGCGACAAACTAACTAGAACATTGTGATTACAATACATATGCACTATTTATCAAAGTCGAAAGCCATCAAGGAACCCAGCGGCTCTTGATTCGGAGGTTGCAAGTTCGAATTCAGCTGAGAAGTTCTTTCAAAGGACGCGGGTAATGCTTTCAATTAGTTACAGAGTGTTTATACTAGTTGGAACGAATTGTTGCAAACATCGACACGCAAACTTTTGGATATTCAAACACACTTATTAATAACAAGATCCTTATCATTGACCGCGGGGATGACCACACTCCCCTGGGATATGATTTCAATGAAAATCAAAGAAACCGAATGAGAAAACCCGCTTCAGTGATGCAATAGAATGAATTCTTTGCTCCTCTCTACGCCACATGGCCGTTCTAGTAATAACAAATCATTTGAAGACCTTAATTGCCGAATTAGTTGCCCTTTGAAGAGTTAAACTTGTTTAACGAAAGGTATTCTTTATGATGTTTCCGGCGTGGAAATTGCTAACTTCTGTAGCGTGAACGGATTCAGGAGCTCATGTACAAATACATGTACTTTGCTGCTACACGTATATGCAACGAACACTTAAGGTTTTGTTTCAAACTGGAAGGCTACAAGAGCTATAACCTAATTGTATATACATCAACAACCGAGTTAAATGTTCGAGAACTGGTAGGGAAACGTATTTTCAATTTGATTTTGTACTTTTGCTTCATTTCTTAAAAAATATGTTCTAATTATGTAATTTAAATTCTCTGATCCGAATTGATATGGTCGCTAATTTTAGCTCACACCAACCAATAAATAAGCAGTTTTGTCCGTCTGTTCTTCGGCGTCGTATGTCCGTCAAATAATGGATATTTGGCACCACAGAAACATTTTAAATCATTTTTAAACGATACAGAGGATGATATTTATCTTTAAAGCAGTTAATGTTATCCCGGTGTCCAGTTATTCCGTGTAGAATTATCGCCCATGGACACTAACAGCAACATGTTTCATTCTGTTACCTCTTTTATGAATAGATTCTTACTAAAATCGGGGGCAAACTTTTCGGTGATGAAAAATGGTTTCAAAGACGACACAATGACTTTTTCCACTCGATAAAAAGTATTGTGACGAATTTCACAGAAGATGCAAGACCGCGAGGGTGTGGACCGCAATTTAGCAATATTAAGAATGCCATGGTCACGCTTAAACCGATTTCGATTGTTCCAAACTGACAGAGAATACAATACACACCATATAACAGTAGAAATGGATACTTTTTTCATCCGGATGTTTGCAGTAAAATTCTTATAAAAGAGTTATCACAAACAAAAACTGAAGTTGTACGTATATTTAAAATAAATACTAGTAATTAAAAAAGGAAAGTTACTCATTTTAAGCTTTTAATAAACTATTATTTTTCATCATCAACCCCAGACCTTTCGGTTACCTACGTACCCTTTCAGCACTTAAAACCTATCCTGACAGGCGGAACATTACATTAAACCGTGTACGCATTATACTGTTATACTGAACTGAAGGTTATAAAGCTGAGATTGGAAACCAGTCTCAAATCTCAAGTATCTGATTGGCTGAAATGGCTCAGTTTTATAACATTGGACACTGATCTTTCCAATATATTTAACTTGGTATTAGATAACATTTTGAACATAATTTATTCTCATTTTTTTCTCATGTCATTTAATATACATTTACTTTTACTTAGTTTCTCACTTAAAATTCGTCACAAATTTCTGTGTTCATATCTACTTTTTTAGTTATTTTAACCCACTAATAGCATACTTCTTAAAATGTAACATGGAAGGTTTGCCCCTTTAATCTTCTAATTAAGTGCTCAATTAGTACAATGCAGCAAATAAGAGCAGGTTACTTAATTTGAAATACGAAACACAATCCTGGCAATTATGTCAAAAATCTATTAAATGCAGATGTTTGAGTATACTATACTTATTGTTTTTAAATTGTCTGTGTTGATACTATCTTCGAATGATTCATAGTTGCTGTAATATATTATAGCTGTCTGTCTGAATTAGTCTGTTTTGACTTTTTGGCACAGTTTGTAGTAGGGTAAAAATTCAGACATGTTATATGAATAAAATTTGTTAGCATAGTAATGAACATGCTATCTATAATTTAATATGAATACATATATTTACATTTTAACACGAGGATATCTATTCGAGGTGTTTATTTTATGATAACATTTCACAATATATTAAGTGTATGCAATGCACGCTGTTAATGAATAATGTGTCGCGATTCTTGCATAATATTTTATTCGGTATCAGCAAACCGGTATTTTAATTGCATAAAATGCCACTGGTTAAGATTCTCCAGAGCATGCATGCAACCTTCATTCATTCATCTTTCTGTCTTATACCTGTTGAGAATAACTTCCAACCGGGAAGTTTATTTGGAACTAGAGTCAAGTAGAATTCTATTTCTGTAACATACGATAATATTCAAGTTTTTTTCAGATATTTTTGTTAGAGGTTATTTAAAAAATAAATAAATAAATACATGTAAAAAATAATTTTTATTTTATTTCGCGAAATAAGTTTTAACTTTTGACATTGAAGATAAAGTGGTATGAAGTTTGAATAGATTTCATTGTAGTATGTAAGCTTTGAAGACTTTGAAGTTGAGTGGAGAGCAAACTCAATCTAAATGGACTAGATAATCTTTGTAAACATACATTCCTATTACATGGAAATCCCGAATATTTATTTAAAACACACACCTGTGCTGTAAGTTTTTTGGGCGTTGTGCAAAAAAGTAACATCGACTTTACAAAATGAGAGATAAAATAAACCGAACGATGAATAGTATTTTCGTGTGCGTTTTAATAATAGTTTGTTTGTATGAACAATGTGCCGAAAGCAAGGGATATTATGTTCCAACTCCGGTGGTTACACAAGGGTAAGTCATGTTTGTTTATTACTTTAACAGTTTAAAGGTAATTTAATTTAAGTTTAATTTTCAATTTTCTATTCTGAATGCTCTGTTTTTACTGACCTGCAAAATGTCTAACAAGAAGTTAAACATTTATTTTGAAATATTTGAAAAATGTCAAAGAGTAAGTTTGAAATATCATGCTGGTATACAAATGTAAATATAGTACGATAGTAATTGTTTATGTGCAGGGTATAATAAATGGCACGTTATCTCGTAGGTTTAAATACATGAATAACTAAACATACACCGTCATTACCCTTTAAGCGCTTTTTACAACTTGGACAAAGATAATAAAACTGAGATTGGAGAACAGTCTCTAATCTCAAGCATCTGATTGGCTGAAATGTTGCTGAAATAGCCTCAACTCTTTAAATTTTTGCTGTAGTTTCAATACGGATCGCTTAGTAGTCAGTTTACCAGTCAGATTCACACATCCACTGAAATAAATCAACGTCATTCCATCGTGGGATAGCGGAGGGTAATAATACATACTATGGCTTCATTATTGAATAGAGTAGTACTGAATACTTCACACCCAACTCAGTCCAATTTCAATAAAAATGCGTACAGTTTAAAAAAGCTCCGACAGAACCCCTGGCCCCTTGTAACAATCACCAAGAAAAGGGAACCAAATGCGAGTAAGCTTGTTAACGTATTTATTTATATTTTATTTATCCACAAGCTGTCCTTTTTCAACTTGGTACACTTGTTTAATTTTTCTTAGTTGTGTTCTGCAAACATGTATTGTCAAAATGCCCAACAGTGTTGGCATTTGGCAGACCTGACGGATGTGCAGACTGATCCGGATTATCTGCGAATTAATACATTCTGAAACTCCGAGTTAACTATCATTCGTGAAATAACCATTGAAGATGAAATTAAATCGTATGCTATGAATAATCATAGGGTCAAGGAGAACGCTCTAACTGGCGATAGTCATTTAAGCGAACGAGTATGTTCGGTCACACTGACGAGGAATTCTTTTCTTCGAGTTTCGAGTAGGCAATATTGAGTACCGAGTAGGGATCTTTGAGTTTCAAGTAGAAAACTTCGAGTTTGAGTGGTAAATATCGAGTTTCGAGTTGAAATCTTCGAGTTTCGAGTTGAAAAAATCGAGTTTTCAGTAGGTATCTTCGAGTTTCAAGTAGAAAACTTCGAGTTTCGAGTGGTATTACATAGTTTCTTGGATTGGGTTTACACTTATGCATTTTAGAGTTTATATATAGTTGTTTCATAAATCGACAGGGTACTTGTAAAATTCTAAACTCGGTTTTCCAGAGTTTTGATACAGACTGCGGTGAACCGTGAAACATTGCGAATTCATAAAATTCTAAACAATGCGCTCACCTGACCTGGGAATAAATTTCGCACGTTTAACTCACCTGCTTAAGCTGATAGCAACCGGGAAATAATAAATGTCAATCTTAATACTATAAACATAAAATTGACAAGAAACCAGTCAAGAAATGGCATCATGCACATTTCTGTTTACGTTTACCGATTCTCTGATTTATCTCAGATTTATGATAGACAAACGTGAACTGGTGTTCCTGGGCCCTACTTATCTGTAAAAGATCAGTATTTTTGCTATGTATGTGTCATCAAATCTGTTCGTTGGACAATGCCCCACCCAGCCCCTTTGTCAATGAAAGTTGTCGTTGCATCTTGTACTTTTGTTCGTTATATTTTCACTTTCAATGAACCTTGTTGTTTCAATATGTCTTATGTAAGGTTGAATCTTGTCATCCCTTCTGAGCGTTGTCTTTTGGCTGTCTGGGCACCTTGACGTTGTAACTTGTTGCTGAAATATGCCTTATGTGAAGTTGAATCGTTTATTTTCACTTTGTTATCGTTAAATATATTATCCTTTGTGTGGTTGAATAATTTCTTTATTATGTGTTTTTTTTGTCGTTGCTCTTGTCGTTTCTATACGACAAATTGTGGTCGAGATTTTGTAATTTGACACTGTAGTTTCCTTATACCTTATTCCTGTAAACCTTAGAATACCGTACAATGCAACAATTCCATAAAACAAAAACATCGTGCCTTACAACACTTCTTTACCTACGAAACATCTCACCGTGCAACACTTCTATACACCAGAAACACTTTACCCTGCAACACTTCTATACCTTAGAAACCTCTGCGACACTTATATACATCAGAAATAACTGCAACACTTGTATACCTTAGAAACATCGTACCCTGCAACATATCTGTACCTCAGAAACACTCACTGTACACTTCTATACCTTTGAAACAATGACCCTGCAACCAGGGTCTATTTAATTAATAATTTAACAATTAATAGACCCGGCTGCAACACTCGGAACTCTGAGAAACACCGTACCACGCAACAATTCTTTTCCGCAGACACATCTGCAACACTTACTGACCTCAGAAACACCGTACCGTTAACCTTGCTTTGACTAGAATCGCCGTGGTTGGCAACACTTCTATAATCTTTGTTCAAGATTTCATGTTAAACCCTTCCTCGATAAAGCTACGATTCTGTGTGAACGTATGAGAGCAATTATTATTGATATCATTTTTATTGGCCGCCATTGTTTAACTAAAATAATGGTTGAATTCACAAGAGAATAATGCAGCACAATATGTTTATTATAAACAGACCACAGGTGGATCACATTGGTGGAACTGATGTGAAATCGTCTGAACATTCTTATCAAAGTGTGTTGAAAAGCGACGATGGAGAAATAAAGCGAGGATTGGGAAATATTTCTACAGAATATAGAGAAATTTTATTCAAAACATGTCAATGATTCGGCAAAGAAACTAACATTTTTAGGTTCTAACATTTTTAAAATACAATTTTAAAAATCTGTTCTACTCCATTACATTCCGATCCATTACACTCAATTCTGTTCTATTCTGTTAACAAGAAGTGCTCGAAATTACACTAAATGTAGCGTTACAAAGAGGCATAATGCCTATAAACATTCTTCTGAAATTAAACTTGCAACTTGCAATATCGGAAGTGACCACATCAAGAAAATACAGCCTTCCCACACATCCGAGAAGAAAAGAGAGAAAGACAGCATGGTTTTATAGTATTATTAATTTAAGAAAGGACTCCACAAAGTAACGAAAAATAGAAATGTTATTGTTAGAAATCTCTTTATTAAGTTCACTTTTTCAAATCACAACGGTGATGTCAATTTATCTACAATTTTTAGATATCAGTCTATAGGAGATCAATTATTTGCATGATGCATTTGCCCGGTTAATCATGTTTGGGCGGGCGAGGGCAAAGGAGATTTCGCAATATAAAGAGAATGCCATGGACACGATGGACACTCTAAAAAGGTAAATGTTTGCTGAAGTTGGGTGTTTCAGTTATTCATTTCAAACATTATGCAGTCAATTGATTACGGTTAAAGATATAAATCAATAAAAAAAGACTTATTATTATGTTTTAGAAATTCTAAATGCAAGGCGATTAAAACTTGTTATCAACTTTTATGTTTTCAAGCCCGCTCCTCCACACACACTCACAGACCGCTCAGTCTTTGCACAAAGCAAGTCCTGATGGGCGGGACTTTACATTAAACCATGCAAGTTATTATACGTAAATACCTAACTGATGCTTTTTCGGTTATTGCTTTTCGTACGCATTGCTTCGAGTCTTTAAAAATATTTTAGTGATCAGTAGCATACTTACTAAAATCAGCTATGCATAGTTTGCCATCAGTTGCTTAATTAGTACAATGCAGCGAATACCAGCAAGTTACTTAATTTGAAATACGAAACAAAATCGGGGCTATTATGTCAAAGGTCTATTAAACGCAGATGTTTGAGTATACTATACATATTGTTTTTAAATTGTCTGTTTTGATACAATCTTCCAGATTAAACTTCGGATGTTTCATAGTTGTTGTAATATATTATAGCTGTCTGTCTGAATTAGTCTATTTTTATTTTTGGCACCATTACTGTAAATTACATATTGAGGAATAGGTTTAGCGCGCACAGTGTATTATTTTTACAAGCCGCGCATAATTTTACATTAGGATAATCAGCACTAAGTGTTTAATTTATGATAACATTTCACAATGCATTAATTAAGTGTTTGAACATATGAAATGCAACGCACGAACCTGATAAATAATGTTTCGCGATTCTTGCATAATATTTCATTTGTTATCAGCAATTGTATAAAATACGAAAATTTAACATTTTCCAGAGCGCACAGGCAACTTTGATTTCATTCGTCTTTCTGTCTTATACCTGTTGAGAAAAACTTCCAGCCGAGAAGTTTATTTGGAACTAAAGACAAGTAGAAATCTTTTTCTGTAGCAAACGAAAATGTTTTGATTTTTTCAAATTATCTTTTTTGTACAATTCTGCAGGTTCCTTTTATAAATAAAAAAGAAATAATGCTCATTTTATTTCGAAATCATATTTTAAACCTTTAGGGACATTCAAGCTGAAGTTTTACAAAGTTTGATAGTTCTCATTGTAGAGTGTGAGCTTTGAAGACTTAAAAGTTGAGATGAGAGCAAACTCAATCTAAATGGACTAGATCATATTTGTAAACATATATTCCTTTTACATGTACAGTGGAATTAGGAATATTATTTAAAACACACGCCTTGTGTTATAAGTAGTGTTGAGACGTTTTTGTTCAAAAGTAACATAGACTTTACAAAAAATGAGTGACCAAATAAACAGAACGTTGGTTCGTATTTTCTTGTGCGTTTTTCTTATAGTTTGTTTGCATGAACAATGTGTCGAAAGCAATGGATATTTCGTTCCGGTTCAACCACAGTAAGTCATCATAGTCTTGAACGGTTTAATTTTAATTTATAATATGATTTATTTTAAAATTTGCTTACTGCATATAATGTTTTGCTGACCTACAAAATTTCTAACAATGGCATGAGAAAGTCATTTTTCATAAGCTGATTTATTTGAAAAATGTCACATTGCAGTTTTAAATATCATGCTGGTATACAAAGGTAAATATATTTATAAAGTTTTCGTTTAGGTTATAATTAATGTAATTAATGACATTTTAGCTCGCATGAAAAACTTTATGAATGAGAAATGTTACATGTACACTGTTTTAACCCTTAAGGCATTATTATCAACTTAAGATACATTGGAGACTATTGCAAAAACGATCATGTTCTACATTTTGATTTTCTGTGAACTTAAATTCCACTAAATAATGAATGAACTAGTCAAAAGAAATACAGATCCATTACACATAATCAGACTTGCAGGCTGTTAGGCTGCTAAAAGCAAGAACATTAAAAAATCATAGGGAAGAAGAAAACCTCCGAATTGGCGAAAGCCACCATACTCTTACTTGAGTTTACTGATACTTCGCGGTCAGACTAAAAGTGTTACGTTGAATTTCAGTGTTTCTTTGTTTGAGTTTGTTAATTAACACTCATGCATGGTAAAGTTCACGTACCTATAATATATCTCGTATTTAATTTACTGTAATTTAAATTCTTAACTCGGTTTCCCCGATGTTTTATATAGATCGCAGTGAAAGGTTGAAGGTGTCTAAAATGCATGCACGAGGTCTGGGTTGAAGGTTATAAAACTGCGTTTAGAAACCAGTCTCAAATCTCAAGCATCTGATTGGCTGAAATGGCGACTGGTCATCGTTTCAGCAAATCAGATGCTTGAGATTTGAGACTGGTTTCCAATCTCAGATTTATAACCTTCAGTCCAGGTCTGGGCAATAATTTATCACATAAAACGCACCTGACCGAGCTAATAGCAACCCAGAAATAATAATTGTCCATTTTAATACCGCAAACTGGTAATAAAAATTGCCAAGACTCTAATAAAGAAATTGTATCATGGACATTTCTGTCCATTTTTATTGATTCTCGGATCTATCTAAGACTATCAGACAAACGAGAAATGTTATTACCTGGCCCTACTTCTTGTTGTATGGCCGCGGAAGAAGATTTACCTTTGTACCATGTCCCTTTACGTTGTAGAATCTGGTAGTTTAAATATGCCCCCGTTGCATCTTTGAAACTAGTTGTTGCACCATGTTTATCAAAGTTATAGATTCTTGGATTCATTGTCACAGGTACTCTGGTTCTTTGTGTTTTCTTTGTTTGAATTTTGTAGTTGCGATTCGTCATTAATCAGTCTGAAACTTGTCGTCCATATATGGCCCCTGAGCCTTGTCTATCGGCTGTCTAAGCATCTATGTCATTGCTACTTGATACTTTGAAATATAGATTATGTGTCATTTTATCGTTTATTTGCATTATATGCATATCATTGAATCCTATATTATTTCATAGTTGCATCTTCTTGGTGCCATAGTTTACGGCAGTGTCGTTTAATCATGTAGTTTCTTTGTTGCTGACCCTTGTCATTCCTGTATCCCTCCTCTGTGGCTGACTCTTGACTTTGTCATATGACGTTTTGTCGTTTAATGCCTTTTCATTTTATCATATATGTGTGGATATTTTCAATGCCATAAGTCGTTGTTTCGGGGTCGTTGAATTCGTAGTTATAATAAAGCTTCTTAACCACTGATTCTTTTCCTATGCTTATGTCATTAGCTACGTTGAATTTTGTCTTTGCCGCATAATTATTTTATAGTAACATGCTACACTTTTATACCTCAGAAACAGTGTACCCTGTAACACGTCTACATCACAGAATCTTTGTACCCTGAAAAACTGCAACATATCTATATCACAGCAACACTTTGCACACAGCTATACCAAATAAACCACCGATCCCTGCAACACTTCTATACCTTAGAAAATTGAACCCATTCACACTCTTCAACACTTCTGTACCTCAAATTTTCGAACCCTTCAACACTTCTGCACCTCAGAAAATTGAACCCATCCGCTAGTTACAGAGAAATAGCGCGGAAACGAATACTGCTCTATTTGCATAATGCATTAGTAATCAAAGGGCAATAACTCTGTGTTAAATGATCTGACTGAAACAAGACGACAATATGCGCATCTATTCTTGGTATAGATGGTTTTCAGAAAGTTTCATTGAAACCCTGCTAAACCTATATACCTCAGAAAATTGAACCATGGCACACTCTTCAACACTCCTGTACCTCAGAAACATCGAACACTTTTATACGTTAGAAAATTTAACCCATCCACACTCTTCAACACTTCTGTACCTCAGATACACCGAACCGTTCAACACTTCTGTACCTCAGAAAATTGAACCCATCCAAATTCGTCAACACTTCTGTACCTCAGAAACACCGAACCCTGCAACACTTATATACCTCAGAAAATTAAACCATACCACACTCTTCAACACTTCTGTACCTCAGAAACACCAAACCCTGCAACACTTATATACCTCAGAAAATTGAACCATGCCACACTCTTCATAACTTCTGTACCTCAGAAACACCGAACTCTGCAACATTTCTATTACTAGAAATATTGTACTTGATGGGATTTCCTTACCGTATATTACATTTTACACTTAAGCTGCGATTGTGGGCGACCGAATGAGAGCAATTATTATTGATATCATTTATATTGCCCGCTGTTGTTTAACTAAAATAATGATTATATTTACATGCGAATAATGCAGCACAATATGTTTATTATAAACAGACAACAGGTGGTTCACATTGGTGGAACTGATGTGAAATTGTCTGAAATTTCTTATCAAAGTGTGCTGAAAAAAAGACGATTGGGAAATATTTCTACAGAATACAGAGAATGTATTCAAAACGTGTGATTGATTCTTATTATATTAAAAATTTAAATAGAATTACTGTTTTAATAACTGTTTGATATGGATGATTCCAATCCAATCCATTTCATTTTTACTCTATTCCAAATTCTTTCTTTCTCTTCTATTCTATTCCATGGATTCCACTTAATTCTATTAAGGTATTATAACAATGACTGTAAATGCAACATTAACCATTAAATATGATGCATTTTAACATTTTTTCTGGAGGTGTGGGGACAAGAAAGTGTAAAAATAATTGGTTGGTTTAAATCTCATAATGCCACTTGACGTGTTCTCCATATTCTTAAAATGAGTTAGAGGTACCACATTTTTCAGAGATATAAATTTTGGTCCATCAAGCGTCTTTGGGTTCGATTCTGTTTTAATGATAAATTTGTATCTATCATTCCAGTCCACCATCAACTAATTCTGGTCTGCCCCAATAACACTGCTGATAAAAAACTCATCGGGAGTTCATTGATCTGCTTACCGTAGTTTAATCAAATACCGAAAGTTCATGGCTACTTAAAACGCTATCAGCACACCATCTTAGTTTTCGGTAATTCTATATTTAATTCAACGGTAAAAAGGGTGTATCAAAGCCTAGAGAACAATGTTAATGGGCATTTCAAAGTTAATCTGAAATTGATTAAAACCTGTAACTGATGAGGATATGTTTCACATTATCTCGCTTTTGTGCCTCTCTGTGTCTGTTTCTTTAGTGTAGTCTTTCTTCTCCTTCATTGGTTCTTTAAAATAATATAACGGAGTTATGAAATTATACAAACTATTGTGTGTAGCTTTAGTTTCCAAAAGACACTGTAGTGCATTATTTAATGTACATTTTCTGTTAAATGAGGACATCCTAGATTATTTAAGATGTATATCTGATTATTAAAGATACACTTTGTAAAACTGATTTTGAGACATAGCGACTATAATTATGTTTTTAATTCGTTTAGATTCTTATCTGCTAAAGCACACAGTATTTTTTCATTAATTCCCCTTTGATGTTTAAAGGAATCGAGTTAAGGATTTTTATTGTTCATGGAACGATTTTATCAACTAATTATTGTAGTAACTTCAAAATTGATGCATTCATTGTTGTAAGACGTTAATTTGAAGTCAGACCTGTCATTGTAGCCCACAACCGCATGAACTGCGTGTCCATAGCTCATCTTATATATTTACCACACCCTTTTAACATACTGTTGTATATTTTCAATTTGATAACCATAAGCATGCATTTACTCATTAACATTTGCATAAATTGATAGCCGTGTTTATCCGCCTATCGTCCGGATCAAACGAACACTAACAGAATCTTACGTAACATTAAACAGAGCTGTATCCTATTAAAAATCTGACGAGCTGGCAGAATTTTTCAAAGCAATTTGTCTGGACGAAATTATGACATCGTTTCCTAAACCGATCTAGAAAAAATGCGTCTTTTATCCAGAACTTCAATTCATCAATGTTTACATGTTTAAATTGGTTTACGAAGGTTCGCTTCTGGTAATCAACTGTTTTATTGCCGAAGAATTCTCAAGAAAGTGTTCACCTGTGCTCACCAGGTTTGACTGGCTGACGGTCAGTCTGTCTTTAGGGACAAACAAAAAAGTTTCATACAGCTAATCTATATATATTTCTATAGAAAGTAATCACTGGCTGTTTTTCTTTGAATCTTTAAATAAATTAAGTGTTTTTCACGTTTCAAAGTCATGCTTTGAAGATGTAAATATTAGCACTACTTAATATTAAAAGAAATTCAATTAGAACTGTTGTCGTTAAATTTGCGATTTTCTTTTCTCTTGTTTAAGCGAAAATTTATAAATACTTTATTGAATTCATGAATTCTTTTCTTAACAGCATATTATTTTTAACTAGTTTAATTAAATCTCCTTTTAAACGAAAGTCATAAAAAATATCTTTTGGAGAGACCTTAATTCATAATCAATTGATCATAACCGAATATTCTTTATTAAACGAGACTAATGTGTTATATTACATTATCAGACTGTTATGGTTGAATGAAAGGTTAATCAGACAATAAATATTTACTACTCAAGAGTGCACGGGGGAAGGGATCTCAGCTTATTAAGGGTCAGTAAAATTTCTCTGATATTCTACAGTTCAATATCAAAGGTCAGTGGCGTTAATTAGACTAGTCATTAGTTGGTAGTACGTTTATTTCGTCTCTTTATTTTTTATGCATAATATTGTAGCTAGTATATATTTTATCATTCTTTATTTAATCAGATATCTGTATTATCAGACTAGTATAAAGCGTTTGGGTCTCCTAGAGATGACTGACATGATAGTGCTATAAGATTACCCACGGGTGGTTATCAGCCTGCTGTGTTAATGCCCACTACCCAACTGTTTGTCTACCTAATGGATTCTGATATTCCTGTAGGAAGTGTTTTGTTATAAAATAATTTAGTAATAAGAGATTAATGTAAAAATCATTTAATTGAAAGAATTAACAATTATGATTAAAATAAGATGCGGGTTTTATTGTATTAAATTCGCATAAGTTTGATACATGGCATCTGGAAGTCGTGAAACTCTGCTCTCTCCCTCTCTTCTTCTTGACTGTGTGGGGAGGCTGTTTTTTCTGAATGTGGCGATTCCAGATATGCATATTTCACCTTTTTACTAAAACATTTCTGTAGAACTACACCAACATAAAACTGTTCTGTATAATTTGTGGAAGAATAGAAGTAAACAGTAACTAAAGATCAAAACTTTTCAAGAACGAACTTCCGTTGCAAGTTCAAATCAAGTAGGTGACCATGATTAAGCAGCATTATATAAACATTAAAACAAATGTTAGTCCTTGTATAATGTGAACATACAATTCACAGACATATTTTTAAACATTTCATCGTAAGATAACTTGCTTTTATATTATATATTAACTTGTGTTAAATTTTAGACTAGTTCAGTTTTGTAGACTTTTTATCTGGAGGTTTGGAGATTAAAATGATCAAAATTATCCTAATAGAATTGTAGTTCATCATCTCTCATAGTGGAATGTGAATATATTGAGTGCTTGGTAATACACAAATATGTTTAACGAAATTAAAGTTCCAAAAATACAAGAAATGCAATTTTCAAGCTCTTCAGTCTGGTTCCAGACGATAGACTGGTTTTCTTCAGAGAAAGCGTTTGGTAACATAGATCGCGCAGTCGTTGATTGATTCAACACAGAACTTTTCCGTCAAATTATATAATGGCTGAATTAAACCACAAATACATGAAATTACTTTTCCAGACTTTGGACAAATTAAATAGAAAAGCTAACTGCTATTATTAAATCATTGAAATATCATAAAACCTTAGGCAAGATCTAGAAGGAAAACCGATTATTGAGAAAAAAAAAGTTCTATCGAACATTACAGAAGTTTTTTTTAATTTCGCTGTTTATAAAAAAAACGGACTTCATGGAGCGTATATTATAATGGTTTTCATTTTCTATATAAGAAATGGGAACATTTACAACCTCGTTGATGAATTGATGATCGTTCACATTCATATTCAGGAAAACGTGTTAGACAATGAAACTTGTGCCGATTAAGTATAAATGCAATTTTAAACTTATTTTAAAAGATAAACAGCCTATATGCGAATCGCGGAAAGACACATAATTTAGCATTACTGTCAGAGAAAAATGAATATCGAAGAATTAGTAACCTCAAATATAAAAAAAAATTATCTCAAAACAATTTAAGTACATTGATGTTTTAGCAATGGAATGGAGTCTAATAAACTTGTTAATCTCAATAGATATTCTTTTTATATTTTGGCTATAATTAAAATACTTCATGCGCAACACAATGGAACTTTATAGCTTTCCTTATTTTCAGTGATTTATTTATTTTACACCATATATTATGTCGTGTTTTTAAAACATAAAATATGTAAGTAAACATAAATCATATTTCAGTATATTTTATAGTTTCAAAGCCCAACTATTCTTCAATTAAGGTTGAAATCAAAACCAGAAAATGTTCTCCAGGGTAAATGGCCATTTAAAATCTCATGGGACAGCGCATGAAACTGCTGCTAATTGCAGTCGAGCAGTCGAGCAGAGATTATTACAATTCATAGCTAATCTCGGCCTTTAAATAGTGAACTTGCTTAACGATGAAAAAGGTTATTTAAAGCAATCAGACTTTGTAAGGTAAATATATAAAATCTAAATAATAATCAAATATTCATGCCTCTCTGCGTTGACATATGTTTTGTGTGGAATACTATCAAATTGAACCACAGAGGAAATTACTAAACTTAAAAAAGACTGTTCTTAACTTTCTTTAAATTGTTCAAAGACATTCCGATGAAACGTTGTTAAACACGAAAACGACTTGATAATGCAAAGGCTATCAGACCAGATTAGATAAGATAATGATGCGTGTTTAATGCGCATTAAAACAAACGTGAATCATGTCTCATGTTCAACGTAAAAATAGTTCATA